>OU015502.1:129047632-129055132 GCA_907164885.2 Dolomedes plantarius
AATATGTAAACACTGCAAAAGTCAAACATTTTCTGTATGTAATAAGTGTAATGTACCTCTTAAAGCGAAATGTTTCAAAGACTTGTGAAATGTTGAAATGGTGAATGACTTGTGAAAGAAATGTTTCAAATTTTTTTTATATCGTTTTGGACTGATGTTGTGAAAACGCAACATTTTGTATCTCTCGTAAAAATAAATTTAATTTTATGGAAACAACTTCTAAGAAGTGTTTAAAAACTGCTTGTTGCATTTCCAATAAAGGAAACATGGAGAGGTCTTAAATGGGCTAATTAAAAATTTATAATACTCATTTTGAAACATTGAGTAATTTCACTAAATTAATACTCTTCCAGTAAATTTATTTCATAAATATGTGGTATATGAATTTGGTTCATCTTGCTAGTCTCAGTATTTGGGAAAATACATAGCGTCACCTCTTTCTACAAATACATAGCGCCACCTCTTTCTACTTAGGGTATAGAGTTTGTGCCCCTCGTGTAAAGAATCTTTCATATGAATCAACGTATGATGTTAATATGTCTATATTTTACAAGGCAAGCCTAACAACATAAATACAAAAATATCATTAGTGTTTTGGATTTCAACGACGTCCGCATCTCTACAAGATTCTGTACAGCCAATTTTTCTCTTCTCGGGGAGATGTTGTACCACTCCTGTATTAACTACTCCAGCGATATAATAAAGTCGCAAATTTGAAAGAAATCCCTCAAGGGGTTGCAGGAGTCTTACTTTTCACTGAAAGTGCTATTTAGCATCCCGTCACATATAATTTTATTTCACATTCCCTATAACACACAAATGCATGAAATATTTGTCTCTGACAGCTTAATATATGTTCTATGTAGCATAATTATTTCAATATTCTACAAATAGTATTCCAATTAATTTGAAATTTTGAATTATGATAATTTTAAAATTGTGTTTCGGCTTGCATCCATTGCGCGCAAGACTGTAGCAAAACTATTGGTTCTAGAGTCCCAAATAATATTTATAATGATGTAAACCTCGTGTATATTTAACATATACTCCATTTTTAAGCAATTAAAATCTAAAAATTTTTTTAAATTAACAAATTTTCAATAAAAAAATGCATTTTTCCAAAAAGTAACTAATAAAACTATCCTATCTGTTGTGCACATATGCATTACCCGTCCACTCAGCACGTTCTCCAGTGATGCATGGGTGAGATGCCCTGCTGCGAGAGACGTTCGTAGGGAATGCATATATGACACGCCCGTCCTGCAAAGGCTTGGGCAAAAATCCGTAGACAAAAATAAAAATCCATCTATACGGTCAGACAGGGTTTTGTAATTTAAATTTAAATCTAAAAAAATTTAAGCCTTAAATTGCTTAAAAATCGTGTATACGTTAAATGTACATTAGTTTTACATAATTATCAATATTATTTGGGACTCTAGAACCAATAGTTTTTCTACAGTCTTGAGCGCAATGGATGTAAGACAAAACACAATTTTAAAATTTTCATCAAAATTAAAAATTAAAATTAATTGAAATACTATTTGTAGAATATTGAAATAATTATGCCTCATAGAACACATAATAAGCTTTCAGGGGCAAATATTTCATGTATTTGTGTGTTATAGGTAATGAGAAATGATCTAAATTCTGTCATGATGCTCAATTTCACCTTCGTTGAAAAAGTAAGACTCCTGAGAAACCCTCAAGGGACTCTCTTTTGTTTCACACAGGATGTAGTGGGGCTCAAATTAACCAATTTCCATTTAGAATTTTTTGGTGATGCTGGAAATGTTCACAGGTATTATTTTTTTTAAATATTTGCTTAACGGTCCATGGTTTAGTGCTTGATGTATATGGTAGGACCAGGTCTAAAACCTAGGTCCCTTTAAAATTCATATTTTAAGAGAAAATAAAAACTTTGAAACTAAAACTTTGCCTTGGGTAACGAAATAAATAAGTATAACACAACGCACCCAAATACACCTTGATAGATAATCTTTGTACTATCACCAAATAATCATGCCCTATAATTAAAATGGACGTGCAATACGACACCCTTCCCCTTAAAGCTGGGTCTAATATCTATCTCGGAAGTGGAAAGGAAGTCTTGTTTTTTATGTAATTTCCAGAAATATATTGACTCGAATTATAAGATCAAACTGGGAAGCAAATGAGTCAGACATGAATATCGGTACAGAATGTAAAATTGCAAAAACAATCAACCAGCTCGGAAACTAGACTCTATCTTATTTTTCTAAGGTGTGAAAGGGAGTCTTATTTTTAATGTAGTTTCCAAGTATATATTCTCTTAAATTTTAACTCATATTCATCTCAGATGTGAAAGGGAGTATTATTTTTTATGTCTTTTCCACCAATATACTCGTATTCCCTAACTTTTGAATAATATATATTGGATGTGGAAGGGAGTCTCATTTTTATGTGATTTCCAACAATATATTCTCTCAAATTTTAAATCTTACATATCTCGCATGTGAAAGGAAGTATTATATTTAGGTGATTTCCAGCGATATATTCTAAAAAATTATAAGATCAAAGTGCAACGGAAATGAACCAGACATGAATGCTGGTACAAAATGTAAAATCGCTAACACAACCAACCACCTCGGAAGCTAGACTGTATCTTATATATTTGGGAAGTGAAAGGAAGTCTTATTTTGTATGTGATTTCCAGCAATATATTCTCTCAAATTTTGAATCTTACATATTTCGGATGTGAAAGGAAGTATTGTTTTTTTTTTTGCAATTTCCAGCGATATATTCTCTCAAATTATAACATCAAAGTGCGAAGGAATTGAACCAGACATGAATGCTGGTATGAAATGTAAAATTGCTAACACAACCAACTATCCCGGAAGCTAGACTCTATCATATATCTCGAAAGTGAAAGGAAGTCTTATTTTTTATGTGACTTCCAGCAATATATTCTCTCAAATTATAAGATCAAAGGTGCAAACAATCCAGACATGAATGTTATAAAATACAAAATTGCAAAAAATATGACTAGGCAATTCTCTCAGTTCGAAGTACATAAAACAAGTTCATTGCTACTCTGAGAATTCGTGAACAATAAAAATGTCTGTAAAATGTCAGAACTTCAACTATATGTATGGGAATTAAATTTTTTGTGTGATTCCTTGCGTTAAGACAGTATAACATAAAAAAACACACTCACAATTTAGTGATTCCATTTTTTAAACTGCCAATTTTAAAACATTGTTTTGCTTTAGGAAACGAATATACGGTAAACAAATATTTTTAAAGTCATTTTAGAAGCTTAATCATTGTCTAAAACTGTTACAAAAGACTTGTTCACACGAATAAAAAAACTCGTTATATTTATAATTTTTTTATACTTGAATAATGAAAAAGAAAATATCGCATCTTTATAATTAACTTAAAAATCAGGGATAAATTTTGAAAAATTTATCTTTAAAAGGTCTTAAGAATTTCTGCAAATTTTTTATTTGCCCTCTCGACTTAAGATGGCTTTTTAAACTATGTGTTTAAACAACTTCTTATGAGACATGAAACATGAATAGATGCCGTATATTTCGGAAGGTAATTAATCCTTATGCTTAGGCAACTCCATCTCAAAGAATTTTAGAGTATCTGATCCACCGGCATAACAGATTTTACCTGTTGCTTAACAGATTCATATCCCACATATTTATGAAATAAATTTGCTGAAAGAGTATTGATTTAGTGAAATCACCCAATGTTTCAAAATGAGTATCTTAAACTTTCAATTAGGTAATGATACTTTAAATTCGCCCAGTATTAAACACGTTACATTTACGATACTGTTTAAAAAAAATTTATAGTCCTTTGGTAAAAGAAGCAGGTCCCATTTTCAAAATGAATCTAACCTGATTTTACAGAAGTCAAATGTCTTCTAGACTTCTCAATAGGAAAAGGAAATTTCATTTTGTACATTGTTGCACTTATGTTGAGAAACCTCAAATTACTTTTAAAAACTGGAGAAGTACAAATTAAATATATAAATTCAGTGCTTCAAAATGTCTCATATATTCTAAATAAAGAATGAAATATTTTTCACCAATTACTTTTTTAAAAACTTCACATCATAATATCTTGTTCGGAAAAAAAATATGAAATATATTATCTTATTTCATGAGCATGTGAAAGGTATTTTTTATGAATTATTTCTTACCTATTAAAAGATATTAATACACGTAGCAATGCAATTATTTAAAGTTAAATGAAATACCATAAACATACGCTTTCACATCCTTGCCTACCAACTATAAGACGCTACGACAGAGTTTGCCTAATAAAATCTTGATCCTATTAATCCAAATTTTACTTACTATCAGAATGCTCGGAATTCAATTTATTTAGTCACCATGAAAACAACAACAGTTTATTGTGTATTGGATAACGAAATTCTTCCTTTAGCCATTTTGTAGAAGGAATTTCCGAAAAGTTTTGTCCCTGAGAAACAGTAACTTTAGAGGCTAATATATATTTTACATTGCTCTTCAAAAAAGGTATAGTGTTAGTATAATTAAGTATAACATTATCAAAATTTAAAGAAATATTTAAATGCTTAACGAAAAAATAATTCTATTAGGCTCTAAGTTATTTTGATTTCTTCTATATATATATATATATATATATATATATATATATATATATATATATATATATATATATATATATATATATATATATAATATATATATATATATATATATGTATATATATATATATATATATATATATATATATATATATATATATATATAATAGCTAATCTACAACAACGCCTATGGTGGGAGAATACACACATACAGCAATTTAACTCTTTATTCCCTTATGGATTGAATTCTATACTCTTTGGCCAATCACATTCAAATACACTTATAGAGAACGCTGATGTGGTTGATGTTTATGACAACTTAATATATCCTTGTAATAAAAATAATAATAAATATAGAAAACAACGAGGTGGTAGAAGGAAGAAACGCGCTTTTGAGGAAATACTACAAGAAATCTCTGACCTGGATAACGAATATAAATCTAATAATAAATTAAAAACATCATGGATTAAAAACTTGGTATATGGCATTAATGATAAATGGCTAAAGGATATATGGATCTATTGCAGTTCTAGTGAATTTAAACAGTTATTTAATGGTAACATAAATCACATTTATAGTTTTATGGACCTAGTTAAAAGAAAAGCAAAGAAATGTGGTGTAATTTTAAACCAGTTGAATGACATTGATAAAACCATTGAAGACTGTACAATTTCATACATGAATAGTGGCTTTGATAATATTCAATTTTCAAAATTATTTAATCAATTAGATGTATTTTTCCTATACGTAATGTAAAACTAAAGGTTTCCTATAAATATAATATTCCATCCAGCCGAAAAATATATAATTATAATCAAGTGTCTAAAAATTTAAATATTAATGATACTAACAACTGTTTATGTAATAATGATTCACCATTTTGTACTAAAACTTTTCAACATGTTATAACAGGGGATCTAGAAATAGTTAAAAATCGCGACTTAAAATATGTTATGCTGAGGGGTACTGGTTACCGTTTAGGTATAACAAAAAATGTATTCCCCACGATTATACAAGATTTGGAGACTTTTATTTATAACATGGCTATTAAATATAGCTACCCGTTAAACTCTTTCGATGAATGGAGGTATTTACTAATCGGATTATTCAAACAACATTATAATATTTTTAAAATGAGAGGCATTATAAATAAAGTTAATTCATTGGAAAATATAAAAAGCGAGATAATAAATCTGCAAAAACATTTAGTTATTACTTATGTAGATAAAGTTAGTTCAAATTACGCATTTATATGTAAAAAGTTTTTTCATGATTATTTAACCAATGTGTATAATGCTACTACCATATATAGTAAAATAAATAAGTCTCAAAATGAAATTAATAACAAAATAAAAGCTTTATACCAAAAATTGGGTATTGACTTAAATAAAATTAATTACCCATATTTAATTATGGTACCTAAATTTCATAAAAATCCCATTAAATTTAGGACTATAACTGTAGGCTGTAATACTTATCTCAATATAGCCAACGACCAATTATTAAAAATTCTCAAAAAAGTTTACAGTAAAATTGATTCGGATGAATGTTATTTATTAAAAATAGCTATGAATTGATAGACCAAATTAAAACATTAAAAGTCATAAACTCAATTAAGATTTACGATTTTCAAGATTTGTTTAACAACATTAAGGGCCTGTTCACATAGGAGTCCGTTGCGTTGCGTTAAGGAAAAGATGACGTTGAGACGAAAATAAACCAATCATAGTCCTCCAAACAATTAGCAATGAAATTTTTAACGCCTATGATTGGTTTATTTTCGTCTCAACGTCATCTTTTCCTTAACGCTACGCAACGGACTCCTATGTGAACAGGCCCTAATTTGGAGGATTTGTATGATATCATCATGGCATTCTATGAGAAATATGACCTACAAGAATTTATAACAAGAAATAGGTATAAAACACTAATACAGCTGGTTCTTTATGAAACGGTATTATTTAATGGAATGGGTTATTTTAAACAAATAAGAGGCATACCCATAAGGGGGGGGGGGTGTTCTTCCGCCCTTGCGGTTCTGTATCTGCATCATTATGAAACAGGAACATCGTTACTCCATGAAATGTTATATTTTAGATATGTTGATGACGTAGTGATATTTTTTAAACAGGATTCACACTGTGTAACATTTAGCTTTTTTACAAAGAGTCTCAAACTTATAGAAACAGATCAAAATATGGATAAAAGTATAAATTATTTGGACTTATGTTTGAGATATGAAGATGGAAATGTAAAATATAGTATATACGATAAGCGTGATAGCTATACATTTCCAATTAACAAAATGCTATCATGGCACACATGCCTCCATAAAAATGTAAAAGAAATGTAATCGTCAATCAATTCCTACGTAACTATAAATTGAACAGCGATAAAGATAAATTAGTGTATGGTATTCGGGAAATTATAAAATTTGCTAAGCTTAAAGAATTCCCAAGACATTTTCTTATCAATATCATTAGCAATTTTTTTAAATACCCAGTAAAGATTGCATTAATCGATTCTTTTAACAAAATTTAATCAATATTGAAATAAAATCTTCAGACGTGTCAAAAATATCTTCAGGCGTTGGAGGGTTGTATTTGCGTATACAGGTGAGTGCATTTTCATCTAAATACCTATTTTTATATATTGTTACTTGGATTTATCCTCAGCTATTTAGTTTTGTATTTTGTATTGATCTAGTATATAGGTATTGATTGTGACTTAGTGTAATTATTTTCTTTTTGTGATCACAATAATATGTGTTGCTTATAAGACTTAAATGTTTAAATTTACATAGTGATAGATTGAGCTGCTTTTTATTTCATTCCTTTTGTCTATTTTATTTGTTGTAGTTTTTAAGTAAACGTATGGT
>OU015502.1:129062632-129065132 GCA_907164885.2 Dolomedes plantarius
CTCTTCGCTGCTAAAAACAATCTACTTCCTGAATTGGAAAACACACTAGGACTTTAATAGAAAATTGCCGTTTAATGCTTATTACTATCATTAAATGTAGTTTATGCTTCTAGCAACACACACACACACACACACACACACATATATATATATATATATATTATATGATACGATACGATAAACCTTTCCTTTCATTAACTTTGTCCTATTTCCCTCAATTTGATTTTGATCTACATATACAAAATTAAGCTATTACTTTTCCCCTTAAAAGCCACGTGCGGCCAACAGTTATATAAGATCGAACCTCATGGAACATTCGAGAATCATCACCCTATATGACGCATTAAAGTAAGGTGTCAAGTTTTAACCAATTAAAAGTTCAGCGCGCCTGTATTAAGGGCGTGAACCTAGAGTTTCACGCGTCTTCTGTGTGTTCGCTCCAAAACATCAACATGTAGAGTTTTTAGATCTCCGTCCATTACGTCGCAGCGTAGAGCTGCCGGGGTTTTTCCCCTCTACCCGCGATGACCGTTCAAATCCAACTGATGTTAATGGTAACTGTCAAACAAGAAAGTACCTGTTAATAAAGATTAGAATTGTGATGGACTCCTCGTCTCTGGAATTGATTGAGTTGGTTTTTACCCTGGCCAGCCACTCGTTTACTGATGCCGACCACGACAACCCCCCGGACTGTCCGAAACGCTACGACTTCACCGCTCAGTTTTTGTTACAAGAACTCCATTTACATTATGAGCGATGCGTATCATTATTCACACACACACACACACACATATATATATATATATATATATATATATATATATATATCTATATGTATGTATGTATATATATAAGTAATGTGTATATATATATATATATATGTGTGTGTGTGTGTGTGTGTGTGTGTGTGTGTGTGTGTGTGTGTAAGTAAATTCAAAAGTTTCGCATTTATCAAAAAATTCACAATTTTACTTACTTGGTTATGTAAGGATCAGTATTCTTAGTTAAAAACTAACATTGTAGTAGTCTCCACATTCTCTTCCTTAAGTCTTTAACAATAAGTAATGAGCAAATTTCGAGCATGAGATTTGTCAGTTAAAGACTGTGGATGGTCTTAGATAAGCAATATAATAATAAATTATTACTACTATTACCTAATTTCCCTTAAAAAGCCGTTAATCACCGAGTTTTCGCCGAAAAGTTTTAAAAAAATTCTCGCATTTATTCGCACATATTGGAAAATTTCGCAATTATTCGAATCTATTTCGTAAATATGAAAATTACGTATCCCTAGGCGAGAGATATGGCGACTAGTATCGCTAAATTGCCTTCGTTCCGACTAAATTTTGCAACCACAGACTATTCATCTCTAGTACATTGATCATTAGAAATTGTGGAGTAAATTTTTCCACTAAGGTTTTTATTTTTCAATATCATATTCAAGCAAATATCATATCTCATTCTTTAGAAATTTATATTACGTATTTAAATTTTTTCTGGGATAATATTATTAAAATCTTAGTATTGATATTTGAACATATCACGAAACACCAGCATTAGAAATGTACACTCATGGACAAAAAAATTAGCTCACCAAGAAGGAGTCGTAAAAATGAAACGAAATTTTACATACGTAATGACTACTTTGATATAAGTAAATGATAAGAAAATCAAAGAAAAAGGATAATTTATTTCAGAGAATAAGGCAAAAGAACGGAGGAGTTAATATTCCGTTGGACCCCCTCTAGCGCGAATGCACGATGCGATACGATCGGGCATTGAGTCATACAAGTTCTGAATGATGTCTTGAGACATTTCGTTCCATATTTGCTGTAACTTTGCCTCTAGTTCGTTCAAACTCGTGGGATGCACAACTCGTCGTCCCAAATTATCCCAGATATGCTCGATTGTAGACAAATCTGGGGATCCGGCAGGCCAAGGAAGGGTAGTAACAGTGCGGAGACAGTCTTGTGACACCCTTGCCGTATGAGGCCGAGCATTGTCTTGTTGAAAAATGGAGCCGTCGCAATAGTGGCAACACATGTGGTTGCAGGATTTCATGAACATACCGCTGGGCTTTCATGGTGCCACGGGACAATACTAGGGGTGACCGTGTATTGTAGGCAATGGCACCCCATACCATCACACCAGCTGTGGGAGCGATGTGTCCCAGTACAGCAAAGGCAGGATTGAAGCGTTCACCACGGGCTCTCCACACACGAACACGATTGTCATCACTGCCGAGATTGAATCTGGATTCGTCGCTTAAGACGACCTGGTTCCATTCCGCTGCAGTCCAGTTTCCTCGTGCGTGGCAAAACTCCAAACGGAGGCGTCGATGGTTGGGCGTCAAGGGCAGCACACGTAATGGGCGCCGCGATACCAACTGTCCTTCAGCCAGGAGCCATCGTATGGTTCGAGAAGACACAGAGGCCCCTAGTGGAGGTGCTACCTGTGCCTGGATGGCGGCCGATGAAGCAGTTGGCTGTACGCGTGCATT
>OU015502.1:129070132-129080132 GCA_907164885.2 Dolomedes plantarius
TTTCCCTTTACTTATCTATATATATAAAACAGTTCCGTAACTGACTCACTGACATACAACGCACAGACCAAACCGCTGGACCTAAAGGGCTGAAATTTTGCATGGCGATTCTTCTTATGGTGTAGGGGTGCACTAAGAAAGATTTTTGAAAAATTCTTCTTAGATTTTTTTAAAATTAAATTTTTAGGCTGTTTTTGTAACTTTTTTTAACTTTGCATTTAAAATAATTTGAGGGTTATAAAATTTATATCACGAGAAAGATCCTAAAAATTCCTTTAAAATGAAATCTTTTTCGAAACTTTACCTCGATTTTCTGATTTTTGGTGGACTTTTAAAGATTAATTTTTAGAATTTAATTTATTAATTGCCGATCACGTGATTTCTTTTTCTGGCACTTTAAATAAATTTATCGTCACGTGCATAACAACTAAATAGACAAAAAAAATATTTTTTTCCTTCTAATGCAGCAGACGGTTGCATATTATCCAAAAATAAATATCCCTTACGATTTTTTTATAAATATAAATTTATATATATATATATATATATATATATATATATATATATATTACATCAGTTGTATACATTGATCGTTGCATTTATTATAAATCTATTTATTTATTTTTTTTGGCATTAATTGCATACATTAACCGTTGTATTTAATTTGAATGTACTCCGTAGCGAAGTGCGGGTTTTCAGCTAGTTTATACATATATTTCTTATCCATACCCTGCAAACTAATTTGGCTTTACAGTTACAATTTGCATTCTAAAATTGCCATTTTACATTCAAACTGCAGTTTCAATTACAATTACTCTTGCTAACATATTACAATTTACAATTACAGCTTACATTATATACTTACAATTTTACATTTAAGGTGCAATTTCAAATACTCTTACTCTTACTATTACATTTACCATTGCATTAATACCATATTACGATTTGCAATTTCAATTTACATTATATACTAACAATTTTACATTTTTTATCCAATTTCAATTTCAATTACAATAACATTTGCCTCTACATTATGGATACATTGCAATTTTGAATTACGATTTACATTGTACACTCATAAATTGCATTCAAGGTAAAATTTCAATACAATTACTTTAGTCTTACAATTTTATATTTAAGATGCAATTTCAAACATACACTCATGGGCAAAAAAATTAGCGCACCAAGAAATAATTGCGGGATCGTGACGAAACTTGCAATGAAGGTACATGTCGGGGAGATATGCAAATGATTAGAAATGCAGCGTTATTGCTCATTACGTATAGCCGGTAGAGGGCGTTGAACATCGTATTCTGTGGAGTATAAAACAGGTAACCAAAGCTTGTTTGGTCAATTGGTAGCTCGTCAATTAGGCCGATCTGATTGTGTTGTGAGGAGGTGTTGGGACCAGTGGACCCGAGAGATGTCATGTACATGAAGACCAGGCTCAGGACGCCCTCGACAGATCAGTCGTCGAGAAGACCACCACATCGTAAGAAATGCACGCGTAGAGCCAACTGCTTCATCGGCCGCCATCCAGGCACAGGTAGCACCTTCAATAGGAGCCTCTGTGTCTTCTCGAACCATACGGAGGCGCCTGGCTGAAGGACAGTTGATATCGCGGCGCCCATTACGTGTGCTGCACTTGACGCCCACCCATCGACGCCTCCGTTTGGAGTTTTGCCGCGCACGAGAAAACTGGACTGCAGCGGAATGGAACCAGGTCGTCTTTAGCGACGAATCCAGATTCAATCTCGGCAGTGATTACAATCGTGTTCGTGTGTGGAGAGCCCGTGGTGAAAGCTTCAATCCTGCCTTTGCTGTACCGCGACACATCGCTCCCACAGCTGGTATGGGTGTTGGTATGGGGTGCCATTGCCTATAATACACGGTCACCCCTAGTATTGTTCCGTGGCACCATGGCAGCCCAGCGGTATGTTCATGAAATCCTGCAACCGCATGTGTTGCCACTCATGCAACGGCTCCCAGGAGCCATTTTTCAACAAGACAATGCTCGGCCTCATACGGCAAGGGTGTCACAAGACTGTCTCCGCACTGTTACTACCCTTCCTTGGCCTGCCCGATCCCCAGATTTGTCTCCAATCGAGCATATCTGGGATCATTTGGGAGGACGAGTTGGGGATCCCACGAGTTTGAACGAACTAGAGGCAAGGTTACAGCAAATATGGAACGAAATGTCTCAAGACATCATACAGAACTTGTATGACTCAAAGCCCGATCGTATCGCATCGTGCATTCGCGCTAGAGGGGGTCCAACGGAGTATTAACTCCTCCGTTCTTTTGCCTTTTTCTCTGAAATAAATTATCCTTTTTCTTTGATTTTCTTATCATTTACTTATATCAAAGTAGTCATTACGTATGTAAAATTTCTTTTTATTTTGACGACTCCTTCTTGGTGCGCTAATTTTTTTGTCCATGAGTGTATTTACACATACTATTGCATTAAACAATTACATTACATACATAATACAATTGTATTACAAATCATACACAAACAGGTTTACTGGTAAACATTTTTATAATAATTATTTCTTCTAAAAGTAATTAAATCATTCGTTTTTTTGATTATTTTCAAGCATTAATTTGCTCATATGCCTCCAATGCACTTACTATTACATTTAACAATTACACAACACACATCTTACAATTTACAATTACATTTTATATTATATACTTACAATTTTACATGTAAAATTGTAAGTATATAATATAAAATGTAATTGTAAATTGTAAGATGTGTGTTGTGTAATTGTTAAATGTAATAGTAAGTGCATTGGAGGCAAAAATGTAATTGTAAGTTGTAAGATGTGTGTTTTGTAATTGTTAAATGTAATAGTAAGTGCATTGGAGGCATATGAGCAAATTAATGCTTGAAATTAACCAAAAAAAGAATGATTTAGTTACTTTTAGAAGAAATAAACAAAGGAAATAAAAAAGGAGAGAAAAAAAGCTTAAAATGTTTCTGTAGACATGTAAAATATAAACCCTGTTTCAGAACGCTGGCAATCATGTTCTCGTTGTTTCCAATGCCACTTGGCAATGCCACTTGGCAAAAGTAATTTCAGATCATGCCCATATAGGCTTGCGCGCTGAGGTGTGCTTCTTTGGTTTTATAATGGCACCACTAGGGTCGAGGTCCGATTTAGCCAGGTGCCAGCTCCATTTTAACTGAGCACCAACAGAAGTGACATCTGGTGGGATAGCATCCTCTCTAACCTCATAGAATGACCTTTCCGGTCTACGGACTTAACATGCCCATATACGGCCTAGATAAGTAGGTATATAATGGTGCTTAGCGGGATTCAATACGAGCACCCTCATCACCAAAAGTCGACGCTCTACCACTAGGCTACCTCAAGGCCGCTGACAAGCTTCATTCAGCTTCTCATAAACGCTGTACAGCAGAAAAAAAACTTAGAAAATATAAAAATACTGTCTTCCTCAGTAGAAAGAATAAGTTAGCATCCTTCACATACACTGTAAAAGAAGGTAGGAAATATGGCAGTCAGAGAGTATGGCAATTCCAGAACAGAGGGTGGAAATCGCAAAAGCGAGTTATACTAAAAGAATTAAACTATGAGGTAATAAAAAATATAAAAAATTAAATCACACGAAAATTTCACACAAAATCTCATAGTGAAGATGTTTATTTACTCTACCATTAAGAAGAAGGCTATACCTGCTTTCGAGAATTGCAAATAAACGATATCATTTTCTTCATTATAGTGAATATTTCCAGATTTTGCTTCTGTGACGTGTTTCCTTTCTTTTGAGGGCTACATTTTCTAAAAATAATGCGATAACATGTTCAGTTACATTACATTATCTATTACTCTGAATTAACAAATACTGTTTGGGAAGTATGCTGTAACAATGTAAGTGCGTAACATTTTACAATTCAAATGTAACATATTTTGCGAAATTGGAAATAAAATTCCCTTTATGAAATTATAAATTATCTGGTCTTAATTATTGCTCCAAACTAACAGAATAACAGACATTTCCTTCAACATCTATAAGTAGTATTTAATTAAGATTCGCAATTAGCTGCATCAGAGAATTTACTATTTTTGATTAAAATAAATTAAGACCAAATATAAAAATATATTATCAAATAAAATAATAACTAATTAGGTTTAATCAGTCTTAGATTTAACTGATTATTTTTAAGATTTAGAACAAATACTACAATTTAATCTTCATAACAAATATTCCTATGAATATATTTTAAATTTGCTTTATTTCTTTTATTGCATTCATAACTTGATTCATTCCTTTGATCGCAATTCTTCCATTTGAAATATGCTTTACTTTTACCATTGATGTTAGCTAGTATATAATTCATAAAAACCTTTAATATTATGTTTTAATGTCTTTATTTCTGGTAAGTTATTACTACTGAATGCAAATGGGCTAGAATTTGGCAGTTTTTTTTTAGGAATGCATGCATTAAACGACGCTTTCCCAATTCATCATCCTTAAAACTACAAATAAAACTATTCATAAACGTTAGGTTTGGGGAAAAATCAACCGAAAAGGCGGTAAACTCGTACGTTAATCGGATTATAAGTGGTAGCTAATTGCAGTCACTGCTAATTTAGATATCTTAGTTCATTTTAGCCTTATTTCATTTATATTTCCCTGAAAATGAAAGAAAAATACAGACTTCAAATTCCGCGAAAGTGATGAAATACTTTTCCTTGAAATGATTATTTCTGTGTAATAATTTATTAAACATGTTGGCGTGTTTTAAAAAATAAAATTTTTACTGAGAAATTTGCAAAGTTACTTTATTATGTATTAATAATATACTTGTATTTGATTATGTGCGGGAGGTATAAAGCTTGGTTTAAATTCTTATTAAATATGCATAAGTGTGTGCGCATTTAATTGCTACAACGAGATAAAATGAGTCAAAGCAAGATGTAACTAGTTAAAATGAGATATGATGTTGAAAGGAAGTTATCAATTATTAATTTTAAAGAAAATAAAAATTTATTTGATGCATTAATAATACATTATTTGATGCATTAATTGTTGCATTTGTTAGAATATTTGAACATTCCTGATTTATTTAAAACAAACTGAGTTAAAATATTCCAATTAGAACATTCAAAACCATGACATGAAATAAGTAGTTCCTTTATAACATAACCAATGTGGGAACTTCAAAAGCGTTTTTCTCCCAATGGTAAAGTTCTTGCTTGCGAGCACTGTATAAAATAAACGACAACATATAATGCTTTCAAATTTTCAATGTATAATGACACTACCAAAAATATGTACTTAATATTTTCTTAAAAAGATTATGCTACTAAGAATTTATAGCATTTGACTTGTAATCTTAGTGTGCCTTTTCAGTTTTTTAAAGACTGATTGTCCAGGAGTAAATGTTCTTTGGATGCTTTAAAATTAAAATATGTGTAGAGTTATACCTAATGTTCTTTCATAACAAAAATATAAAAAAGTATAAACTATAACTCACTTCTACCCAGACTTGGGTGTATATAATTTGAAGTGGCACTCTAAATGAATTTGATACAAACACAGTTTATACATGAAACAATGTTTATTGAATATTCTTGCACATGTAGGCTTTGCTTTTAACAACAAGATTCATACGTACTACTTGTACAGATATATAAATACAGCTTTCAAGAACAATATATTTTTCAATACTCACGAACAGTAAGTCAACCAGAAATTCTGCCACGTAAACTTTGGGCCCCCTAAGCACTAGCGCAGTATAGCACTCAAGCTGAATACCTCGTAGCTCCCTATCGCTTATCTATCAACTTTAACAACCTTTTTAAAACCCTAACAACTTTTTTTATTAATGACGCTGCATGGTATTTATACTAAGCGCGTATGCCGAAATTATATCTCAAGCAGCTTCTTTAATTCATTCACTCAAAAGTTCGATTCTTGGGAATCGAATCTTGTGTATACCTTACACTAGTTATTATTGAACCTTTATGAGCATTGTTGTAAGTCTGCGAGAAGTGTAACAGTATGAATTTGAAATTTTCAGACTATGCATTAATTTTTTACTTCATAAATAAAGTTCATATTTACTTCTAATAAAATAAATTTAGGGAACAAAATATATAATGTTTTGAGAAGTAATACTGAAAATTTCATGTATAAAGGGGGGAGGGGATGTTTGAGAAGTTTAAAAAAGGATCAAAAATTCTGACTTTTCTACTTGTGTAAAGGTAATGACACCTGTTAACAATATACATGAATGAACATTTCCCTGAACCATCACCTGTCTGTCGAAATCACTCCTTTGTGCAATAACTACCTTCCTTATATGAAGTTTTATTGGTTGTAAATTCTATGTAAAAATATACAGATCATTCACTTTTTTTTTCAATTCTTAATTTAAATATTTGTTTAAAACTGAATATGATATGCAACTATTCATCTTTAGCTCCCAGTTAAATGATATCTGGATCAATCCCCTGTCATAAAATAAGTAGATTATTCCCACTTTCTAAATTTTTATTTCAATATTGTTTAAAACAGGATACGATATGCCACTGTTTGTCTTCCACGAAAAGGATATTTGGATAAATCCACGTAAAGGATACTTGTATCAATCCCTTGTCATAAAATGTATAGATCATTCCCTTTTTCTAAATTTTTATTTTAAATAGTTATTTAAAACATGATACGATATGCCACTGTTTGTCTCTAGCTCCCGCTTAAATGATATCTGGATCAATCCCCTGTCATATAATGTAAAGATTCTCTTTTTCTAAATTTTTATTTTAAATAGTTATTTAAAACTTGATACGATATTCCACTATTTATCTCTAGCTCCCACTTAAATGATATCTGGATCAGTCCCCTGTCATATAATGTATAGATCATTGTCTTTTTCTAAATTTGTAATTTAAATAGTTGTTTAAAACAGGATATGATATGCAACTATTTATCTCTAGTTCCCACTTAAATGATATCTGGATCAATCCCATCTCATTAAATATGTATATGATTCTCTTTTTCTAAATTTTTAGTTCAAATAGTTGTTTTAAACAGGATATGATATGCTACTATTTGTCTCTATCTCCCACTTATATGATATCTAGATGAATCCCCAGTCATAAAATGTATACATCATTCCCTTTCCTATTTTTTTTAATTTTAAATAGTTGTTTTTAACAGGATATGATAGACCTCTATTTGTCTCTAGCTGCCACTTAAATGATATCTGGATCAATCCCTGTCATAAAATGTATAGATCATTCTCTTTTTCGAAATTTTTAATTTAAATAGTTGTTTAAAACAGGATATGATTTTCCACTATTTGTCTCTAGCTCCCACTTAAATATCTGGTTCAATCCCCTGTCATAAAATGTATAGATAATTCCCTTTTTCTAAATTTTTATTTTAAGTAGTTGTTTAAAACAGGATATGATATGCAACTATTTATCTCTAGCTCCCACTTAAATGATATCTGGATCAATGCCCTGAGATAAAATGAGTAGATCATTCCTTTTCTTAAATTTTTTTATTTTAAGTAGTTGTTTAAAACAGAATATGATATGCCTCTATTTGTCTCTAGCTCCCACTTAAATGATAATTCGATCAATCCCCTTTCATAAAATGTATAGATCATTCTCTTTTTCGAAATTCTTAATTTAAGTAGTTGTTTAAACCAGGATATGATATTCCACTATTTGTCTCTAGCTCCCACTTAAATGATATCTGTATCAATCCCTTGTCATATAATGTAAAGATCATTCTCTTTTTCTAAATTTTTATTTTAAATAGTTATTTAAAACATGATACGATATGCCACTGTTTGTCTCTAGCTCCCGCTTAAATGATATCTGGATCAATCCCCTGTCATATAATGTAAAGATCATTCTCTTTTTCTAAATTTTTATTTTAAATAGTTATTTAAAACATGATACGATATGCCACTATTTGTCTCTAGCTCCCATTTAAATGATATCTGGATCAATCCCCTGTCATATAATGTATAGATCATTCCCTTTTTCTAAATTTGTAATTTAAATAGCTGTTTAAAACAGGATATGATATGCAACTATTTATCTCTAGTTCCCACTTAAATGATATCTCGATCAACCCCATGTCATAAAATGTATAGATCTTTCCCTTTTTATAAATTTTTATTTTAAATAGTTGTTTTAAACAGGATATGATACGCTACTATTTGTCTCTAGCTCACTTATATGATATTTGGACTCCAGGTTAAGTTTCTCCTTTAATGTGATATTTTTTTTTTAAATATGTAATAAATTGAACAAAGAATTTAAGAATTGTCCTCTAAGGAAAATATAATCACAACACTTCCAAGAGGCAATCTTTTATCTACAATATTCCATTTCATCCTTTTACATAATCTCAAAAGTTCTATTTTATTTTCTACTGTCTTAAACTCAATTTCTGAACACACACGATTCCTAGTTTACAAGTGTTTCTGACAACTAACAAATTGTTAAACCCTGAGAGTGATTTTTCAAAAATATTGTTTTTTTTTTTCTTCAGACTATCTTCCCATGCTTTCGACGTATTGAAGTTTTAAAACACATTATTCCGAAATGCACTGAATTTCAAAAATACGTTATTGATGCAAAACAATAAATTTTAGTTTTAACTTCAATACAATTGAATAAAAGATCTTCGAAAGCAGTGAAATATCAATAAAAGTTTGCTTAGGAAATCGGGTTAAGGTTTTCATACTTCTTTTTGGGTCTCAATAAAATAGTGGAATCCCTTTTTTTTCAATTTCACCCTCTTTTCTTGATACTTTAATGAAATATTTGTCATTCACAGATGATTCGAGTTATTTTCCCATTCTATTTTTGAGTGATATTGTACATTGAAAGAAATGGAATGCTGCTTATGAGTTAAAGAATAGATCAAGCGTTTTTTCCGATTTGTTGTACAAAGTTTTTTCATTTTAGCATGTTTAAACACAAATTTTAGCTCAGTGGCATACTTTCCAGCACTAAATTTACTAAAGTAACATTGAACTTTTACCATATAATCATTAAATATGTTTACACTTTTAGTGAGGATAAAAATTTTAGTTTGATTACAACAGACTAGAAAATCGAAACGTAGGTTATATATTGTTTTTGTATTTAAATCAATTATTTAATTACTAGCCGCTGCGCGACCAGCATGGTCGCTTTTAGATTTATATTTTCTTTTGCAAAACAACTCAATTGAAAGTAACATATGTAAGGAATGTTACCATTACCTGTCATAATAAATATACGTTGTTAAGGGGTAGTGAAAACTCAGACAAAAAATTTATAATCATTGATAAATTCACTATAAGGCTGATTCTAAAACATCATGATTAAAAAATGTGAATTTCCATTACTTCAGAACAGAGTTAAAGATAAGCCTGAGAAACCCAACACCAATGATTTTAAAAATTATATCTCTCACTGTATGTACTATTTTTCAAAACTAAGATATCTACACTTTATCATTACATCAAATAAGAAATTGTTGGGGAAAATTTTCACTTATAAAATGGAGTGAAAATTCAGCAAATACTAAAATATAGTGTAGATTACATTTCTCTCTCTATGTATTATTGTTCGCAATTCAGATATCTCCACTTAATCATATTAAATGAATAAATTAAAATTATTTCGTGTATAAATTAAAATTATTCATGAGTAAAATACAGCAATTAAATTGTACCAAATTACGTGCTATCGTTGAGCCACACGCGGACAGCCGCTAATGTTTACATCCGGTAGTTGCAGCCGTTGCCATTCGGATTGTAGAAATATCGTCGATTTTTGTGCCGCATACCTACGCGTTTTATATATATAGATTTGTTGCTTACAGTGAATGAAAATAAGTATATAAAATATCTTATGTCATACTGACCAATATGCCGCTTTTTTTCATATTACTCAATTGTTATGTTTTAATGTTGGACGATGGCCGAATGGCTAGAACGCTGGCCTGCGGTCTACAGCCA
>OU015502.1:129090132-129112632 GCA_907164885.2 Dolomedes plantarius
TGAACGTCGTTTGACAATTTCTGCCGAAAAAAAATTACATGAATTTGCAATAAGGAAATTTAAGCACGGCTTTTAAGATCATTTTAGAAATTCAAATGATTTTTTTAAATTAATATATAGTGCATATTACTACATAATTTAGTTTTGCACTTAATCAAGAGAGCTTAGATAAAAATAACGCTGTTCATAATGCAATTGATAAAAGAGCCAAAAAATAACTCATTCTATTTTTAATGGTTTTATAGAATTTTTAAAAAAAATTCAAAACTTAAGTAATGTATGGTCAAAGAATATTTAGTTTCAGATTCAATTAGGAGAATTCAGACCAAAAATAAGGCTTTCAAATTGCATTCGAAAAAAGGTAAAAAATATATTTTTTTTTATAATAATAAATAGAAAATAAGACTTTCTAATCATATTTCAAAATGAAAGTAATGCATGGGCTACATTATTTAGTTTCATATTAAATTGGGAAAATTTAAATGGAAATAATTGCATCCATATTCACTGGCGTACAACTAAGTAAAACTTGCTTTATGACTCCTTTTAACGATTTAATCAAATGTAAATAATGCAAGTTTAAACTGAGTTTTAAAATTAAACTAACACATGGAGTTAATACATTTATTTTCATAATTGATCAGAATTTTAATGAAAATAACGTTCCTCAGTTGCAATTTCGAATCTATGAGCGTTAACGAATTAGATTAAGCTGATTAAGCTTAAATTTAATTTAAAATGACTCCCAAGCATGATGAAAATTATAAAAAATCAATGAAAATTGTAAAAAATCAATGAAAATCTAAAAATTGAAAAACAAATTATAATAAATGTTCGTCATCTTTGTTTTTATAATATTCAAATTAATAAAAAATTAAGGAATTATTTATTGATTTACTGTATTTCATTAGGAATACAAATAAAATAAAATTATATATGTTTATTGAATAAAAAATTTAAAGTACTTTTTCATTAATTGTTTTTACTGATTTCTATTTTTTTTTATTTAATCATCATGCTTTTCTTCTATATCCATTTTCATGCAGTCCTGGTTTCGCTAATAATGTTCCAGAATCAAAAATAATTAGACATTATGTTCTTTATAGTAAACCGCTGTTAAAAATATTTGAACTTTCTAGTTTTATAAAAGTTCTTCTATACGATGTGCATTTTTGAAAGGATTTTAATCAGCTTCACGTGATACATCGTTTTAACATTTTAAATGCGTTTATATAGAAAGTTATAAACCTAAGATATTCAAAACCTTATTTTGACTGTAGAAGTCTTTTATACATTTCCATTGTGGTTAATGATGCGTAACTTTGCATGCCTATTTTTAAAGTATTGATCACAAATGTTTGGATCAAATGGATAGATTACGTAATATACACTAAAACCATTAGGTACAGCGACGCGATATCCTATTTTCAAAAGTTTATCGAGTAGAAATCTCTCTCGCTTAATCACATGTAATATATATTTTTAAAAGTGTATAAATTTAAAAGTATGTTTTGAGTGTTTTTGCCTATGTATGTGCATATTGAAAATATATTTGCAATTTGTATGGTTTGATAAATAAAAGAGATATTAATTTCCATCTACATTCATACAATGACTATGGACTTTGTCACTTAAAATCGGTAGAAAATATTTAATAACAATGTTATGTCTAGATAGATGAAAGAAAAAAAAACTTCTGCTTTATATTCCCTTCAACATAAATTAGTTTGTTTGATAAACCACGACACAATTAAAATACTAAATATCATTTTAGGAATTACCTATTAGACTTTTCGCTTAACATCTGAGATTTCAGGGCCAGAGGTAGCCTAGTGATAGCGCTTTCGGTTCTGAGGATACTCGGATCGAATCTCGACAAGCGCCATTAAATAACTTCTTGTCCAGGCAGTATATTGGTACTTTAAACCAGTAGACCGGAAATTCCTTTGAGGTCAGTGGGTGGAGAAGGTACGAAACCCCAGATGTCACCCTTGGGGGTGCTCAGTTTTTTGGCACCTGGCCAAATCAAACCCTTGTGGTGTCATTATAGCATCACCCCTCAGCCGGAAAGTCTATAGGAACCTGGTCTGGAAGACATTCCGGCAACGGGGGCATAAGCAACATAAAGACAACTTATATAGTAAGCGTGGTTTAACACTTTGAGGGACTCCGTTTGCACAGTGAAAAACGCCCAATTTTAGTCTTTTTTTCACATGCATCCAATGTATTCCTTCTAAATGAACAGAAAAATGGTTAGTACTGCCATCTGTTATCAGTTTGAAGAAGTAAAAACATTTTGCAACCTTTAATTGGAAATATTTTCAAGATTCTTTACGTTAAAAAATATCGGGGAAAAATGTGCACCGTGAAACAGTGGAAGTTGCTGCCCCTGAAATGGTTAAAAAAAATAAGTAAATGCAGGTCTACAATAAATATTTTATCTCATACCATTAACAGACAAAATATATATGTAGACACTTGTAATATAAACATTCTGTCTCTCTTATCAATTTATGATTTTTTTTTTAAATTAAAAAACATAGCAAAGTGATATACACTTTTTCTATCTTGTACGAAGGGTACTGAAATGTAGAATCATTCGATCGCCAGTCATCCTCAAATGGCGATGCACCATTCGACATCACCGATATTCAAACCCTATGTTAAGCGACACAAAACTTTTTACTGAATAGTTATCTAATGTCCCATTTTCAAAAAAAAATATTTTACTGTTTAATTATATTTTTATTGAATAATAGTTGCCAAGTTTCAAAAATTAACTCCATTAGGACCTATGTGGTTAATCTTAAAATTAGCGTTGAGCAAACTTAAAATGAGCGTCTATGCATTCTGTTATACATGTAAACAGTAGTTAATTTTTGCCCGTCAGTCATCCTGAGTTTATAAATCTTTAATAATATCGATTCTATAACACCTTCACGCAGTAACTAGATTAATATTCACAAGAGTCGTGGCATAAACTCCCCTGAAAATTTTAAAGTAATAAAGGAACAATACTGGCTATCCGAAATGATAAATATTATATACCGTAATGTTTAAAACATCTCTGTTATAAGCGAAAGATAAAACAAGATGACCCAGAACGTATATGTGTGGATCTGATCTTGTAAGCATTCGCTGAAGAAAGTCAAAAATATGTCTCTTAGTAAAAAAGAGTGAAAACATAGGTGTGAGTAAACCGGAATTTTTTCACAATTACTTAATTTTCTCTGAAATAGACGGGATTTTTTCTTTTTTTACGTATGCTACACATAACACTCTCTACGCGTAGTTGAAAATATCTAATTAATTATTAAATCAGCGTTCCGTTAAATGAATTTCCTCTCTTTCATAGAAAAGATACTCCCATTTCTATGTCCAGTGGATTTCATAATGGGTTTACCACACCTAATTTGATAGACTATGTTCAGAACTTGGCTGCAGTCCAAAGCCTCGAGTGATTTGTCCGTTGAGACCAAAAGTGTCGGCACTTGAAAACTCTGATGTGAGAAATAACGTATTTTTCTTACGCGGGATATGAAATATCTAACAAAATGAGTTTGGGGTCACTCGCTGTGTCTTTCGTTCGACTCTTATTTTCATTCAGTGCCGTACTCTGAAATTTAAACACAAACTGAGTATTTTATATTTTAGGTCAATGTTACTATTCAAGAAATGTGACTTTACACAAAAATATCAATATAAAACTCCCAAGTTTTTTTCCTCTTATAATTCTACAACAATAATGTTGAGACAATAATGTTGTAATAATGTGTTGTAATTCTACAACATCGACTAGAGAATCCGTTCTCATTTTAACAATTACTTTTTTCAATCTTGAAAACTCTGATGTGAGAAATAACGTATTTTTCTTACGCGGGATATGAAATATCTAATAAAATGAGTTTGGGGTCACTCGCTGTGTCTTTCGTTCGACTCTTATTTTCATTCAGTGCCGTACTCTGAAATTTAAACACAAACTGAGTATTTTATATTTTGGGTCAATGTTACTATTCAGGAAATGTGACTTTACACAAAAATATCAATATAAAACTCCCAAGTTTTTTTCCTCTTATAATTCTACAACAATAATGTTGAGACAATAATGTTGTAATAATGTGTTGTAATTCTACAACATCGACTAGAGAATCCGTTCTCATTTTAACAACTACTTTTTTCAATCTTGAAAACTGTGATGTGAGAAATAACGTATTTTTCTTACGCGGGATATGAAATATCTAATAAAATGAGTTTGGGGTCACTCGTTGTTTCTTTTGTTCGACTCTTATTTTTATTCAGTGCCGTACTCTGAAATTTAAACACAAACTGAGTATTTTATATTTTAGGTCAATGTTACTATTAAGGAAATGTGACTTTCACAAAAATATTAATATAAAACTCCAAGTTTCTTTCTCTTATAATTCTACAACAATAATGTTGAGTCAATAGTGTTGTAATAATGTGTTATAATTCTACAACATCAACAAGAGAATCCGTTCTCATTTTATCAACTACTTTTTTCAATCTCATGAGTACCACATACGCAAATATTTGACTCTATATTGTTCTAGATTAGGTTTGGTTTAGGTTTGGTTTAATGACCGTATGACTCTAAACCAAATCTAATCTACAACATTATAGAGTCAAATATCTACGTATGTGGTACTCATAAGATTGACAAAAGTAGTTGTTGAAAGGAGAACGGATTCTCTAGTTATAGTACTATTAATTGAAGTTCACAGTGTTAATTAATGTATCTTTTAAATTAAAGGCAATTGCCTATTACATATTTCCTTTGTACATTCTGCCAGTCCAAACCAGAATCCTTTGTTTCTTTCTGCAAGATTATATGAAGGCCTTATTTGAATAGTGGTCCAACTCCACTTTTTTTTAAAAATGGAGTTAGCCTCACTTTCATGTTCATACAAGTCATTTCTACCTTATTTTTAAACTGGTACATCTCCAGCTTATTTCTGCTGCCAAAAGAGGGCTTTACAAATCAGACTTCAGCAGTCATTTCTCAGCACTCATAGACCTTTAATGATCTGTATCTCAAAATGAACAAGAATGGAGTTGGACCAATATTCAAATAAGGCTTTCATATATTTTCAGAAAATAAATACATTAACGTAATAATGCAGGATGGGAACGATCTGATAATAGTTACTATACAATAGTAATAAAAACTCTTTTCACAAATTTTAAAAATCGATACGACTTTATAAGGAAAATTTAGAAGTAGAAATATTTTGCGCCACTACTGGCATAGATACATTTAGTCACTGCTCTTCCAATAAAAAAATGCTGGCATTTTAAATTAACGAATAGTTTTCTTATTACTAATATAAATAGAATCACATCAAGTATTTTCTTCACTATCGTAATTTTAAAATATAGCGTCAATTTTTCTTTGCATAAATGGAAATGCATCCTTGTTGAGCTCTCTCAGTAAAGGAAAAAGTTCCGAGAATTTTGATAAAAGACAAGTCAATAATAAATGTTGTCATAAAAATCCTTCTTTGTTGATCATAGAGAAAACAGTTCTTACAATACTGAGTTATTCATTCCTATTCTTGAATCACATTACAAATAAATGTATTGAATTATGTAATTCAAATCCTACTATTAGTTCACACTCTCTCTATATATATCTTGTTCAAATTTTCAATCGTTAATAAAAGTACTTTTTATTCATCCACTCAAGTTCAAATACATTTTTTTAAACTTGTAGTGGATGACACTTGATGTTAATACAGTTTTTTCAAATATTAATTCATTAATTAAATTTAATTAATCAATTTTAGTTTTAGACCTAGAGCTTCTCTTGCTCTTGAATAGTAATTTCCCCTCTTGTTACTGTGTAAACGGTAGCACTGCGGTATCGCGGGCTTCTCCCGTCCTGTAGGTTGCGAGATCGAATCCCCAACCTGACAAACTTTTTCTCTCGCTTTCCTCCCCCTCCTAATCTCGCACAGTAGGCAAGGTTCTGGCAGGCAATCCTTTTTTTTTCAATTCTTACTATTAGTTCACACTCAAATTTTTCTTTGTTGACCTAAGTAGGAATTGACTTTGATTTTCTTTTTATATATTACTTATTTTTATTACGTTTTTAACTCAATAAAACAACTCATAAAACTGAAATTAAAATGCAATAGTAAAATAAATTCTATCTGAGAACAATAAAGACACAATGAAAGACGTCTAGTTTATAAATGTATTGATGTTATTACCTGTGAGACAATTTTTCATGTTTAGACTGGTAGCTCAAATTGAAATCATGCAAAATATAATATTTTACCTCTACTATATGTGTAGGTAATTATGATGATCAAATTGTCTAGCACAGATTTATCAAATCAAGTATAATTTAAATATAATTAAGCCCCTTGAAACTCCCAGGCTTAGATATTCAAATAAAAATTGACTTTTCAGGACAATAAGATGACATCGTTACTTTTAGATTAACGTTTAAAACTTAAAATTAAATTTACTGAAAAAAAGATTTTCCCTATACTAAATGGCAAAGAATATTTTTTAAAGCTGCATGAGAATGAAATAAAAATAAATAAAATTTCTCGAGGAATACGAAAAAGTCTGCATAAAGAAAAAATTATGGAAAATAAGATTATATTCTACGAAAGTTATGAAAAACTTTACATGATTTATTCATTCGTTTCGGAAATTTCAGACAGTGTAATCTCTAAATAATGATAATCCGTCGCAATGAATTATTTTATGGGAAGAAAGGAAGTAATTGAATTTATAATTGTAAAATTAAAAGAATAAAAAGTAAATTTTGAGTTTTCACTTAATTGTATAATTTTTTACAAGAGAAACCATAAGATTAATTATTTCTGTCATAGAAGTTTCTGTCACGGGAGATTATATAAGAAATTATATATGCAGGGTGCCTATTTTTGGTAACTGAAGGATTTGTCGTAGGTCAAGTATAATTTGATAATCGAGCATACAACTTTGTGAATAAAAATATAGAAACATGCCCTTTAATAAAACGTTGGGATACTCGGAGCTCCCACAACTATACCTTAACGTAAAACCTAAATTTCTCAAGCTACTTAAGAAACGTTTAAAGTGATTTAACCCTTCAGAGGGCATGCCAATTTTTGGAATATCAGCAGGCACGCAAAGTAAAAAGTGCAACGTCTCTTTCAACCTTGATTATTCATAAATTGTATAATCAAGGTAATAGACTTTTGTAATAGACTTTTATTTTAATTGAAAATAATAATTCTGAGTTTTATGACAAGATATAAAATGTTGATAATATTGAGATATATTTATAATAAAAGGCCAAAGAATGCAGATATAATCGCCTTATTTCAAAACTGTCCGGTTTATTGGGTCTAGGGACAATTTGAAAAGTGATTCCTATTATGTTCAAAAACCTAAAAAACAATGAGATAAACCATCTTCGTGATATACGGGATACCGTGTGATAGCTGTACATTTGATCGACTACACCAACTCCTGTTTTGTTGTATTGTAATCCAGTATAATCGCTCGTTTACCACGATTAAATCACGACTAACGAGGAATGGAAAGGAATACAAGGGTTAGAAAGTATGTAGCTATAAATAGAAACTGCTTAGAACATTTAACCCTTACATGAAAAAAACAAACCATTCAAAATTACGAAAATGTTGCACTTTGTACACGCACTTTGTACTCGCTAAAGGTTTAAACAATAAACACCATCGATTTCCATCTAAAAGCAATGGATTTCAATTTATTTCTGGGAGGATAAACTATGAATGAACTGCAAAAGAAATCAGTGTTAACTAACTCTAATACTTCAACAACAAATGGTCTCTCGTGTGGCTCAGGAGGGTTAAGTTTCTTGATTCCTAATCAACTTCAGTTCCCACTCTGAACAAAGAATTCACCAATTCACCTACACTTGGAGCCACTTGAGAAATGAAACGAAAGAATTCTGAGAAATTAGATGTTTAGATAACTAGGAATAAGTTTTAATCTTTGGAGTCCAAAATTTGTTTTTCCCTTATTTAAGCATGCCAAATAAAGTTATAAAGTCCGAATCGTGGATATTTTTTTAAAAAATAGTATAATTTTAAATTGTTACTTTGTAATTAATCTTATTAAAATTTAAAAAAAAGTGTTATTTCGTGCAATTACCGTTAAACCTGTCAATCAAAAATTCAAACAACTAAATAACATTATTCTTCCATTTTTTTTTTTTTTTTACTAAAGAATTTTTAAGGAAATGAATTATTTCATTCCTTAATTTTGTAGTTATTTGATAATACCACTAATCTATTGTTCCCTGTTCCACTCCCTTTAAACAAATTAGTACAACATTATGGAAAAGCATCTATTGCGTCATCTTTGACAACAAATTTTACTTGACCACATCCTTGTCATGATACAAAACAATGATATAAGACTTTGGAATTAAATTATCTGCTCACTAGATAATCGGTTTCTTTGTCCCGATCAATTTGTGTTCTACCTCAGCGCATTAGCATATTACCAGAGTCATCTACTCTGCAATACCTCGGAAAGCAATTCAAACTGTATTAAATATATCATTCTTTGATTAGTCGGAAGAGTAACTCTAAATGGGTTATGATTGTAACGTTAGATCTGATATTCTTTTCAAATTGTCCGTCCCCACTAACCGGGTGATGATACAAATCCTCTTAGCAACAATTAACCCTTTCAGAGGCACGGCTTTCACGGTGCAGGTTCTTTTCTCGATTTTTTAACCTAAAAAAATCTTGAAAAAATTTCCAATTAAAGGTTGTATATTTTTTTACTTCTTTAAACTGATAACAGATGGCAACACTAACCGTTTTCAGCTCATTTAACTGGAATACATTGAATGCAAGTAAAGAAAATACGAGATTTACCGTTTGCAATGTGCTAACGGCGCCCCTCAGAGGGTCAAATGGTATCAGTGCGGAAGATATTTAGGATATAATTTATGAGAATAACACTATCAAAATTTGCAAACGTTATGAATCTACTTTTTCAGTAGAAATCGTCGTTTTTTAGTTCATAGGTAATTTAATTTTCGTTCTCCTTTTAACAAAGTACTGTATACGTGAAAACGTTAATACCTTACTGTATAACTCTAATTGGGTCATAATTGTAACGTTATATCTGATATTCTTTTCAAATACTGAACTCAGTTCCGGCTAACCTAGTGATGATACACATCTTCTTAGTAGTGCTTAAATGTCATAAATGCAAAGAGACTTAGGGTATAATTTATGAGAATGACACTAAAAAAACTACAAAAGGGATGGATCTACTAACTTCAGTAGAAATCATCGTTTCTTAATTCATAGGTAATTTACTTTTCGTTCTCCTTTTACCAAAGTACTGTATACGTGAAAACGTTAATACATTATTGTATAACTCTAATTGGGTCGTGATTGTAATGTTACATCTGATATTCTTTTCAAATACTGAACTCAGTTCCGGCTAACCTAGTGATGATACACATCTTCTTAGTAGTGCTTAAATGTTATAAATGTCGAAGAGACTTAGGGTATAATTTCTGAGAATAACACTCAAAAAAACTGCAAAAGGGGTGGATCTACTAACTTCAGTAGAAATCATCGTTTCTTAATTCATAGGTAATTTACTTTTCGTTCTCCTTTTAACAAAGTACTGTATACGTGAAAACGTTAATACCTTACTGTATAACTCTAATTGGGTCATAATTGTAACGTTATATCTGATATTCTTTTCAAATACTGAACTCAGTTCCGGCTAACCTAGTGATGATACACATCTTCTTAGTAGTGCTTAAATGTTATAAATGCAAAGAGACTTAGGGTATAATTTATGAGAATGACACTAAAAAAACTGCAAAAGGGATGGATCTACTAACTTCAGTAGAAATCATCGTTTCTTAATTCATAGGTAATTTACTTTTCGTTCTCCTTTTAACAAAGTACTGTATACGTGAAAACGTTAATACCTTACTGTATAACTCTAATTGGGTCATGATTGTAATGTTACATCTGATATTCTTTTTAAATACTGAACTCAGTTCCGGCTAACCTAGTGATGATACACATCTTCTTAGTAGTGCTTAAATGTTATAAATGCAAAGAGACTTAGGATATAATTTATGAGAATGACACTAAAAAAAATACAAAAGGGATGGATCTACTAACTTCAGTAGAAATCATCGTTTCTTAATTCATAGGTAATTTACTTTTCGTTCTCCTTTTAACAAAGTACTGTATACGTGAAAACGTTAATACCTTACTGTATAACTCTAATTGGGTCATAATTGTAACGTTATATCTGATATTCATTTCAAATACTGAACTCAGTTCCGGCTAACCTAGTGATGATACACATCTTCTTAGTAGTGCTTAAATGTTATAAATGCAAAGAGACTTAGGGTATAATTTATGAGAATGACACTAAAAAAACTGCAAAAGGGGTGGATCTACTAACTTCAGTAGAAATCATCGTTTCTTAATTCTTGGGTAATTTACTTTTCGTTCTCCTTTTAACAAAGTACTGTATACGTGAAAACGTTAATACATTACTGTATAACTCTAATTGGGTCATGATTGTAACGTTACATCTGATATTCTTTTCAAATACTGAACTCAGTTCCGGCTAACCTAGTGATGATACACATGTTCTTAGTAGTGCTTAAATGTTATAAATGTCAAAGAGAATTAAGGTATATTTTATGAGAATAGCACCAAAAAAATTGCAAAATCTATCGATCTAATAATTTCAGTAGAAAGCATCGTTTTTTAATTCATAGGTAATTTATTTTTCGTTCTCTTTTTAACGACGCACTACAACCTTTCTCCAGAAAGTTCGGTGAATGACGTCATAGTGCTCAACAGTCCTAAGAGAATGCAATCAGCGCATACCGTGCCGGACAGGTGAATATTGGTCTGAACTAGTTTCTAAGCGGCTGCGCTGTGAGTAAGCTTATCGTGTGGAAACAGTTCATTGTAGAGTGAAGGTGTTGTGCGTTCGGTCGAAATTCAAAATGGATCAGCGAACGAATATTCTGTTCTGTTTCAAACTTGGAAAATCAGCGAAAGAGACTCATGAAATGCTGCTAAAAGTTTACGAAGACCGTGCTGTCACATGCGTGTGTGAGTGGTTTAAACGCTTCCGAGAAGGGCGGGACACCATTGAAGACTCCCCCCTTAAGTGGTCGGTCTGCAACTGCACCCACCGCGGACAAGGTACAGAAATTGAAGGAATTGTTGGACAAGGATCGTCGTGTGACGGTGCAAATGGTAGTGGAGGAAGTGAGAATTGGTCGTGAGATGACCCACCTCATACTGACCCAGGATTTGGGTAAACGCAAATTTTGCTCCCGACCGGCTCTCACTTTGTCGGCGGAAGAAATGCAAATACGGCTTGACGTCTGTGGAGACTTCATCGACGTGGCGGATCAAAACCCAAATTTAATGAAAATGATTGTCACGGTTTACGAGACCTGGTTCCTGAAGTGCGACCCCGACGGCAAGCGTCAGAGTATGGAGTAGCGGGGTCCAGCGTCAGAGAGGAAGAAGGTGCGAGGTGAGAAATCCCGCATCAAGACAATGATCGTGGTGTTCTTCGACTCTAATGGTCTCATCCATGAAGAATTCCTCCCTGAGGGCACCACGTTAAATGACGTTAAGTACTTGGATATACTGAAACGTCTGCTGCAATGGATTAATCGGGTACGCCCCCATTACGCCAAGCAAGGCAAGTGGACCCTGTTTCACGACAATGCCCGGCCACATATACTGCCTTTCTGGTGCAGTAGTTCCCGGCCAACAGGCGAGTTATGTCCCTGAATCACCCACCCTACTCCCTAGACTTGTGTCCCCCGGACATTTTCTTGTTCCCCAAATTGAAATCAGCCCTGAAGGTCCACAGGTTTTTGGGATATTTCGAACATCCATCGTAATGTTACGACCCAGCTGAGGGCCATTCCTAAAGACGAATACGCCAGGAGTTTCCAAGACTTCTACAGCTGTTCCCAGATGTGCATTACCGCCTACGGGGATTACTTCTAATGACAGTAACAGCTGTTTCATGTAAGACAACAATCCATTGTAACTATGGACACATTCACCGAACTTTCTTCACCGAACTTCTGGACGAAGGTTGTATATATGTGAAAACGTTAATTCATTATTGTATAATTCTAATTGGGTCATGATTGTAACGTTACATCTTATACTCTTTTCGAATGCTGAACTCAATTCCTGCTAACCCAGTGATGATACAGATCTTCTTAGTAGTGCTTAAATGTTATAAATGTCGAAGAGACTTAGGGTATAATTTATGAGAATAACACTAAAAAATCTTCAAAAGGGTTGGATCTACTAACTTCAGTAGAAAGCATCGTTTTTTAATTCATAGGTAAGTTATTTTTCGTTATCTTTTTAACGAAGTACTGTATACGTGAAAACATTAATACATTACTGTATAACTCTAATTGGGCCATGATTGTAACGTTACATCTGATATTCGTTTCAAATGCTGAACTCAGTTCCTGCTAACCCAGTGATGATACATATCTTCTTAGTAGCGCTTAAATGTTATAAGCTCCGAAGAGACTTACGGTATAATTTATGAGAATTACACTAACAAAAACTCCAAAAGGGATGAATCTACTGATTTCAGTAGAAAGCATCGTTTTTTAATTCATAGAAAATTTTACTTTCGGTCTCCTTTCGACGAAGTAACTATTTACATGAAAATGTTAATACATTATGGTAATAGTTAAAAATAATGCATCCCTTAAAATAATTAATGCTACAGCATTTGCAGCTGTCTTGAATATCATTCTTTCATGATTAGCCTGAAGGGTAAATCTAAATATTTCATACTAGTATAGTTATTTACCATATGCTTTTAAAATGCTGAGCCTTACCCCCGCTTGCCCTGTGATGATACAGATCTTCATTTGTTTGCACTTAAACGGTACTAGTAAAGACACCCTAGGGCATTATGCCCTGTTCAGTTTTTGTTTAATGATAATGTCCTATTCAATTATTCAGTTTTTCTCAGCGTTATATTCATAGGTTATCTACGAGCGTAATACTAACCAAAACTGCAAAAGCGATGAATCTTCTGATTTCAATAGAAGGCATTGTTGTTTAATTCGTTGATAATTTACTTTTAGTTCTATTTTTCACCAATCAAACTTTGTTAATAAACCAATCAAATGTTAATAATATAAGAACTTCTCTGTAATTATACATAATTGATTATCTCTGGCTTCATTGAGTCATTGTTTCAAATAAATTTCTAATTATTAAATATAATTCGGGCCTAAAGTAATTATTCTTTTTTTCTCAGCGTTGTGTTCATAAGTTATCTATCAGCGTAATACTCACCAAAACTGTAAAAGCGATGAATCTACTGATTTCAGTAGAAGGCATTGCTGCTTAATTCGTTGATAATTTACTATTAGTTCTATTTTTCAGAAATCAAACTTTGTTAATAAACCAACAAATATGTTAATAAAATACTATATATCTAATTATTAAAAATAATTCGGGCCGTAAGTAATTATTCAGTTTTTCTCAGCGTTATGTTCATAGGTTATCTACGAGCGAAATACTAACCAAATCTGCAAAAGCGGTGAATTTACTGATTTCAATAGAAAGTACTGCTGTTAAATTCATTGAAAATTTACTTTTAGTTCTATTTTTCACCAGTCAAATTATATTAATAAACCAATCAAAATCGTAATAAAATACTAAATTTATAATTATTGAAAATAATTCGGGCCTAAAGTAATTAATAACAAAACAGTTCAACGCTCAGGAAAGGATAAAGTGAGTTTCATCGAAATTGCGCTATGTAAAACTCTCACCAAGGAAGTCCATTTCTAGACTCGGATAACGGTTATATCTGAAAATAAGTATTAACTAACTATATTTCCACCAGAGTGAAAGCTCTCCCAAGAGATTTTTCCCTTTTTTTACCCCCATGAAGTATACACGAAGCTTAATTGACTATATTGTTCATCTTAGAAAAGAACATACTGAGATTTCAGATAAGAATAATTGTGGAATTATAAGAAGTTACATGAGCAGGCACAAATAGTATTAAATTTTTAATCGTGATTTGCAGGGTAAACTGAATGGTCTCCCTTTTATATATCTATCGTTTGATTTAAAAGATTGCTGTTCACTTTAATTTTATATTATTATAAGTAGTTTTATGTTAGAAATATGTAAAGATTTGATTAGCATAATATTTATCTAGATTATAGGTATTGCAGAACAAGACTAAATATTCAAAACCGGGATTCGGTTCTCTAGTGTTTGAACACAAAACATTGTCCAAAAAATCAACGACAAACAGTATTCATTTGTAATGTATAGAATATTAATGGGTTGTAAGCCCCGGGTTGTAAACCAATGGGTTGTAAGCCCCGAAACTACCTAATTCTGTGAAGAATTTTATTTGTGAAGATTTTATGTTTTTATTCAAATATTGTCACTAGATAAGGAATTCGTCGAAGAGTCGATTGCATAATTTTAAATATTACAAAATGTAATTTGTTTTTTGTTTATGACTGCAATATATATAATTTCTTTTAAAAAATTTTTATAGGAATAAAAATTTTTATATAAACATTAGGAGCAAATTACACTTGATGACACGTCTTTTGACAGAATCCAGAAGTCAGAAGGCGATTGACTTCAGAGATGGTCGAATAGGATATAATAGTTAATACTATGGATACCCTTAAGACAAAGGAATCCAAAGATCTTGATAGTGATAAATTTGCAAATCTTGGTAAAACTGTTTATCCCCATTAAAATGTTGTGTTTTAAACCTAACATATACTAATTTCGAATACCCGGTTCTGAAATCCCTACTACATAAAAAAATAAAATTACTATAGATGAACTTCTCTGTCATTATAAATATTTGATTATCTCTCGCTTCATTGAGTCATTGTTTCAAATAAATGAAGGGTGTAAACTAAAGGAACAGTATACATCTTTTATGAATATTAATAGAATAAAATTACAAGCTTTATTTCACGTGCATTCGAATTGTAAATGCACCTCTAACTCAGTTTATTTAACCCATTTAAGGGTACGGTGGACATTAAAATTTACTTATTTTACTTTTCATCATAGAGATACGAAATAATGAACATATACACATTTCACGATAAATAAATATAATACATTAAAAGAAATTTCCAAGCTCATTATAATTTTAAGATTTTTTAAAAATTTGAAATTTATAAACACAATTTTAAAATGCTCCTTGCTACTTAATTTTTGAGATTTCCTCGATTTTGTATTTTAATCTCTTTAAACTGTATAACAAATAAATCTGGGTATCAATTATTTAATCCCTTGAATAGTTAATTATGGAGAGATTTTTTTTCTGAATTCCATCCCGATTTTCATCAAAATTTTGCCTTTTGAAAAGTTGTAAATCAAATTTAATTGCCTCAATGAAGTCGAATTGTAAAATGCATACCCAGTTTTTTTGTAAACAGAATCAGGATTCTTCCTTATTAATTTCATGAATTTTGAAGTAAAATTAAGTAGCATGGAGCATTTAAAAATCAAAAATTTAAAATTTATTACTACACTTACCCATTATAAATTACTTTGTAGAAGCTTCATAAATGATTTTTTACTTGAAAAAAATTATTTTAGTACTATTAATGTACAGAAATATATATATATATATATATATATATATATATATATATATATATATATATATATATATTACAATAACACAATCAGTATTACAATGACGAGATTTGCTCAAATAAAGGTCCTCCGTTCCCTTAATACCTTTGCGTAAAACATATGATAGAATTTTTAGAATCATATGACAAAACCCGCATGTTTCTTCTGTACTCCCAGTAAAATATGATAACAATCTATATGTTGTACTTTCTAAGTGCAACCTGCTGTACTAAAATCCATTTTTCACAGAATGAAAATTTTAATTATTACCCATTTTAAAACTATAGTTATCTAAAACTCAATCTATATCTACTGAAATTTTGAACAGTATTTGTTTGTACTACTTTAAACAAACTTTCTTTGGTATTTTTGATTTTAGAAGGAATATTCATGAAACATATTTTCCCTGGAGCAAAATTTTCTTTGTAAGTAAGATTTTTTTAAGTGATTAATAGTTTTATAAGTAAAATTTTAGTAAACCCTGGAGACAAATTATTATTATTATATTATTTCTAAAAGAATTTACTGTACAAAATAAAAGAATACGTTAATTGGTTTAGCAGTCATATGAAAAGAAAATTTTTATATTTATATTTTTACTAATTAATTTTTTAAGTGTTTTATATGTCTCATTACCTTTATATATGTATAAAACTAGGAGGAAAAAGTTATTATGAAACATGGGTATATGAAAAAATGTTTTTTTCAGGACCTCCTTATAATGGTTTCAGTTTGGAATTTCTCAAACACATAAGGTAAATGCACCTATAATGGGCCATGTCTCTATAATGGGCCGACCTTTAGAAATGTCAAGAAATTAAGGGTCTATTGTTACCTAAGGCAGTAGAAGGGGTGAGGGTCATTGACTACTAGTAGCCAATGGCCCATTATAGGTGGCCAATTATAGGTGCATTTAACTTAAATCACATTAGAAGAAATGATACAACTGAGGCGTTGACGTTGTAAAGAGGGTAAGTGCCAAAATTTCAAAAAAGTATTTTTTCACTGATACAAGGGTTTGTTCCAAGGCTAATGGCACCGGACGATAGCCGAATGACTAGGGCGCTGGCTAGAGCTAGGCACTTACCTTCTTTTCAACACCTTTAGCCTTGGAACAAACACTTGTATCAGTGAAAAAATACTTTTCGGAAATTTTGGCACTTACCCTCTTTTCAACGTCAATGCCTCAACTGACAATAGTAAAATTTACTGACACTATTAACAACGCCCATCATAGATTTTAGAATTGTATCCCCATTCGCATGGATACTGCCAACGTTCTTTTCATGCATTTGAAAAATATTTAGATTTTTCTTAAGGGGAGTCATCACCTTTGAAACTTCAAAAAATCGAATTTTACTGTTTTGCATTTATAAAATATTTGAGCATTTCTGAATCATTTAAAACAAACCGGGTTAAATATTCCAACTAGAACATTAAAAACTGTTCACAATAAAGAAGTAGTTCCAATGGAAACATTACCAGTGTGAGAACTTTAAAAGTCTTTTTCTCATAATGATCATTTTCATGCTTGCGCAGATTGTATAAAGGAAACTACTGCAGGTATTTGTTTCATATTTTCAGGACAGGTGTATGATGATACTAACTAAAAATATGCAATTATTGTTTTCTTTAAAAAATATTTTACTATGAATTTATAGCATTTGACTTGAAATTTTGACTCGAATTTTTAATGAAATTTTATTTTTTCAGTTTTTTTATATCTGATTGTCCTGGATTAAATATTTTTAGATGTTTTAAAATTTAAATAGGTGTAGAAATATACCTAATGTTTTACCATCACAAAAATGCAAAAGTTATTATTGAAACTTAATTAGTGTTGTTGTAAGTCTGCGTGCAGTGTGTCAGTATAAATTTGAAATTTTTCGAAAATACACTCACTTCTTACTTCATAAATAAAATTCTTATTTACTTCTAATAAAATTAATTCATGGAACATAATCTATAAAGATTAGGGAAGTAATACTGAAAATTTCATATATAATGGCCAATAACAGAAAATATATAGAAGTTCGAACAAACAGCAAAAATTCTGTATTTTCAACTTGTGTAAAGGTGACGACCCCCCTTAAAGGGAAAAGGTTTTTACCTTGATAATTTTTAAAGATTTTTCCACGAAATATTTTAATGTAAGTGGCAGAATTTCAAAATCGAAATTTACGTATGTTTGTAGCATTTAAAACGTTCAGCTTTCACGAGAGAAAATTTATTGAAAACATTTTACGATAAAGGCTGCAATTTTACTGTGTTTTTCTTGACTCAAAATAGAGTATTACTGTAATCTATATGAATTCAAAGCACGTAATACTTAATTATTTATTTTCAATATGCGATGATAGTAGACTAGTGAGTGAGATAAATATCGTTGTGATAGCCCTAGTGCTATTAGATTACCCAGAATTATTATTTCTAGATTATTTTCACTATTATAATGTATAAAAGCAAATGAATTATTTCGTATAATGTATTCGTACCAAAATGTTTAATTCTTTCCCCTTTTAGTAAAGTTAGAATGCAATGCGAAAATATAGATTACCAATATTTGCTTTTACTTATGTCACTGGGGTACAGTAGCGAGACTCCAGTCCAATGTCCAATAATAAAGTAAACAGAAGAAATACTAATTTACAGACGGGACAATTCGGGGTAGACAGCAGCTTTTTAGGAGCTCGTCTTTTGAGACGAGGATCTTTCACTGGTGGGAGAAAACTGATATTTTGCCCAATATTATATTCATGCACTAGCTGAAAACCCGCGCTTCGCTACGGAGTACATTCAAATTAAATACAACGGTCAACGTATGCAATTTATGCCAAAAAATAAATATATATATTTATAATAAATGCGATGATCAATGTATACAATTGATGTAAAATATCTCTCTCTCTCTCTCTCTCTCTCTCTATATATATATATATATATATATATATATATATATATATATATATATATATATATATATAAATCGTAAGGGATATGCATTTTTTTGGATAATATCCAATCGTCTGCTGCATTAGAAAGAGAAAAAAATATTTTTTTTGTCTATTTAGTTGTTACGCACGTGACGATAAATTTATTGAAAGTACCAGAAAAAGAAATCACGTGATCAGCATTTAATTTATTAAATCTAAAAATTAATCTTTAAAAATTCACCGAAAATCAGGAAATGGAGGTAAAAATTCGAAAAAATTTCATTTTGAAGGAATTTTTATGATCTTTCTCGTGATAACCCTCGATGTATTATTTTAAATGCAAACGTAAAAAAAAGTTTAAAAAAACATCTTAAAAATTTAATTTAAAAAAATCTAAGAAGAATTTTTGAAAAATCTTTCTTAGTGCACCCCTACACTATAAGAAGAATCGCCATGCAAAATTTTAGCCCTTTAGGTCCAGCGGTTTGGTCTGTGCGTTGTATGTCAGTCAGTCAGTCAGTCAGTGAATGAATGAGTCAGTTACGGAACTTTTTTATATATATAGATTATGCGGGATACAAACCCGTGCTTCCGACATGGTAGGCTTACGTTTTAACCACTCTGCCATGCGACCAAACCAATATTTTTGTTGTGGGAGCTTTTTTGATAAATATCAAATGCGGTCTAAATTTTCCCTAAAAAATCCAATTTTGCAATTTTGCAAATTAAATACTTTTCTCTGGATTTAGTTATTGGAGACAAATAATCATGTATTATTTTTACGTGGTTTTAAAGTGTATCATATTTCTCAACGCAATGTTTTAGCATACAAACTAAAATCTTATGTATTTTTTATGAACATAAGTATTCAAGATAATTAATTTCCAAATTAAAGCATAGTGATATATTTTAATTTTGAAAATTTTATACAAATATTTCTATTTTGGAAGTTATATACTTTTTCTCTAAATTTAATTATTATAGACTAATAATCATGTATATTTTTTTTGGCTTGGTTTTAAAGTGTATCATATTTCTGAATGCAATGTTTTATCCTAGTAACAAAAATCGTATGTTTTTTTTTCATGAAAATAAAGATTAAAATTAATTAATTTTCAAATTAAAGCATAGTGAAATACACATGTTTTGATAGGAATCAATTCTGTTCTTAAATAAAAAATCTACATGTTTCTATAAAACGAAAAAAAGAATGACTTAAATGGCAAGAGTAGATCAATTGCATAAAGGAAGAAATCGACTGCATAGTGAAATTCTCTCACTTTTAAAAAGATACAAGATGGTTATGGTATGAATGCTCCATGCCTTCTGGGGAAAAAAATTATCATTCATTTCTCGGTAAAAGGTATTTGCTTACTTTCAGTGTTGACAAATTGTTAGTCATCCAGTTGATGACCTTCCCGTTGACTTTGCTGTCACCGTTTTGTTAGTTTGGGGATTTTACAGATCACGTAAAATAACATAAATTAAATAGTCCAAGGTGAAATCTACTTCTTCGTTTTGTCCATATTTTCAAGATGAGTGTAGCTGAAAACTCATTTGAAAAAACTGAAAGCACTAGAAGTTATTAATGCATATTGAAATGGGAAGAAAGCAGAATTTTACAATGGTAAGATTTTATACGTTTACACCAAAATACCTTAAATACAACATCATGGTTTGGAGAAAATGATGTACTATGGAGATTGTTCTTATAAGATTGCCTTTATTAGACTATAAGATTGATATATCTAAAATCATTGAAAGTTTTGCATATAGCGAAGATGAGGACCTTTTGAAAAAGACATGTAAACCTACCTGCTCAATAATAGTAGGATATCGAAAAAAATTTAAACCCCCCAAAAAAGATGATGGATTAAACTCTCGGAGTCTTTTCACAGTAGAAGCAATATAAATTCGAATTGAAATGCCAAAATTGTTTAAAAAAGCGAAAAAATTAAAAAAGAGAAGTAAAATAACGAAAATGATCTTCTAAAATATAATTTTAAAATATACACAGTAATTTATTAATTTTACATTTTAATAAATGGAGCTCAGTGGCCAGGCTGGCAAAGGCGTCGAGCCAGTGATCTGAGGGTTGAGGGTTCAATGCCGGTCGCTGACAAATCCACCACCGTGTACACTGTCTGCTGGTGCACGTATAATCTGTCGTGGCTGTAATGTCCTCCAAGCTCACAAATTTACCTCTGGAGGTGCATGGTCAAGTGTTTCGGTCCCGTCACTTAACTCGGTTCAAGATTACGTGACCGGTCCATAGTAGAGGTAATTCTGGTCCACCTATACGGTGCTTCCAGAAAAGTGGCCATCAAAATTGTGGTGTCATATGACGGTAAGGATAATGTCCGTCTGCCGCATTGGACAAAAAACATTTTGTTAAATAGTTCATCATCAAAATTTGTTGTTCATATTCATTTTGTTTCTAATATTAATTCTAGGCATCTTTACTATCTTTATGATTTTTTGTTAATTTCAAACTAGTGCAAATTTCCTGTTTCACAGATATTCCCTGCCTCGTTAAACAATCATTATTCAATTGTTCTGTCTTTTAATAGGGAGTAAGAAATTGTTCCATAGGGGACTTATTCCAAGATTTACAACCGAAAAAGATAATACGAAGACGTTCATTCCCATTAAAATAACATTGAAAAGAAAACTAGAATTTTTTTATTACTTCTGTCACTTCTGTCACTTCTAAAACATGTAACTTTCTGTAGTTACATGTTCAGACCAATATTTAGTTCCTAAAAGGGAATGGTCTAATTCCTCAGTCAAGACGAATATCAATTATTTTGCTAAATTATAGTTTGTACAAAATACTAAATTTAAATTTACATGGTTTATTTTTATTAGAAAAAAAATTAGGAAACACAGGTCGTAAACTCAGAGTACTAATTCCAACTGTAAAACCTGAATCAAAGCTTTAATCACCTTGATACTCCGTTGAGTTCCTCAGCTGTTGTGCATCAGGTTAGTACTGCAGACCTCTCTAATAGGAGAAAAGATGTGAGAAAACATTAATATAAATACTCTGGTAAAGCCAAATGTACTCCCTGACACTAAATTAACTCTTGATAGTGCTTGAATGTGTTTCTCTCTGTCGGCTGTCGCATCCCATTTCATGCAATGTCTGCAATTTACGTCATCATTATAATTTTTCATAAAACGTCTTCGGGTATTTGAGTAAAATTTACACAGCTTTTGAGAAAAACTTTCAAAAATCGTGGCACTGAAGAAAAATTCAGCAAATCTGATTCATGTTTAAAAAGTGAAGAGTACAACACAGCGTAAAAATACTTCCACATATTTTTAGATAATAGAGCATCTTGTAAAGAATTCTGTAAGTAGACTGCCTACGTTGAAAATGTCCTTTTTTGACTATTTTGGTCAATTTCATTTTTGCAAGAATCGTGTAATTTAATTTTTTTCTCTTTTCAAAACAGTTTTTATTTTCATTATAAATCAATTAGAAGCAGAAAAATTGGGAGTAAACATTGAATTTACTCCCAATTTTTCCAAATTTTATATATATGATAAATTGACATATTTATTTTAATAAACAAATTTTCAACTCTCAAAATAATTTTAAATATTTTTTTTAATGCTTTAGGTATACCTTGTTTTTTAAGCATTTTTATTGTATACTGGCGTGCGCGCAGGACTATTAAATTAATTTTACACTTAAATGTGTAATTTCGGTTTTATATTTAAAATAAATAATTCAAAATACAATTGAACATAAAACATTTAACATTAAAGTATTTCAATTTTTTTAAAACTGCTCAAAATATACTTAAAATTTCCTTAAATTTTTGCATTAATTAACCCTGAAAAATAACAAAATGTGC
>OU015502.1:129117632-129125132 GCA_907164885.2 Dolomedes plantarius
GCTATTTATGGAAAGTTCTGTTGCTAAGGGTTTGGTAGCGATAATTTGAGATTACTGCGGATTGGATTTAGGAAAGGGAATTTAAATGCTAGAATGGAGGGCCTAGTATATAATTTATTACTTACACACACATGCACACACACACACACACACACACATACACACACATATATATATATATATATATATATATATATATATAATATTTTAATGAGGATATAAGCTTTCACCATATTTTACAATTTATTAGTATTTCGATCGCTGGAACCTTTTGTCTTAAACGAATCCAAAATATTAACTACTATATCCTCCTAAACTAGCTAAGAAGAAAATTTCTTCTTTCTGTCAAAAGATATGCCATATAGTATAATCGCTTTTGTTGATTAATTTAATATAAAAGTTTAAAGAGATACCTTATTTCTTGCAGTTATATACTTCAAAAATTGATTGCTACTTATATTATTCAACATTATGCAATCTAGTATTCGTCGAGTTTCTAGCCTAGAGGCAAACTGTAAATGAAAACATAAAATCTTCGGTAATTTGGGGTTTTAGAACCCATTACTTCTTTACTATATAAATGAATACTTCTTTACTATATAAATGAATATAGTTTTTCCATTAATATTTCAGGCAAATGTTTTGTGGTTCATGTATTATTCAAAACCAGTTAATACTCTGGTACCAGATCTGGAAAAATTTGTGTAAGGAAACCCGGTTCTGCAATACCGAGATCTTACATATAAGTTAAAATGCAAGGAGTTACAAAACGTAATTAATTTTCTCCGAGTTTAGTTAAACTAAAGAGATAATTATAAGATTCTCCAGTCGCAGTTACTAATTATATCTATGACTTAACATTTGAAAACGAACAAATAATATGAAATATAATTTTGTAGTTCAGCCCATAAATCGATGAAATATGATGTATAATTTGAACTTTATACCGATGTCTAAATAATTATAGAAATATTTCATACTTAGAAACTACGCATATTTATCACAAACTTTTCTTGTAAAATTCTATACCTTTCATATTTTGAGTATTTATTGCGGATAGAATACGATATAATATCAAACATGCAAGTTGTTATAAATTTTCAGCATTTAGATATTTGAAGACTTCTAATTCAACCCGTAAAACGACCATATATGATTATTGCATCCATAAATTAACAATTTAAATCTTTATAGAACACAATATGATTTTCATTATTCTCATTTAAAAATATTTTAAAATAAGTTTATAGATTTTTGTGTGTATATATATATATATATATATATATATATATATATATATATATATATACGCGCATATATATAGCGTAAAATCTTGACTATAATACGCACACGTGTATAATACGAATGCTTGATTTTTCACGAAATTTTCGGAAAAAATTAAAATTCAACTATAATACGTACCCATGACTTTTCATTTTTTTTATCTAAAAATTGCTCAAATACTTATTAACATAAATAAAATTTGTAATAAAAAGAAACGAAAACGTTAAATTCTGTAGAAAAAAAATTAAATTTCTAATTCAAAACAAACAATACTAATATATTTTCAGTCTTAATAACTTTCAATAGAATGCAGCTCATCTATTGTTTGTCGTTCATTCAATGTTTAAAACTGTTTTTTTTTGTACACTAGTAGAATACGCACCCTCATTTTTGAGGACTAAAATGTGAATAAAATGTGAAAAAAGTGTGTATTGTACTCAAGATATTACAGTACACACACATACACACACACATATATATATATATATATATATATATATATATATACAGTTGGTTCTCTGTTTAACGACTTTCAAGGGACCGTGAAAAATCGTCCTTAAGTAGAGATCGTCCTCAAACAGAATTTGTGAAAATATAACATTTCCCTTCACACTTTAGAGGTTTAGGACTGTCAATATATTTCTTAATATATTGGCGTGTTTAAAAATGTTATTTTTATTACCATCATTATTTTATTCACAAAAAGTTATTTTAAATTACATTGAAAAAAAAGAGTACAAACAATACGATAAATTACGTTTTAAAAAATTCAAAAAGTGTTGATTGCTTCATTCGCCTTGTTTTCGTTATTCTCTTTTCCAGATTTTCTAAAATGTTAAATGAGTCACTGTTCCATTTTCGATGTAACATAGCGTCGGAGAACATCTAGAGCAGAAATTGCATCTGTGTAAGACGGTGGCAGTGTCTCGTTTTCCGTGTCTTCAACTTCACCTTCTTCTTCTGACACTGTGTTTTCGTTTACAAATTCTTCATAAATTTGTTCTACATTTCTGAAATCTGTTGTTAAAACATATTTATCACAATTGTAGAAATCCTAAATAGAAACATCCTCATCATCAACAAGACTTTTCCATTCTTCAGGGGTAATGTCATCTTCGTTGATTTCTACATCCGTACTTTGCAGTTCCACTACAAGTTATTTGTGAATTCCAGCAACGCGAAAGCAGTTTTTATTGTGGATGAAGAAACTTCTTTTCATGCTGATGTTATCATGTGCATTGCTTCCAAGATTGTAAATTTTCTAATTTTTATACTGTCAGCCGAATTGTTTATTAATTTCCTAATTAAAGACTTTCTGTAGTATGCTTTCACACTGCGAATGATTCCCAGGTATAATGGCTACAACTTGCTAGTGCAATTAGCTGGTAAGAAATGGATAGTGAAATTTGTAAGTCCAGGGATATTTGGAGTATGTGCAGTGCATCGGTTGATTTAAAGTAAAACTTTTCACTATTCTCGATGCATTTTTGCATCAAATTTTCTAATCCAGTCAATAAAAATGTGTGATGTCATCTACGCTTAATTGTTATTGCGGTACTCACAAGGTTTGCTGGTGATGTTCTTAAAACACATTGGTTGCTTTGATTTGCCTTTAGTTGTGGAAATTTCTCAGATCCATCCGAATTGGTGCACAGTAAAACAGTCAATTGTTCCTTACTGTGTTTTCCACCAAAACACTTTTCGCCCATATACGTTAAGGTTTTATAAGGCATCATATTGTAGAATAGGCCCGTCTCATCTGCATTGAATATGTTCTTCTCATCATATCCATCTAATTTCCCCTTCAGCACTATTTTCCATTCATCCACTATTTTTTCATCTACGGAGCCACTGTAGCCAGATATGCTTTTAAATACAAGCCCGTATCTTTCTTTGAACTTTGTTAGCCAACCAGCCGAAGCCTGAAAATTTTGCATTCCAAACTTTTCTGCCAGAATAATAGCATTTTCTTTAAATATCACTCCGAAAATTGGAATGTTAGATGCTCTTGCTTGATGAAACTATTGCAGGACTGCCTTCTCAAACTCTTCTGATCGGCCACATTGAATTTTCTGCCGTTTGGATTTGGATCCCAAACCAAATTTTTGTGCTGCTTCAAGAATTTTCTCTTTGCTTGCTAAAATGCCTTTGAGAGTAGACTCGAGTAGCTGAAACTGTCTTGCGAATTGGACTTTTGTTATTCCAACACTTTCTTCCCAGTTTTCAATAATTTTCACTTTTTAGTGTAGCGTAAGATGCTTTCGCTTGGATCTCATTTTGCTCTGCTCACCTCGTATTCGTACTGGAATGAGCTCCTACACCCAACCATGAATTCTCTAAACATGAACACGTGCTTCCCAGAAGGAGTGAGAGAGGGGTGCTTTTGGACAGTTCGTAAATCACATGACAACACGGTAGGTACAATAGAGTGATTCCACACCCGCACTAAGAAATTTGATCCACCAGGGAATAATGTTCGATCTTCCGAGAAACAGTAATCTCCCCCCTCCCCCGGTTTTTTCCATTGCAACAAGTCTATGATTGCAACAAACATAAAGGAAATTCCGGGTCTGTTTTTGAAACCAAACTCCCCCACAGAAAGTAACCCTCCAGTAGATAAAATGTTGAAGAAAAAGTTTATCATGTAAGAAAAAATCGTCGTTAAATAGAAACAAAATCGTCTTAAAATAGAATTTTTTTACGTCGGAGGGACCGGGAAATATCGTCTTTAGAGATCGTCGTTAAGTAGAGCGTCGTTAAACAGAGAACCAACTGTATATATATATTTGTGTTTGTGTTTGTGTGAGAGAGATGCGTTCATTCATAAATTCTTAAACAATTTTGCTCCTATTTGTTTTTGGTGACTAGAAAGTTTTAGATATCAGGAGTTCTATGGATTCCTTTAAAATATTTTTCCAATAACGTTGATAGTTTGAAGAATGCAGTACTTTGGTATGTTTATTTAAATATGCGGGGTAAGAAGGCATATGAAATCCCACAGTACGTGTATACTTTATATAAGTATGTCTGATATTACTACTGCAGAACACTTGAAATGTTGCAACTCGAAATTAATTAATGGAGAATGAAGCGTTACAACTCCAAAATTAATGTATATAGGCTAAATACAGAACTTAGAAATCAATTAACTGTAGCACCATAATAGAATATATTATGGATTTCGATTATTATTATCAATGTAATGTGAATTGTCCTGTAATTTCAATCTGCAGTATATGTTAAATCTGTTTGCACTTGTCTATGAATTGGGAAATTTTGAAATTCTTTAAAACATTTTTGCCCATCTATAAGAAATCAAAAATTTGTAAAATGATGTTACTTATACTTCCTTCGATAAATCAGAGCAGATTTTTTTTTTTTACTTAACCATTAGAAGTTTAGATTTTATTTAGATACGGAATGGAAATGCTTCTAAAATGTTTGTAATAGATATGTCGACTATAATATCATTAACCCATGCTGAATGTCAGCATACTTTCTTCAATTATATTTTAATTCAGAAAGGAAGAACAGAGTGAGAAATAAAAGTGTCTTTTTCAAAACACAATATTTTAATGTGACAATTGTGGATCTGACATTTCCCTGTTTCACCAGTGAGATGAATCAGAAATTAATGGTATGTTGATATTGTCGATCAAGACATTTCTGCACTTTGACCGTGAGAATCCTTGCTTGCTTCCATTGGAGGCACAGTATAGATGAATCACCAACATCTCCTGGTGCCATCTGAATTTTCCCCTAATACATGAACACCCCAGGGTGATATATATATATATATATATATATATATATATTGATACGAGTTCGGGGCCAACTTGGCGTGTTATCCCCAGCGTGCGATGTTTTGGAATTCGCCTGATTTAAAGCTGTGGTTTAGCACGTACACGCGTCTACCATGGAGTAAGAAATAAGTTCTGCTATAGGGTATATTGTTGGAAAATGGTTTAGTTGAGCAGTGTGGCATCTCGGGTTTTGTTTCCCAGGTGATTAAGAGGATGGAATAAAAAAATGCAGTTGAAGCGTTGTTCTTGTAGCGCTAGGTGACAGATTCGAACGGATGTTTTATCGTCCGGACTGACGGGAAATCTTGTTATAAAAGGATTTAAAGATCGTATGTTATTATTTGAAAACAGTTATATGTGTTTTAATAACATTTGTATTTAATTTCCTGACTGTCAAGCAAAATTATAGGTGCTGGAATTTGTTGACTTCCAGCGAAGATTTGTAATATTATTTTTGTCGACTGCTGCAAGAAATAAAAAGAACTGATTATAAAATCTATATTTTTCATTTGCGGTAACTGGCATATTTATTTCTGTTCTTCAAAATCACTTGTAAAATTATTTTTCCGTACCACGGATTTGGTACAATGTATATATATATATATATATATATATATAAACATATACATATAACATATAAAACCCAAAATCCCTTTTAAAATTCCAAAGTTCCTCCAAAAATGCTTGGGCGTATCGCGATGAAAATCAATATACACTGCTGGCCACCCAAATTGCAACACCAGGAAAGACAAGAGATATCACAACAAAATTTATTTTGTAGATAACATGTTGACCAAGTATCAAATGATTAAATTTATAGACTTCTGTGAAGTGTGGTTCCTGCCAAAATCAGTAGCCAGAGTATCCGCCATTGTTATAGATCACCGCTGCCACACGCCTCGGCATTGATTCAAAGAGACTTTGGATGAGTTCTTGGGGTACAGCAGACCAAACAGCTTCCACACGTTGCCAAAATTGATCTGCTGTGGCAGGTGGGGATGGAATCTGGGTCAATCGTAGAGCAACCATTGACCACATGTTTTCTATCGGCGAAAGATCCGGAGAGCGAGGCGTCCAGGGAAGCAATTCAATCTGGCGATTGACGAAGAACCGTTGGACAATGCGTGCCACGTGTGGTCGCGCATTATCCTGTTGAAATATGGCTGTGGGCAAGCCCTGGAGGTAAGGAAGGACAACTGGCTCCAACACCTCGGAGATGTAGAGCTGGCTGCTTAAAGTACCGGCAATGCGTACTAGAGGTGTGCGAGAGTGATATCCAATACCGCCCCATACCATAATACCCGGCGCAGGACCAGTGTGGCGATGCATAACGCAGCTGTTCAACATGCTCTCTTCACGGTGTCTCCAGACTCGAATGCGACCATCGTGGTGTTGCAGACAGAAGCGTGACTCGTCAGTAAAGACAATTTCATACCATTTTTCCGTCTACATCCTTCTGCCATCGCACCATTGGCGGCGGAGACGTCTGTGGTTCTGCGTCAAGGGTAGACAAAGCAAGGACGTCTTGCGGACAGACCACTCTGCTGTAAACGGCGTCGAATGGTACGCGCAGACACTGGATGATGCGTTACAGACTGCATGTGCTGTGCTATGGTTCGTGATGTGATTGAGCGATCCGTCACTGCCATGCGCATAATTTGCCTGTCATCACGTGAAGTGGTGCGCTGAGGTGGATGCGATCGAACACGCCGGTCCGTCGTACCCTCCTGCATCCAACGATCACATATCCGCATTACAGTTGTTTGGTTTCGTCCAACACGACTACCGATTTCTCTGAAAGATAATCCACAATCTCGGTAGGCCACTATCCTTCCTTTGTCGAACTCGGATACTTGATCAAAAGATGATCGCTGTTTTCGACGAGGCATAATTGGTCGTTTTTTTGAAAAAACCACAAGAAAAACACAATTGCCGAACTTGAAATCGTCGAAATCTCCAAGCCTTAAATAGCGCTTTGAAGTGGCGCCACAGGCGTGCTTGATGTGCGCCTGCGCTGAAATTCTAATCATTTGCTTATCTCACCTCCGCTAATGCATGTTGTAAATTTCATGTTATTTGCATGTTTCCTTCAGGGGTTGCATTGACAGTGGCCAGCAGTGTATGTTATATATATTTAGGGTTGAGCGTACTTTCTTCCACTCTTCTGAACTTATAGAAGGACTATCCGGTAAGGAAATATCATGCTGATATCCGGCCTAAACATGAGTATATTTTGTAGCATTCGACGGGATTCAAACTGAGCTTTTCCAATCCCAAACCCAACTCTCTACATCTAGGCTATCTCGGGCCTGTTATTAAGTTTTATGAGTGCTAATGTTTAATCTTAATTCAAGTTATGTAAAGAAGCGTTACTTACACTTTTCAATGAAGTGGAAAGTAAGAATATTAATCC
>OU015502.1:129137632-129147632 GCA_907164885.2 Dolomedes plantarius
GTTTCAAATACCTTCGACAAACGATTACTTTAGGGTCAAGAGCCGTTCAGCTATTGCATATAAGTTTCCGAGTTCCATTGAGTAACTTGCTGATACGTTTATTACGTATATGCAGCTGTGCCACAGATTCAACAGAAAAATTAATACCCTCTGTATTTAAAAGGTTCCAGAAGCTCAAAATCGTGTTTTTGAACAAAATACTCATTAATTTTTTAAAGGTATGTATCAATCTGCGGTACATATTATAACTTATTCTCTGGAAAGTCCGTCTTGAAAGTCGAACTCCTTATATACAGGGTTTAATACTCAGTTGGTGCCAGGATCTCGGGCGTTATGACCTAAGGGGTCATACGACTGTTAAGCCGTCAAAAAAATCAATTTTTTTAAATAAAAAGATATGAAAGATTGACCTTTTCTGAGTATTTTAAGACAACCCGTTTGAAAAAATTCCCATAATTATGGAAGTTATGAATAATAACGTGTCAGATGTTTACTGTAAACAGATTTATAGGGCAGTACTTCAAAGTGATTTATCTCAAAATGTTTTTTTTTTCACATAACGCACTTGTTACCTCTAGAACTATTTCATATTTTTGCATGAAATTTTCACAGAGGGAATTTTCACATATTATCATTTACTTGAAACTGAATTGAAATTTCTTTAGAGATTTCTATTGAATGCCTTTTTAATGCATAGATAAAATTTAATTTATTAAGAAAAAAATGCACTATTTTCAGGTTTATAGTAAAAATAGAAATATATCTTAAATATATACAAATTTAGGTTAAAATTAAACTTTAGTTTCTGCAGTATATGTTAAATGCAGACATTTTGTCTTAAACTCAAATTTTTTTGGAGTATTTATGTGCGCTAGCTTTGATATCACTTTTGTTCAAAGTAAACTGCTTATTATTTATGACTATCTAACGCAAATTATTTTTAACTATTAAACAAGAAACAGGTATATATTCTTAAATCAAACATTGTTCTATTAACAGAAAAAAAACTATGATTTTAAATCTTATACTTTGAAAGTTATAGAATGTCGAAAATGACACAATTTTTATACTTTTTCGACTTTCAACAGTCGTATGACCCCAACCCCGAAGGTATTATGGTCACTTTTGACCAAAGCAAACTGCTTATTATTTTTGACTAGCTAACAAATTATTTTTAACTATCAAACAAGAAACAGGTATGTATTCATAAATCAAACATTGTTCTATTAACAGAAAAAAAAAAATTTTAAATCTTATACTTTTCAAATTATAGAATGTCGAAAGTGACACAATTTTCATACTTTTTCGACATTTAACAGTCGTATGATCCCAACTCCGAAGGTATTATGGTCAATTTTGACCAAAGCAAACTGCTTATTATTTATGACTAGCTAATAAATTATTTTTAACTATTAAACAAGAAACAGATATATATTCATAAATCAAACATTGTTCTATTAACAGAAAAAAACTATGATTTTAAATCTTATACTTTGAAAGTTATAGAATGTTGAAATTTTCACAGAGGGTACTTTTATACTTTTTCGACTTTTAACACTCGTATGACCCCAACCCCGAAGGTATTATGGTCACTTTTGACCAAAGCAAACTGCTTATTATTTATTACTAGCTAACAAATTATTTTTAACTATCAAACAAGAAACAGGTATGTATTCATAAATCAAACATTGTTCTATTAACAGAAAAAAAAATTTATTTTAAATCTTATACTTTTAAAATTATAGAATGTCGAAAGTGACACAATTTTCATACTTTTTCGACATTTAACAGTCGTATGATCCCAACTCCGAAGGTATTATGGTCACTTTTGACCAAAGCAAACTGCTTATTATTTATGACTAGCTAATAAATTATTTTTAACTATTAAACAAGAAACAGATATATATTCATAAATCAAACATTGTTCTATTAACATAAAAATTTTTTTTATTTTAAATCTTATACTTTTCAAATTATAGAATTTTCAAAAGTGACACAATTTTCATACTTTTTCGACTTTTAACAGTCGTATGATCCCAACCCCGAAGGTATTATGGTCACTTTTGACCAAAGCAAACTGCTTATTATTTATGACTAGCTAACAAATTATTTTTAACTATTAAACAAGAAACAGGTATATATTCATAAATCAAACATTGTTCTATTAACAGAAAAAAAAAATTTAATTTTAAATCTTATACTTTTCAAATTATAGAATGTCGAAAGTGACACAATTTTCAAACTTTTTCGACTTTTAACAGTCGTATGACCCCAACTCCGAAGGTATTGTGGTCCATGAAATTTCCAATATACGTTTCAACGCAGAAGCATTGTACAGCGCTCGTTCAATAAACAAAATTGGCATGATGGTGCAAGAATGACCCCAATATTGAATTCTGAATTCATTGAATTCTGAAAAGTTGTTTTTTCAAACCATAGAAAGTTAATAGATTTTTTTTTTGTTAAGGCCTTTTCATACCCTTCTTCTCTATTTTTTATAAACTCCAATAATTATTTTAAAGTTGCAATAATGTCACACAAACTACTTACAGGCCATTTTTAATTAATATTTCATATTCAATCATTGAAAAATTTTTATTGTAATAGCCAGAAAAGAAAGCTGATAGAAAAAATGTGTTATTTCTAAAAATAAGTATCGTGAGTTCTAAAGATTCCCTTATGGAAAATTCCTAAATCTGTAGAATTATGTTGTTCTAAAGAGACACGTGTTCATTTATCTTAAGCTTAATTTAGTTGAAAAGTAATCTCACGCCGAATAGTCCAACAAAAAACTTTTAACATCCTTTTGTTTCAAATAAAACCTAAAACTTTAATCATACAATACTCCTTTTTTCTGTCCTTTGGCCCTTTGGAAACAATGTTTGTACTTTTCTGTAGCCGTAACTGATGTGACATTTCTTTCCTTCTTTCTACCCTAAAAAGAATAAGGCATGTATTCTAAAGCCACTATCACTTTGTTTAACTGTATTGTTTGAAAATAGGAGGTCTTATTAACGACGAAATATTTATTTCGTTGATTATTATTTAATCTACATTGTGTTTGGATTTCTTTGTTTTAATTTAAAGAACGGCTTATTTTCTGACCTAAAATATTCGAATAGAACACATTACTTGTATATATTTTCAAATATTCAAAACCATTAATATTTTTATCCTTTTTTTGTATCTATTGTTGTTTTAAATATTGTCTGTACATTACGTTTGGAAGTTTCATGTTGGAAAAAATACGAAAAAGTTAATCTACTGATTATCTTTCTCGAAGCATATTTTTTTAACCATTCATTGAAAGATTTTTTAATGCATTAAGCCAGTGGTTCTTAAACTGGGGGGCGCGCCCCCCTAGGGGGCGTAGAAGAATTTCAATGGGGGCGTGAGTTTTTTTTTCAAGATTAAACGACATCCTCGGGGATAAAAGAAATCTCCCATTGCAACAGATAAATGAATTGAAGGACCTTATGTCAGGGCATTTGGTAGCATTGCAAAATGAAATTGCAGACAATTCTCCAGATATTAGTTCATAGAACTGGGAGTCTAAGTTGACAAGAGATCCTTTTAAAATTTACGTGGATGTACTTCCTGATCATATTCAGGAAAAGACAATCGGCCTACAATGTGATTCTCAAGCAAACGCAGAATTCGAAAACAGGGATGTTGAAAATTTTTGGTTACTCTATTTTCCTGTTTACCCAGGAGTTGCTTTGAAAGATTTGAGGGTGTTAGGGTAGTTTCTCATCCACATTGTAGCGAACGTTTGATATTGTTACTGAAGTTTTCTGTACTATAGTGGGAAGTTACTGAAGAAACTAGCTACAGAAAAAACCTAGTTGCTGACGAAAGTTCTCAGTTTTATTAGCTAGTGATGAAATCAGTATTGAAGAAAGTTCTCACTTTTACTTAAGCAGAAGAGATTAACTATACTGAAGAAATTGTCTCTACTGATGAAATCTAGAAGTCCGTGGAATAATGATGAATTTAGAACGCATACAGTTTTTAGTGTCTAAAACGAAGTATGAGCAGAGGGAAGAGTACCAGGTTATTTTAAGTTCTGTAAAACAGTAACAGCACAATGGAAGGAACTGTACATCTCGGCGACCCTAAAAAAAGGATGGAGAACGGCGTGGGCGATACATGAATTACGCTAAAATGCTTATAGCGAAAGATCCTAAGATTAATATTAACATTACAAACATTAAGGTGATTACATCCTTTAAATTAAAAAAATATTCGTATTTAAAGTACGTGCAATTAATAAGTAAACTGTAACGATAAAATCCACGTTACACACATATCTCCGTGAATCTGGACTTTCAGCATTAGCATACAAAAATTCAAAATATCGAGCAAAGCTGGACGTTGAAAGTGACCTGAGGTGTGCTTTGCCACAGTTACAACCTAATATTCAAAAACTTGTCAAGCACAAACAGTGCCAGCCCTCTCATTAATGTTGTGAAAGTGACTGGTATTACATGCAAACCTCACCTAGATCCTCGATTACCTCAAACATATTTGATCTGTATTTAATTCTTTGATTTCAAATGTTCTAATAATAATATGTTCGAAATTGAGGTATGTGTAGTAATATTAAATTTTGTGTATGAAATTATCTATTCTATATTTTTATTTAATAACCAGCTTCAGTTTCAAATTCTTGATTGTACTACTTGTATTGACCACATATGGTGGGGGGGGGGTGTGACGTCACATCAGTGTTCAAAGGGAGCCTGAAAGGTTGAGAAAACCTGCATTAAGCAATTATAGCTTTTCAAAGATTTGGATATGATATGGTTTGCTTTAGTTTAGAGAGCTATGGCCATGTTTTTCTACACGAGCGTTAACTATACCGGGACCTACTGCTTAAGGGGACAGTGGACTTTCAAAATTGTGAAATTTGTCCAAAAATTCGATTTTTTTTATTTTATTGAATTGTGAAACTACGGACGAGTAGGAATGCGTTGCAAAAAGAATTTTTAATTTCTGTGATTACTTTCCTAGTTATAGGCATTTGTATTTAATTTAGATATTATGTGGTTACTAATAGCATTTAACTTTAAATGTGTTTTTCTCAATATAAAAATTTTCATGTCATACGAATATTCAAACTGCTCCAGGCGGATTTCTAATTATCGTATTACTTTGAAATTTAAGTTTTATATACTTAACTGTATATCAAATAAATCTTATTGAAAATAATTATGCTTCGTAGCTCAGAATTTCTAAATTTTGTACTTGAAAAGATGATTTATAGGTATTTTGCGTAATAAAAAGGGTGTTTTTACTATTATTATTTTTCTCTTTATTTTTTTAATGAGTGCTAAAAATAAGCAATTAGTTTCATTGTTAGTTCTATAAGGTATCCTGTAAATAAAAATTACAATATTATATGCAAAAGAAATGGGCATGGAACATTTTTAATTAGGCCAATTTTTAATATAATTAATAATTCATAATTCATAAATTATTAATATTTCATCATTAAATATTAACCACATTTACATATCTATGATACTAATCACATATTCGAATTTCAAGCAAATCCATTCAAAGCAAAAAAAGTTAGGTTTGAAGGTCCACTGTCCCCTTAAAGCCGATTCTGAACGGCTACAAACGTTGATTCCAAGAGTGGGATTCGAACCCACAGACTATGGTACCGAAATCCAACGCCCTAGCCATTCGGTAATCCACCGGCAAAAGCAGTTATCGCAATAAAATTTTAATTCTGAAAGTCTAGCCTCAGTTTTGCTGGACACAAATGACACATGTTGTTTACACGTGTTCAACTTAATTTAGATGAAAAGTAATCTTTACAAACTACTCTAAGAAAAACTTTCATTAAGAATTTTTTGTTTAATTTTTTACATCAAGTAAGCAATTATAGCAATAAAATTTTTATTTATTAAAGGAAACGTCCATCATGCTGAACTGAAATGATACTGTTGTTTATATATGTTTTAATGTGTTTCTTTAAATGTATTTTTTATTGTTGTTCCCACACCAAAATAATAAATGTAATATATATATATATATTACATTTATATATATATATATATATATAAATGTAATATATATACCAAAATAAGTCACCAAATCCATCGCCAATTTAGCGATAACTCTCATATTTGGCTATATTACCATAGACTCATAAAATTCGTAACACTATGTCTTCAACTTAGTTTAGATGAAAAGTAACCTTTCAAAACTTCTCTAAGAAAAAATATTTTACTAATTTTTTTTAAATTTATAACATCAAAAAAGCAACTATAGCAGTAACATTTAAATTTTTTTAAACAAACCTCAGTTATGGTAAACACAAATGACATATGTTGTTCATATGTCTTTAGCTTAGTTTAGATGAAAAGTAATCTCTGAAAACCACTCCAAGAAAAACTTTTAACGTCCATTTGTTTAAAACAGACACCACGGCTTTTTTCATACAATACGATTTTCTTTCTTATGATCCTTCAGAAACAATGTTTTTGTTTTCAATACTCGTAAATGGTGTGACACTTCTTTTTTCTCTTTGCTTTATGGTCATAAAGAATAAGGAATTTAAAGCCGCGTCGACTTGCTTTCCTGTAAAATTAGATAAAAGCCAAAATAATAAAGGACTATATTGCCATTATTGTTCATTATACAGGGTTTGCACAAATGAATGACTGAATTTTAAAAATTTATATTTTCGAAACTTTTACACATATTACAATAAGTGATACGCGAAATTAACGAAAAATATACCAAAATTTTACTTAAACCAGGAGCTTCTACACCGCTGAATGGGGCTTGCGGGTGACAACAATTTACCCTTAATCACATGGCCACCAAGATCCCCGGACCTTAAGCCATGGGATTTATTTTTATGGGGTTAAGTCAAAGACTCTGTTTATGCACCACCGATGTCGAAAACACTTTAAGAACTTAAAGAACGCATTTGTGCAGCATTATGAACCATTGACACTGCAAAATGTGTGGAACGAACTTGATTACAGATTAGATGTTCGTCGTGTAACAAAAGTGTCACATATCAAGCATTTGTAACTGAAAGTAACATATTTTTCTTTAATTTCGTGTATCACATATTGTAATATATGTATTAGTTTCAAAATTATAACTATTTAAAATCGGGTTATTCATTTGTGCTAACTCTGTACTACAACGTGTCTGAATTATGAATTTCTTGCGACCCTTTCAGAAACAATGTTTTCGTTTTCAAAACTCGTAAATGGTGTTGCATTTCTTTCATTTCTCTATGGCTACAAAGAATAAGAAATTTAGCCACAATTACTGCGTACGTGTAAAATTAGATACAAACCATAATAAACATGATTATATTAGCTTTAAAGTTCATATTACCACAATGTGTGTAAATTATAAGTTTCATATGACCCTTCAGAAAAAAATGTTTGTAGTTTCAATACTTGTAAATGGTGTGACATTTCATTTTTTTTATTTGTGGCCCTAAAGAATAAGGAATTTAAAGCCACAATCACTGCTTGAGAATAAAAAGAAATTAAAAAGCAAAACAAACATGATTATATTTCCAGTAATGTTACTTTTTTCACGATGCATCTAAATTATTTGTTTTGGACTTCTATTCATTGCATTCTTAAAGAGAGATAAGTTTTTATCTCTTTGTTAAGGTGTACATTTGAAAATATAACAATGATATTAATTAAAATATTTCTTTCATTTAATGTTATTTGAAAAACATTGTGTTTTATTTATTTTAAGTAGAATAAATTTAAATTTCCCTCAAATGTAGTATTTTATCATTTTTATGCATGGTATTAAATCTGTTGAAAGGTTTTTTTCGTTTTTTTCTGGACTGAATTTTCTGAAGAAAGCTGTTTCGAGCGATAAGTCTCAGTTAAACAGAGATTATTCTATAGATACATTATTGATACGCTAAAGTTTCTACATTATTGTGAATAATTCTAATTATTATTATTAATTTCAAAATATAAATAAATTGGAAATTAATATTTTATACAATATTTATTTTTCAAATGGAATAAATTATTCTAAAAATTCCAGAAATATTAAATAAATATAAAAGAAATATTATATTAATATAGAATTTAATATAATCGTAAAAAAATAAATCCAAATTAATACAGGTGGATATCAGAATAATGGAAACATCTACCAATATTAGTGGTGCTTATTAATGTGCTTCATATTCAATAAAAAACAAGTCTGGCCACCAATATTTATTTATATAATATAGTGTATGTATTATTCTACTGTCAGGTAGAAGTAATGAAGCTAAGGGCATCGTGCTTTTGGGGGGCAAAGCGTAAAATGTCAAACCTTGCAGAACTTGCGAAAAGGGCAAATTGTTGGATCGCGATTAAATTGGAGTATGTATTACTGCAACCCCCAGGCTAATGGGTGTATTTTGAGCTATGGTAACGAAAGCCATGGTAGCATAAAGAGTGCACAGAAAAAGATCATTTGCCTAACAGAATAGTGGACGAAAGGGAGAGCTGAGTAAAAGAGACCGACGAGGTATTGAAGCGAATTGTGTCACGAAGAAAGAAAACGGGTGCAACCAAAATGACCGAAGAGCTCAATCGGCATCTGAATGTTCTGGTATCAACCATTAGAGGTAGAAGGGAACTTCACAAACAAAGCATTTACGGAAGAGTAGTTATTCCCAAGTCACTTGTAATAGATGTCAATACAATATATCGTCCACAATGGTGCCACGAGCGCAAATCCTTGTCGATTAATATGTCGAAATACGGCATTGGGTCCGACGAATAGTTGTTCACATTGTTCCTCGCAACAGGACGTGCGTCTGTCTGGAGAACACCTACACAAGCGTAAGATCCTGACTGTCTCATCTCAACTGTCAATCTATGAGGGTTTAGGATGTCATCTCATGGTTTTCTTCAGGCCCTATCGTAACCCTAAAATGGGACAATAAAAGAGAAGAACTAAGTCGAAATTTTAGCTCACTAGTTCATAGTATGGTGCATTGTTTCTTGACGGAGAGGGCGTTCTCCGGTATGATAATACCCCTATACATACAGCTAAATCTATCAAGTATTGCTTTCAAGAGAATGAAAAAGAAGTCTAATATCTTATCTTGCACTGTACAATCACCCCGACTATAAATCATCCAACCACTGTCATCTGTATAAGCGAATAGATAAAGTTATCGATATCTTTCACAGCATCTCTACAAGATCTATGAGGATTTTTCCCTGAAGAATGGTATAATGCATTCTTAACCACTATTTATGACTTGTATAATCGAATTCCAAGGTGAATCAGGTGGTATTACATGGCAAAGGTGATCCTGCCCCGTATTAATAAAGGTTTTCATGATGTTTCTTAATGTTTCCATTATTTTGATAACCACCTGCATATTTTAGCTATGGTAAGCTAGTTTCAAAATGTTTTAATCGAAGCACTGAAGATAAAACATAATTGATATGTTAACATTTCTGATTTTTTATGAAAAAACTCTAATTATTATTATTAATTTCAATTATAAAATGAATGAAATATTAATAATTTTAGCTACCTTCTTTTAAATCAAATAAATTATTTTTATTAACTCAAGTAATATTAATATAAATTTGATACAATCTTAAATATTATAGTGTATGTGTGTGTGACATATTTGTTCTTTTCCAGTTTATACATATATATAAATATACGTTTATACATATACGTTTATACATATATGTTTATACATATACGTTTATATATATATATATATATATATATATATATATAAACGTATATAAAAGAAATATTATATTAATATATAATTTAATATAATCGTAGAAAAAGAAATCCAAATTAATACAGGTGGATATCAGAATAGTGGAAACATCTATCAATATTAGTGGTGTTTAATCTTAAATATTATAGGATATAATCTTAAATATTATAGTGTATGTGTGTGTGACATATTTGTTCTTTTCCAGTTTATACATATATATATATATATATATATATATATATATATATA
>OU015502.1:129152632-129185132 GCA_907164885.2 Dolomedes plantarius
TATTTTAAATTTTTTCCTCGACAAAAGTAATATTTTGTGTATTCTGAAAATAATGGATAATAATGCCGAATTATTATACATTATTTTCAATGCGCTTGTATATCATTAATGTATTAATTTGTGATAAGTAACATTCTATTTATAATAGACAAAAAGGCAACAAACCTCCTACAGTATATTCCCCGGATGTTTTAATATTTTACCTGAGCAACAAGTATTTTTAAAGTATTTTCAAAATAATGTATAATGATGCTGATTATTATACATTATTTATAAAGTTCTTATATATCTTTAATGTGTTAATTTGCGATAAAAAACTTACTATTTGCAATAAACAAAAAACAACAAATCCCATAAAAAAATACAATGAATATTTTAAATTTTTCCCTAAGAAACAACAATCTTTTGAGTATTGTGAAAAGAATGTAAATAATACTGAATTATTATACATTATTTTCAAAGCGATTATATAGCATTGTGTTAATTTGCTGCTATCAGGTTACTTTTTCCAATAAACAAACAAGCAGCAAATCACATAAAATATATTCACATGATATTTTAAATTTTTACCTCAGCAACAAATAATCTTAAAAGTATTTTTAAAATAATGTTTAATAATGCTGAATTATTATACATTAATTTGAAAACGCTTCTATATCATTAACATGCTATTTGCGATAAACAACTTACTAGTTGCAATAAAGGAACAAGCAACAAATCCCATAAAGTAAATACACTGGATATTTAAAACGTTGACCTCAGCAACAAGCAATCTTTAGAATATTTCCAAAATAATGTATAAAAATGATGAATTGATATACATTGTTTTCAAAGAACATATGCATCATTGTGTTAATGTGAGGTAATCAAGTTACTATTTCCAATAAACAAACAAACAACAAATCACATATAAAATATACGCATGAAATTTTTAATTTTTCCTCAGCAATAAGATATCTTTAGAGTATTTCGAAAATAATGTATAATTATGGTGAAGTATTATACATTATTTTTATGGAAAAAGTTCAAGTGTTTATGAGAGGTAGTTGTATTACTTTAAATGAACGCTAATTGCTAATTGCACAAAAATGTAAGTACATTTAAACACTTTTAAATTACATTATAAATCATTACATATGCTATGAAAATTTAGGATGTAACAATACACAGGAATACTGCGAGATGTAGTAATTTCTCAATTTGAAACGTCTAAGTGAATTGAAAATACTTTTCAATTATACTGATACTCAAAGTTGTTTTTTTTTTTATCGGTAATTCAATACAAGAAACATGGAACTCAGTTGCGCCACATTTCAAAGACTTATAGGATAAGAAACAGAGTAAAAAAGTATTTTAGAAAGTAGGCCAGAGGTCACTGATTTACAGACACTTTTGAGGCTACAAAAATTTCAGTTTGCTCACATATGACAATTTTTAAGTGCTGCACAATTTCATTGCGAATACTTTCTGAATCGATTCTATTCCGTGATCATGTTTCAAATAGAGACAAGCTCTCCGGTTTTCCAGATATAGCAATAAACTAGTTGGTACCCGTCAAAATAGGACTGCTAGATAGTAAATAAATGTACTAATACACAAATTATACTCAACACATCGCTGCCAAATGTTGAAAATCATAATAATGCGCAGAAACAAATTAATGTTTAACCGGCCTCGTGCTTAGTGAGTATCTAAAGCCAGATTTAAAAATGTCACTGAGCATGCGCAGAAAGCAAATTTTTAATTGTAAATTATCGGTAATTAAGCAGCGGGAAATAAGCAATTTCCACCAGGTTTAATCTTATATTTCATAAACATAATTAGCATAAAAATAAAAATGGCAGAGAGAGATCTAGAGAGACACCTCGGCATTGAAACGTCACTGAGCATGCGGAGAAATCAAAATTTTAATTGTAAATTATCGCTAATTAAACAGCGGGAAATAAGCAATTTCCACCGGGTTTAATCTTATAATTCACAAACATAATTATCATAAAAATAAAAATGGCAGAGAGAGATCTAGAGAGACACCTCGGCATTGAAACGTCACTGAGCATGCGGAGAAATCAAATTTTTAATTGTAAATTATCGCTAATTAAACAGCGGGAAATAAGCAATTTCCACCGGGTTTAATCTTATAATTCACAAACATAATTATCATAAAAATAAAAATGGCAGAGAGAGATCTAGAGAGACACCTCGGCATTGAAACGTCACTGAGCATGCGGAGAAATCAAATTTTTAATTGTAAATTATCGCTAATTAAACAGCGGGAAATAAGCAATTTCCACCGGGTTTAATCTTATAATTCACAAACATAATTATCATAAAAATAAAAATGGCAGAGAGAGATCTAGAGAGACACCTCGGCATTGAAACGTCACTGAGCATGCGGAGAAATCAAATTTTTAATTGTAAATTATCGCTAATTAAACAGCGGGAAATAAGCAATTTCCACCGGGTTTAATCTTATAATTCACAAACATAATTATCGTAAAAATAAAAATGGCAGAGAGAGATCTAGAGAGACACCTCGGCATTGAAACGCCACTGAGCATGCGGAGAAATCAAATTTTTAATTGTAAATTATCGCTAATTAAACAGCGGGAAATAAGCAATTTCCACCGGGTTTAATCTTATAATTCACAAACATAATTATCATAAAAATAAAAATGGCAGAGAGAGATCTAGAGAGACACCTCGGCATTGAAACGTCACTGAGCATGCGCAGAAATCCAATTTTAATTGTAAATTGTAGCTCATTAATAAAAATTTCAGTTACAAAAACCAAATTTGGTAAATCTACAGATTACAATCTTTAGTTTAAGACCAAATTGAAGTAAATTGATGCAGTAGTTTTCTCTCACGGACTTCCCGAAAAGTCGGCTTAGCAACTTGAATATATATATTTTTAATAGAAGAAAAAGGCAAAAGTATGATCGATTTTGAATACAATCATTATTAGTCATATTTCAAACAACATCGTAAATATTTCATTTGAAACCAAGAAGTTTATATGAGGATATTTATGTATGCATACATACATATACACACACACGCACACACATACATACACACACACATTTAACTGCGTCCATTGTAAAAATGCTAAAGTGAAACTTCCCTAGCTCTAATTCACTTTCAGAACTCCTAACTGGAAATGGCCACATTTCTACTCCGGCTTTAATTTGTCGCGGTTCTCTCCTCAAACAAGGTAATCTAATTCCGAAATGCAGTTCGAGTCGTCTTTGCATGTAATCTTACTACAATCGTACAGAATACTTTTACCTTTACTCATTAGTTTCAAGTAGATCAAACGCAAAAGATAAATAATTCCTAAGGGTAAGTTAGCGTAGTTGATTTGTATTGTATCGCTAATGCTTTGTTTAGAATACGATTCGTGACTGAAATATCGTACTTGCTGCTCTTCTTTAAGTACCTGAATATTAGTAAATATTCGAACAAATTTAATAGTTTCGAAAGCAGTGCACGTGTTGATGTTAAACTGTTCAATATTTGTGTAATTTAAAATAATCATCTAAGCAATTTCATGAGTAAATTTATCGAAAACTCAATTCCATTTCTACGGATATACACTTGAAAACGGTTTAGGTAAATTAAAGATAATTGTAAAATTTTACTGTGTTTTAAATTTTTGTAATTACGGTGTAAGCAAATATACGTATCGTTTAAATACACATGAGAGTAGTTAAATACATATAATTTAGGAGTTGCAAATTCCACTATCCTTGATGATTAAAGAGTGGAAGATAAAGAAAAATTGTCTTAATAATGTACGCTATTTAATAGTTTTTTCTATTAATACATAATTTAGTCAAATCTTTTTTACCCACTTAAGCACCATACTTATTTTCCTTAAAAAATTATAAAAAAATATTTTCTAACTTTGTAGTAATAAAATTTCCTCCGCAACTTTTTAAACTATTCAACAAATTACTATACCTGTACCTAATTTTAACGCGTTTTTATGCATGCATGACTTTTCCGAAAAGCCTTTGAGATTTAATTACTTTCAATATTAAAAACAGTACAAATCAAGTTAGTACTATCAAATTTTAAAGTTATTTAAGTTAAATGTAGGAACTACTTTTAACTAAACCGTTTAACTTTTTATCATTAATGAATAAGCAAATATATGTACCGTTTAATTAAATATGAGAATGTTTAAATAAATATAATTTAGGAGTTACAAATTCAACAACGCTTTCATCAACATCAGCTCAACATCAGCTTCGGAAGATAAAGAAAATTTTCTTCTGGATTATTTCCTTTATTTAGGATATTTTAATACATAAATTAGTTAAAACTTTTTTACCCTTCTTAGCACCATATGTATATTCAGTGAAAAATATTACAAAACGTGATTTTCTAACCTCGAAGTAATAAAATCAAACCCGCAGTTTTTTACATTCCTTTGCAAATTACTCGCTATTTATCCAATTTTATACCTAAAATTGTGCATTTATAACTTTTACGAATAGCTTCTAACATTTAATTACTCTCAATATAAAAACAGTACAAAATTACTTAATAGTGTAAAATATCATTGGTCTTTAAGTTATTTGTAGAAAATACTTTTAACTAACTTTTAACTTTTTATTATTAATGTATGAGCAAATATAAGTATCGTTTAAATAAATATGAGAAAATTTAAATAAATATATTTTAGCATTGAAAAATTTCACTATCATTTATATCTCAGCTGGGATCGATAAATAAATATTCCTTTTTAATTATTTCCACCCTTTAAAATATTTTAATACATAAATTAGTCAAAACTTTTTTACCCTTCTTAGCACCATATGTATATTCAGTGAAAAATATTACAAAACGTGATTTTCTAACCTCTAAGTAATAAAATCAAACCTGCAGTATTTTACATTCCTTTACAAATTACTCGCTATTTATCCAATTTTATACCTAAAATTGTTCATTTATAACTTTTACGAATAGCTTCTAAGTTTCAGTTACTCTCAATATAAAAACAGTACAAAATTACTTAACAGTGTAAAATATCATTTTTCTTTAAGTTATTTGTAGAAAATACTTTTAACTATAACTTTTAACTTTTTATTATTAATGTATGAGCAAATATAAGTATCGTTTAAATAAATATGCGAACATTTAAATAAATATATTTTTGCATTGACAAATTTCACTATCCTTTATATCTCAGCTGGGATAGATAAATAAATATTCCTTTTTAATTATTTCCACCATTTAAGATATTTTAATACATAAATTAGTCAAAACTTTTTTACCCTTCTTAGCACCGTATTTATATTCAGTGTAAATATTACAAAAAAATATTTTCTAACTTCTGAGTAATAAAATCTCTCCCGCATTTTTTTTAATACTCTACAAATTACCGTAAAATGTTGAGTATAATACCCATTTTTATTCACGTTTTAGTCCGCAAAAATGAAGGTGTGTATTGTACTCGAGTACAATTGAACGTAGTTTTAAACATTGAATGAACCACAAATAATAGATGAGCTGTATTCTAGTGAAAGTGATTACGACTGATAATTTGACAGGATTGTTTGTTTTTAATTTTTAAAAAAAATTTCTACCGAATTTGACGTTATCGTTTCTTTTTATTACAAATTTCATTTATGTTAATAAATATTTGTGCATTATTTTAAATGAAATATTGAAAAATTATGGGTGCGTATTATAGTCGAATTTTAATTTTTTTCCGAAAATTTCGCGCAAAATCAAGCATGCGTATCGTACACGTGTGTGAATTACAGTCAAGATTTTACGGTACTCTCCATTTATCCAATTTTAAACGCGTAATTATCTATTGATAACTTTTCCGAAAAGCCTTTAAGATTTAATTATCACCCGTAAAAAACAGCACAAAGCTATTTAAGATTGTCAAACTTCAAGATTCTTTAAGTTAAATGTAGAAACTACTTTTAACAATAACTTTTAACTTTCTTAATTAATGGATAAGCAGATATACGTACCGTTTAAACAAACATGAGAACAGTTAAATAAACATAATTTAGAAGTGGCAAATCCTACAATTCTTTATACCTCACCTGGATTAGATACATAAAAATTCCGTCTTATTTATCTACGTCATTTAAAATAATGTAATACATAAATAAGTCAAATATATTTTACCCTTCTTAGGATCATGTTTACACTCAGTGTAAAAGATTATTTTCTAACTTCGAAGTTATAAAATCATGCCCGAATTTTTTTTTTTATTACTCTACAAATCACTGTACATTTATAAAATTTTAAACGCGTAATTATGCATTTATAACTTTCCTGAATAGTCTTTAGTATTTAATTACTCTCCGTAAGAAACACTATAAAACTAGTTAATATTGTCAAATATCAATTTTAATTTAAATCATATTTCATTAATATTTCCTTCTTAACTTTAAAACTTAGAAACTATTTTAACTATAAATATTAAATTTTTGTTATAATAAATGTATTGGTAAATACGTGTATCATTTAAATAAACATGAGAATAGTTAATTAAATATAATTTAGTACTCGCAAATTTCACTATCCTTTTTATCTAAGCTGGAGAAAAATTTCTTCGTAATTATTTCCACCATTTAAGATATTTTAATACATAAATTAGTCAAATCTTTTTTGCCCTTTTTAGCACCATATTCAGAGAAAAAAAAATTAAATATTTTCTAACTTCAAAGTAATAAAACCGCCTCGCATATTTTTTTACTACTCTACAAATTACTGTACATTTATCCAATTTTAAACGCGTAATTATGCATTTATAACCTTTCCCAATAGCCTTTAGGATTTAATTACTTTCCATATAAAAACAGTACAAAAGTGCAAACCAGTTAGCACTGTCAAATTTCAAAGCTCTTTAAGTTAAATTAGAAAAGCGTGATAATTAAATTCTTGCGATGAACCTCCCCAGCTGTCAGAAAAATTCTTTAATTGATCCTTTTTTATGCCCTTAATTGAATAAAAAGTCTGGTGACAGGAGCTTTCTAATTTTTTGTGTCATTTATTGATTATCTTTTTCAGTGCATTCTAATTTAAGTTTTACGACATTGTGTTATATAACGAAAATTACTTGGCGGCTACAGCAATCGATTTTTATAGGATGAGATGTTAAAGAACGCTTTTATGACAGAGATATTTTTAATATTTGTAGCTACCTCTTTCCTAAAATTAATTGTAGTTGAAAATTTATCAGGGGGGGTCTTAATTTTATCATACAAGAAATTCATTCTAAAATATTTTAGGCGAGTTCCATAAAACTGAGAGCGAAAAAAATGTATATATGTTTAACTAAGTAGACATTTAAGTTCTCTCATGTAATGAATACAAATACAACTTACAGAGATTTTCAACATTAAAAATTATTCTTAATAATCGCGTTAAACTCTTAAATACCGATGCTTATACTCTCGGTTTATACTCTTTAAATGAGCGAGATCAAATACATAAAGTGGTGTAGTATAATAACTATCAATCTCAATTGTTTTTCTAAATACAGCTAAGGATTCTTTAACATAGTATTTCAAACAGTTAAAAATAAACTTTGGCAAATATCCTAGGATTAAAATACAGGGTTTTCCAAAAAGAATCACCCGATTTTAAATGAACAATCGATTTTTATAAGAACGCTTTTACGATAGAGATATTTTTACTGTTTGTAGCTACCTCTTTCCTAAAATTAATTGCAGCCGAAAATTTATCACGGGGGTCTTAGTTTTATCATACAAGAAATTCATTCTAAAATATTTTAGGCGAGTACCATAAAACTGAGAGCGAAAAAAATGTATATATGTTTAACTAAGCAGACATTTGAGTTCTCTCATGTAATGCATACAAATACAACTTACAGAGATTTTCAACATTCAAAATTATTCTTAATAATCGCATTAAACTCTTAAATACTGAGGCTTATGCTCTCGGTTTATACTCTTTAAATGAGCGATGTTATGAGCGAGATCAAATCCATAAAGTGGTGTAGTATAATAACTATCAATCCCAATTGTTTTTCTAAATATAGCTAAGGATTCTTTAACATAGTATTTAAATCAGTTAAAAAATTAAACTTTGGCAAATATCCTAGGATTAAAATACAGGGTTTTTCAAAAAGAATCACCCGATTTGAAATGAGTATATTATGAAAAATATTGAACATAGAAATTTAAAATTAATTTTATATTACATGGCTAATCATAAAGTTTTTTTACAAACCAAAATAAATTTTCTCAATATGCCCTCCTTTGGATGAACGACATATGACTATGCGGTAGGCAAATTCGTCCCAAACTTTTGCGAACACGTCTGCAAACACTGCTTCCATGACAGTTAGGCGTACATAGACAACCCGAGTCTTGGAATTGTTTATACCAGAAGTGGGGAACCTTTTTACCATTAGAGGCCACATGTAAATTAGGTAGTAATAAAGGACGCCGCATAAGATGATGAACCTATAAATGCGACTTTTATGAAATTATTATAGTTAGATATAGTTTTAACAATTTGGTTCATTATATAGAAAAATAACAAACAAAAAAATTAAGTCCTTATTTATTTATTATTTGACATAAAAAGTTACAATATAAAATATTTTTGTATTCACATAAGGATAAAGACTTGTTATAACATTAATCATTAATTATTATTTTTTTTTGCAGTTAAAATAATACGTTTTAAAGTACATGGAGTCAGTCACAACAATAATTGTAAGAAAACAGTTTTTGTGTAGAGATAATATAGCATGTCTGGTAGTATTGCTAAGAAACTCTGAGCATTAAATTACATATAAAGTGTAGTTAAAGTATCATACAATCAAGGTAAACGAAGATCATTTGGATAAATATACAATTGTAGCGACTTTAGACAACAATTTCAAAATGTCAGCTTTATTTTGGCCGTCACTGTACATACATTCATGCCGTTCTTTATTTAATTCTATTGATTTGGAAATTGTTGTAATCTATATAATTAAATATTATATAGAAAAATAACAAACAAATTAAGTCCTTATTTATTTATTATTTGATTTAAAAAGTTACAATATAAAATAATTTTTGTATTCACATAAGGATAAAAACTTATTATAACATTAATCATTAATTATTATTATTTCTTTTGCAGAAAAAAATAATACTTTTTAAAGTACATGGAGTCAGTCACAACAATAATAGTAAGAAAATAGTTTTTGTGTAAAGATAATATAGCATGTCTGGTAGTATTGCTAAGAAACTCTGAGCATTAAACACGCGCTTCAAGGCCGCGCGTTCCACACCTCTGGTTTGTACCATCGCCTAATACTCTGAGAGGTTGGAACTTCAATCTACCACAGTTTTGTCGACGAAAATCACGCTGAACAGTTGTTACGGACTCACACTTCGCAAAGCGTAGAACACAAAATGATTTCTGTTGTGCAGTTGCCATCTTTACAAACACTGAAGTGGCGGGAGAACGAAGAGCATTAGCGCTACCTGTCGGCAACTGCGGGAAACTAGAGAATTCCCTCTTTCTGACTACACATTATTCGATCAAAACGGATTAAAAGATGAATAGTTATGATTTTTTTTACATTGGATGATTCTTTTTTGAAACACCCTGTATAATGTGGGAATTTTTCTGAAGGTAATTTCAAAATCATATCTCCAAAAATGCATAAGATATACTTCTTTGCCCTTTAGCTGAAAGATGAAAGGTCTGGTGGAGTTTGCTGCTTCTAAGCCTACATCACTTACATAATAGAATGACATATTTTCCAAAGCATTTCAAACTCCCCTCAGCTTCCTAGTCGTGGAAGTTAAATGTCATAAATATAGACTCTCGTTAGAAGTAGTTTCATTATGAGTATTAGACGTAAGTGTCTGCAATAAGAAAAGGCGCATGGTTGGAATTGGAGGTGAGGCAATCTTTATTTTCTTTGTTTTAAATCTTTAAATCATCAGCGATATTTCTAGCAAAGTTGTCATCTGTGCAGCATGACATCTTTGCAGAAGACAAATTTCAGTATTTAATTCGCTTAAGCAACGTTTTCCACATAAATATTTGCATTATCTGTATAAAATTTCTTTGAAAAAGATGAGTGTTTTACGATAACCTACAGGGCTGTTGTCGTAATCAGATACCAATTATTACCAATTGGAAAATTTTGCAGAAACATTTGGCAGTAATGTAACAGCAATGTTGGTGAATGTCGATAAATTAGACTTGACAAAGTTTATTTCTTTCTGTTAAAGTGAGTATCAATTTCGCATTGTCATGCTATCTGTATGAGCAAGCGACAATGGGACTATCCTTTAAATTATTTAAATTACCATTTATAGTCACAAATATCAGGGTTAGCATGTTACAGAATTTAAATGGAACAAAACTTTAAACACATAAGACTTAACTCAACAGTTGCATGAAATTTTAGTGAATATACAGCAAAATGAGTGTAATTAAGATTTTTAACACTTATTAGAAAAAATAAAACTTTTGTGTTTTATTAACTTTAGATGCTGAATTGCCTTTAAAAATAACCATGCAAATACACATGTTTATCTTTACTCTTGACGCAAAAAGTATTTATAAATAAGAGAACGAAGTTAAAAAAGCATGTACGATTGTCGTTAAAATGTTGTTATCATGACTACATCTTAGTAAAATTTTATTTATGTGAAGAGTATGACACTGAACAACAAGATAATTGAGAATAAATTTTCATAATATTTAATGTCAAAGAAACAAAATAAAATTTCTTACGGAATATGAAAGGGAAACCAAGACATTTCTAATGTCTAGAGAATTCATACTGTAGAATTCTCTATAATTTCAGCATACGTGCGATTTTCCGCATGTTACATTTTCAACTGTAGGGCCGTAGCGGCCTACAGTTGTGGTACAGCGCGCTGGTTTTCGGTGCTGAGGGTGCTCAGATCGAATCCTGGCGAAGCGCCACTAAAATGCCTCCGTTTGTGTCGTCCCTTCGTATGGGGCAATGTTGGTCTGCCTATATGGCGCCACCATAATAAAATGGCCAGCAAAACTGAGGAGAATTAATGGTGAATGTCTTCGCGACAAAGTATCTCCGCATTGAAAAAAAAAAAACATTTTCAACTGATAGCGAATTTACCACACCACATTTTCCAAGAATATGTTATTGTTTCTGAGACTTAAACATTTCTCGCTTTAATTTTATTGAGGAGTTTAAAGGACCATGAAAACATAATATCGAGTGTGGGTGGAAATTCACAATTCCTAACACTACAACCTTAAAAAATACATGTCTAGAAATTTTTGAAGAATAAAACCAAATAAAGGTGGATCATTACGTTGCTTAAGGAGATAAGGGACCTTAATCTTCGTTTTTAAAAATTTTTAAAATTTTACTCAGTAAACCACATGATTATAATTAATATTTTTCTTACGACATTTAAGTCACTTATAATTCTCAAATAAGTATTTTGTGGAAGAGTTAAGACTGGTTTTTCCAAAAATTTCTTCAAAAATGCTAGAATTTTTCAAAATACTCCATGCGCGTTCATTTTCTTCTGATTTCTTCTAAATTTCTCAGGATTGTTAATTATAGTGTATAGAGAATCTATGCTCACTTCTACCCAGACTTGGGTGTATATAATTTGAAGTGGCACTCTATTTGAATTTGAAGCAAACACAGTTTATACATGAAACAATGTTTATTGAATTCGTTTCACATATAATTGGCTTTTACAGCAATAAGCATGCGTACTACTTGTATGGAATGTATAAACACAGCTTTCAAGAACAATATATTTTTATACTCACGAACAGTAAGTCAAACCAGCAGTACTGCCATGTAAACTTCTGGCCCGCTAAGCACAAGCGCAGGATAACACCTTTTCAACCTTAACAACCTCCCCTTTTTTTATTAATGACGCTGCGTGGTATTTATACTAAGCGCGTATGCCGAAATTAGCATATCTAAAGCAGCTTCTTTAATTCACTCAAAAGTTCGATTCTTGTGAATCGAATCTTGTGTATACCTTACAAGTGTTTGCCATAAAACTGTGCATAGATCTTTGAAACCAAAATATTTTTCAAATTTATAGACCATGAAAAATAGCAAAGATATAAAAAATTAACAGGCAAAGTAAAAAAATATATATATTTAAGACTTCAGATTCATACGATAAAAATTCATTGCACAATTATATTTATATACAAATGGAAAACTTATATTAGTAAATTTAAGGGTTTTAAAGGATATAGAATGCGCGGGGACCATTTTGAAAAATGTTAGAATTTTTTTAAACATTTTGAAAAATAGGCGTAATTCTACCAAAAAATCCTTGTTTTGAATTCGGAGGATCTTCAATATAGAAAAAAAGAATGCTAATTAATCTCCTTTTTATATATAGAGTTAAAAATTTGAAATTTAAAAATTCGAGTTTGAAGGTCCCTCGTCCCCTTAAACATTACATATGGCTAAATATCTTTCATCTTCAGTAAAAGATACATTTGCAATGGACGTAAGTTACCTCTACTACTGTTCATCCGAAAAAAAAAAGTTTACAACTTCCGAACATGATGCTCCACACCAAGCCTTCCCCATTAAACTAGCCTTTTTAGGTAATTTAATGGCAGGAGGAATTACTGATCACCATGTTACGCAGTTATTATTGAAGATTTACCCTTATTTTGCAAAAAAGTTTCATCATTCCTGAATCTTCCCCATTACTTAGTCATTAGCTTCGACTTTTGACAAAATGGTTGAGAAAAGTTTGAAACAGTTCGGTTTAATTTAATAGCAGGGTTTTAATCACGCATAAATTGAATTTTGTTGCTACAGAAGTTAAGGCTTTGATGAACTAACCAGAAATAATCGTATATGGCATATCTAACTAAACCGAATGTTATTTAGTTGGTTTTTGTAATCGATTGTTCCTATGTGATTTACTCGATTAAATCAACATCTTATTTGAAGTCCTTACAAAGTTGTTCCGGAGATGATCACTAAACAGTGCTACCTAGACAAAATTGCTATAAAATAGTGATATCACGTTGTAATATTGGACTTTTCTCCGAGAAACTGAAGTACTATCGATACTTTTTAACTGGAAAAATTCCAAAGTCAACCATAATATAATTTTATCTCCCAGACTTCTCTCGGTTTAGAAAGTTCAGTGCTGCTTGATAAAACTTTTCAACCATCACTTTAAAAACGAAATGCTGCTCCAGGTTAAAAAAAATCTACTTGTTTCAGGATGTAAAATTTCTGAATAGCGGGTTTACTTGTTTTAGGTATCCCTAATTTGTATCTTAAGGGTACAAGGAACTTTCAACCCCGCCTTTTTTTATTTTCTATACTTTACTCTTTATACAAAACTAGCTGAAAACCCGCACTTCGCTACGGAGTACATTCAAATTAAATACAACGGTCAATGTATGCAATTAATGCCAAAAATGTTTAAATATATTTATAATAAATACAACGATCAATGTATGAAACTCATGTAAAAAGAAAGAAAAAGATATATTTATAAAAAAATCGGAAGGGATATTTTTATAGACAAAATAATGTAGAAGAAAATATTCACATTAAATCTAATAGAACATACTAAAGAATATAGTACAGTTAATATAGTGCAGTTTGAGGAACATATCTTTTAATGTATTTTAATATTTTTTTGAATAATTTCCAATCGTATGCCGCATTAGCAAGAAAAAAATACATTTTTGTCTATATTTTTTTGTCTAGTCGAAAATAAATCACGTGATCTGCATTTAATAAATTAAATTCTAAAAATTAATCTTTAAAAATTCCCCAAAAATCAGAAAATGGAAGTAAAGATTCGAAAAAAATTTCATTTTAAAGGAATTTTTATGATCTTTCTCGTGATATAAATTTTATAACCCTCAAATTATTATTTTAAATGAAAATTTAGAAAAAGTTACTAAATCAGCTTAAAAATTCAATTTTAAAAAAATCTAAGAAGAATTTTTCAAAAATCTTTCTTAGTGCACCCTTACACTATAAGAAGAATCGCCATGCAAAATTTCAGCTCTTTTGGTCCAGCGGTTTGGTCTGTGCGTTGTATGTCAGTCAGTCAGTTACGGATCTGTTTTATATATATACTAGCTGAAAACCCGCACTTCGCTACGGAGTACATTCAAATTAAATACAACGGTCAATGTATGCAATTAATGCCAATATATATATATATATATATATATATATATATATATTTATTTATAATAAATACGACGATCAATATATACAATTGATGTACAAAAAAATATATATATTTATAAAAAAATCGTAAGAGATATTTTTATAGACAAAATAATTTCCAATCGTCTGCCGCATTAGCAAGAAAAAAAAATATTTTTTTTGTCTATTCAGTTGTTACGCACGTGACGATAAATTTATTTAAAGTACCAGAAAAGGAAATCACGTGATCAGCATTTAATAAATTAAATTCTAAAAATTAATCTTTAAAAATTCACCAAAAATCAGGAAATGGAGGTAAAAATTCGAAAAAAATTCATTTTGAAGGAATTTTTATGATCTTTCTCGTGATATAAATTTTATAACCCTCAATGTATTATTTTAAATGCAAACGTAAAAAAAGTTTAAAAAACAGCTTAAAAATTTAATTTAAAAAAATTCTAAGAAGAATTTTTGAAAAATCTTTCTTAGTGCACCCCTAGACTATTAGAAGAATCGCCATGCAAAATTTCAGCCCTTTAGGTCCAGCGGTTTGGTCTGTGCGTTGTATGTCAGTCAGTCAGTGAATGAATGAATGAATGAATGAGTCAGTTACGGAACTGTTTTATATATATAGATAGATGAGAATAATTAGTACTGTTTTTAACTACAATGAAGGCACTTAGAATTCACAAATAAGTGTTATGTGGAATAATAAATCCTGTTTTACAAGATTTATAATATTAATATTTAATAATAATAATATAATAATAATAATAATAATTCAAAATGTCCCATGCGTCTTAATATTTTTTCATTTTTTCCAAATTTCACATGCTTGTTAATTAAAGTGTTTGTCATAAAACTGTACATCATTCTTTGAAAATTCAAATAGTTTTCAAATTATAGACCATGAAATATAGTTCTTTCCTTCTAATGCGGAGGCACTTTTTCGAATAGACATTCGCCTGTTATTAATCACTACAGATTTTTGATGACCATTTTATTATGGCAGCACCATATAGGTGGACCAGCATTGCTCCCTATGAAGGGACGACACGAGCGGAGGTATTTTAGCGTCGAGTGCCGGGATTTTATCTCAGAACCCTCGGCAGCGAAAGTCAGCGCTCTTACCACAGGGCCACCACGGCTTATTTAATAAAGTAGAAACATTCCAAAACTTTTAAAAGAAAATATTTTTGACTTTTAATTTATACAAAAAAAATCAGTGCCCAATTATCTATATATATAAAACAGTTCCGTAACTGACTCACTGACTGACATACAACGCACAGACCAAACCGCTGGACCTAAAGGGCTGTAATTTTGCATGGCGATTCTTCTTATAGTGTAGGGGTGCACTAAGAAAGATTTTTGAAAAATTCTTCTTAGTTTTTTTTTTTAAATTAAATTTTAAGCTGTTTTTTGTAACTTTTTTAAAGTTTGCATTTAAAATAATAATTTGAGGGTTATAAAATTTATATCACGAGAAAGATCATAAAAATTCCTTTAAAAATGAGATTTTTCCGAATCTTTAGCTCCCATTTCTGATTTTTGGTGAATTTTTAAAGATTACTTTTTAGAATTTAATTTATTAAATGCTGATCACGTGATTTCTTTTTTTGGCACTTTAAATAAATTTATCGTCACGTGCATAAAAACTAAATAGACAAAAAAAAATATTTTTTTTCTTGATAATGCGGCAGACGATTGGACATTATGCAAAAAATATTAAAATACATTAAAAGAAACGTTCTACAAACTGTACTATATTAACTGTACTATATTCTTTAGTATTCTTTATATTAGATTTAATTTGAATATTTTCTTCTACGTTATTTTGTCTATAAAAATATCCAGTACGATATTTTTATATATATATATATATATATATATTTATTTATTTATTTTTGGCATTAATTGCATACATTGACCGTTGTATTTACTTTGAATGTACCTCGTAGCGAAGTGCGGGTTTTCAGCTAGTGTTTATATATATGGTAAAGCTATATTTAAAAAAAGTTAAGGTTTTTGAATGATATGAAATACGCAAAGAGCATTTAGAAAAATGCTGGCATTTTTTAAATGGATTTTTCAAAACAGGTATTGTTCTGCCAATGAATAGTTATTTTGTGTTCTAAGAGTATTGAGTGTAATAAAAAGAATATTAATTATTATCAATCTGTATATAGAGTTAAAAGTTGAAAATTAAAAGAATTCCAATTTGAAATTCCGAAATAAAGTAGAAACATTCCAAAACATAAAGAAAAAAATTGACTTTTGATTTATACAAAAAAAAATCAGTGCCCAATTATGTTTATATATATGGTAAACTTATATTTAAAAAAGTTAAGTTTTTTTTAAGGATGTGAAATGCGCACAGAGCATTTCGAAAAATGCTGGCATGTTTTAAATTGATTTTTCAAAACAGGCGTTATTCTGCCAATGAATAGTTATTGTGTAATCTAAGAGTATTGAGTGTAGTAAAAAGAATATCAAATATTCTCATTCTGTATATAGAGTTGAAAATTAAAAGGATACAAGTTTGAAATTCCCTTGTCAGCTTAAGTAGATCGTAGATCATCATGCTCTTCCAGTTGTACATTCATTTTTGTAGCATGTCCAAAATAGCATTTCATTTTTTGCAGTACGCATTTCGTAACTCGTAGGGAGTTCTATTACGTAGTTTCCGCTTATAAAATCATATAAGACCTCTATCAAAGGATTTAATTTACATTGTGAAGTAAATGTACCGCATAATTATGTAAAGAAAAATATCGCAGAAATGCGTGGTTCTATAAGTAAAAAAAGATGAAATAAATTCATCTACAACAAAAAGTAAAAATCCATAACAATTGTCTGCACAACATAGGTAATAACATACAATACATATTAATAAACACAATACTTGTAAAAATAATTGTAACATGGTTGTGGCCTGTATGGTACATTATTCAGTCTTTACAGAATATATTGATTACTATCATGCCATTTTGCGTTTAATGGGACAATCGACCTTAAATTCGAATTTATTAATTTACAATTTTCAACTCTATATACAAATTGAGAATAATTAATTTTCTATTTTACTACACTGAAAACCCATAAAATTAAAAATAAAGAATTTTTGGCAGAATAATGCCTGCTTTTCAAAATTTTTTTCAAAAATGATTAAGTTTTCAAAATGTACTATGCGCATTCTATAGTAGTTAAAATCGTTAAATTTTGTAATACAAGTTTACTATATGTATATAAATATAAACGTGCATTTATTTATTTTTTTTTTGTATGAATCAAAAGTCTTAAATATATATTTTTTATATTCTGCCTGTTATTTTTTCATGTTTTTATGTTTTTACTTTAATTTATGGTCTATAAATTTGAAAAATATTTGTGATTTCGAAGAATTATGCACAGTTTTGTGACAAACACTTCAATTAACAATTCTGAGAAATTTGGAAGATATCAGAAGAAAATGAATACGCATGGAGCTTTTTGAAAAATTTTAGCATTTTTTATAAATTTTCTGATAAATATGTCTTATTCCTCCAGAAAATACTTAGTTGGGAATTCTAAGTATCTCTAGTATAGTAGAAAATAATATTAATTATACTCATGGTGTATATAGAGTAAAATATTGAAATTTAAAGGAGAACGATATTGAAGGTCCCTTGTTTCCTTAAAAGCTACCTGTTTCAGAATGTGAAATTTCTGGGTAGAGGGTTAACTTCCTTTTGATATCCCAATTTTGTACCTTAAATAGATCATCATGCTTTTTCTATTTATACATCCGTTTTTATAGCATGCCGAAAATAGCATTTCCATTTTTCAGTGTACTCTTTCGTATCTCGTAAGAAGTACTATTCCTTAATTACCGGTTATAAAATCTTATAAAACCTCTATCAAGAGATTTGATTTATATTGTGAAACAAATTTTCTACATAATAATGTAAACAAAAATATCGCAGAAATGCATGGTTGCATTAGAAATTAAAAGGAAGCTGAAACAAATTTATCTACAACAAAGAGAGAAAACTATAAAAGTTGCCTGTGCAACATATGTAATGACATGCAATACATATTAAGGGGATGGTGGACTTTCAAATTACCAAAAATCGAGCAAAAATTGGAATTCTTTTTGGGGGGTGTATTAATATTTTAAAAACATGTAAATATTGGAATAAAATGCATTTAAAATGTGTAGTGAAAAGAAAAATGAAAAATTGGTGGCTTTAGAGTAGTAAGTATTAAAGGTAGATTAAAAAATTATCTTTTAAATGACTTTTTCTCAAAATGAGAAATTTCCAGATTTGCAAGTCTTTAAACTGCTCCTCGCGTCATAATTTTTGACGAAATTGCATGAAATTTATATTAAAGATTCCTGTAATACACCAAAATAAAGTTATGTATCCATTTTAGGATTCGATGTCATTTAGGTTATAAAAGTTTAACTTTAGTGTAGAAAAGTACAAAAATTTCGCGAAAATTCAGAGTACAAGCATAAAAATATTTTCTAAAAATTAACTATTCAATGAAAGTACAAAAAAATACATAACTTTGTTCAGAAAGTATTCATAAGCAATATAAATGCAAAATTAAGGGGAAAAGTTTAAAATTGAGTCGCAAGGAGCATTTTAAAGAAGGGTAATTTAATTTAATTTTTTTAATTATAAAATATTTTTTTAAAAATATTTATAAAATTTTATGAGGTTTTTAATATTATTATACTTTAATGAATATATATACAAAATTTCATATCTCTGTGGAAAAAATTTCAAAAATCGTTTTGAAAGGTCCACCATCCCCTTAACTAACACAATACCTGTAAGAATAATTGTAACATGGTTGTTGCCTGTATGATACATTATTCAGTCTTCACAAGATATATTGATTATCATGCTATATTTCATTTAAAAATATGCAGTGATAAAAGAATTTCCTTACTTCCCTGTAAGTATTCATATATGAAAAACCAAGATCTTACAATTTTCATTGTAATTAATTCAAAGTGTTTTTTTGCACTTAAAAATGCGAAAGATGTTTTTTTAAAAATCCGAAGGAGATATTTGATTTTCTTGTTTAATGCATTCATACTTCAAACTAATAGCAATATTTCTTTTGAAATTCTAATTAATTTAAATCGTATTCAAATGATAGAATTCAGATCGGTATTCGGAAAAGAATATTTCAAAATTAAATTTGCTTCCAATCGTATATTCCATAGAGGTTTATTGTTTAACATCTTTTCCCAGTAAAACCATTATATTTACTAGCCTATAAATAGAAATGCTTCTATTCTATACATTAAAGATACTAGATACCTGATATATTAAAGATAACTAACTTTTCAATTTCTAAATATATTAATGGCGTTTGGTTGCACAAGGTAAATATAATTTGATCCTTACCTTTTCTACATCTTTCATCTTCGAAAGAGAATTTGAAAGTAGACAAAAATATAATAAAATATAGTTAATGTAATACAAGTTATTTTTCTAAATTTCTAAGAATACAGTGATTAAATTCCAGGAATTTAGTGGATAAAGGGATAAAAACTATCTGCCAATTTCTTTTTTGCTTAGAATATATAGCATCTATTTCTTTCGAAAGGTTCCTGAAACTTAAATGATTTAAATTGCACTTTTTCAGATAGGATTATCCATACTGAGAATCCTATTTTTTTTATTATGTTACGAATCAAAATAGTAAGCGAAAGTTTTGATTTGTTCTAAAAATTCAAGGAATATACACTCTTAAACAAAAAAAACGACGTGCCAAGAAGGAGTTATCAGAATGAGGCGAAAATCGGTAGATGTGATGTTGATGTACAGAAAAATATATAATTACAATTTGAGAAAAATTGGACGATTTATTCAAGAGAAAGAGCTTCACAAAGGGAAAAAATCAACAACGTGTTCCTCCACCTCTGGCTCTTATGCAAGTTGATATTCGGCTTGGCACTGATTGATAGAGGTGGCGGGTGTCCTTCTGAGGGATATCGTGCCAAATTCTGTCCAATTGGCGCGTTAGATCGTCAAAATCCTGAGCTGGTTGGAGGGCCCTGCCCATAATGCTTCAAACGTGCTCAGTGGGAAAGAAATCCGGCGACCTTGCTGGCCAAACTAGCGTTGAGCAATTATGAAGACAAGTAGTAGAAACTCTCGCCGTGTACGGGCGGGCATTATCTTGATGAAATGTAAGCCCAGGATGGCGTGATATGAAGGGTAACACAATGGGGCGTAGAATATCGTCGACGCACCGCTATGTTGTAAGGGTGCGGAGGATGACAACCAAACGGGTCCTGCAATGAAATGAAATGGCGCCCCAGACCATCACTTCTGACTGTCGGCCCGTATAGAGCAAGACAGTCAGGTTGGTATCCCACCGCTGTCCGGGGCGTCTCCAGACACGTATTCGCTGATCATCGGGGCTCAATTCGAAGCGGGACTCATCACTGAAGATAATTCTACTCCAGTCAGTGACATTCCAGGACGAATGTGCCCGGCACCACTGCAAACGGGCTTGCCGGTGTACAGAGGTCAATCGTAGCCGGCGGAAGGGGCGCCGTAAACTCAGACCCCTTTCTCTGAGCAGCCCATGAATGGTCTTTGCGGTCACTGAAGTGCCAGTTGCACATACGATCGATGATAATGATGTTTCAGGGGCTGTGACTGCCGCTCTGGCGATTGATCGGTCCTCGCTTTCTGTCGCTTCTTTCGCGTTCGGTCGCGTTTCGACCGCTTCCTTCTTGACGCTGTGTTCGACCATGGTTCACCCATTCCTGCCAATATGTCGTCTAATAGTGGCATCGCTCCAATCCAAATGTCAAGCGATTCGCCGATTATACCAACCGGCTTCTTTGAGCCCGATTACAAGTCCTCTCTGAAATGCTGAAATCTGCGAGTATTGTTCGCGCACTTGTATACGAGGCATAGTTACTGAGTACACGGAATGAAAATAGCAAAGAATTTATGACCTGGAATTGAAATTTCTCCTATAATATCCTGCCAGTTGTGCAGTTAAGATGCGCTGCAGCGTCACATGTTCATTCATTGGCCACCAACCTTTTAAAATTCTGCATTTTCCGTCGAAACCTGTACCCACATCAATCTGTGTCCAATTTGCATTATCCCATCTTGGTGCGTTGTTTTATTTGTCTAAGAGTGCACATAGGATAGAACTTAGTAGGGGCAACTTGATATGTACAAAGCATACAGAAGATATACAGTTGTGAAACTTTTATAGCCCTTCAAATTAGTAATTTCGTGATTATTAAAATATCAATTAATTAGTAAATCCGTTCGTTTCAGAGAACGGCTCGGAAGTAATATCACCTATCAACCTTAAGCGCGAGATAGCGTGGTAGACCACGCTATCTCGTGTCATCATTTGTAGGGTCAGCAGATTTTGCGGCTCGCGATGCGAACCCACGCCTCAATTCTAAAATGTACACGTGTAGAAATACAAAGGCATACGATTCATGGGAAGTTCTGTGGCTAAGGGTTTTAAAGCGATAAATTAATATTACTGTGAATTGGATTTAGGATGGATTTAGGATTGGATTTAGGAATTTAAATGCTAGAATGGGGGGCCTAATATTTAATATATATATATATATATATATATATATATATATATATATATATATATATATATATATATATATATATATATATATATATATATATATATATATATATATATATATACTATCCATATGGAGATTCAGGGATTTAATTCAAGGAATAGAAATTGAAAGTATATATGACAAAAAAGTTGAAATTTTATTGCGAAGTATGTAAGAAACCGATTCGTAGAACAACAGTAAAAATTTAATGGATTGCATGTCTATTAATAAAATTAAAGGGATAAAGATAGGATATAAAATAAATAAGTAGTGATTTTATGGCCGCAGTTAGTAGAAATTAAAATCATTTCGAAAATAGTTTTTTCTTTCAACAAAGTTAGACATATTTATTTTCAAAAACGAGTGTTATAAAAACAACTTTTATTGTACTAATTTACCGCTAACAAGTTTTCCTCAATTTTAGCACATTTACATCAAAAATCAAGATGAATGAGATTTTTTTAACATGCAACTGTGTAAATTGTGTGTATATTTATTAGCGTTCTTGTTAAGTCTGCAAATACCTAGTCCTTAAATTATATTTATAACAATAAATATTAATTCTTACAAGAAGTTGTTTAGCACTTACAACTGCAAAGATAGATGTTAAACTTGAATTTCTCCCGTATCATTTGAAAAGAATGCGTAGTCATAGTTAACATTTGTGTATGAGATAATTTCATCCATACGTTAGCACAAATTGCATGAGTTTATTTTGTCCATAATTATACTCATAAATTTTCTTCAAATTTATGTAATGCATGGACCATGTTTAATGGCTTACCCAGTAGACTAAAAGTAAAAAGAAACTACTCCTTGATTATTTTTCACTGTACAGAGATAAAAGTCTGTTTATAAATGCTTTCCAATGTATTTAGGGTCTTTAAAATATTATACCGCAACATAAGCGACCAATGAAGAAATGTTACAAATATCTGCTGGCATTTAAATATAGGCATTATTCTATGAAACTCTGAAAGCATACACTGTGTTCTGAGTCCAAATGAGACATGTTTTTAAATGTTTATGCATCATAAATGCCAATTCTTCTATAAATTTCGATTTTCTTTCTAGAAAATGCATAGATAAAAAACGAATGTGCGTACTTTAAAGATTTTTTTAGAAAAAATTAAAATATCATCATATACATTTTAATGGTCTGTAACTATATATTTTGTAAAATATTAAGGAATATCGGGCTAATCTATGGATTCCTTCAAATCTTTGCATCTATCATGGTGTAATTTTTAAATTAAAAAAAAATATATACATATATATATATATATATATATATATATATATATATATATATATATATATATATATATATATATATATATATATATATATATATATTTATTTATTTATATACTGGCAATCGGCATTTGTGCATGGTAAATTATTTCCGCTGGATAGTTTAAAGAAAAATCATGATGAAAGTTGTATAATGTAATAATAAATTTAACATAATATTTAAAAATAATGTAGTAATGGACACCTATTTCTACATTCTAAAATAAATATACTTAAAACTTTTGAATTTACTTAACAACACGGTACTCTAACGTAAAAGACAAAGTTCTTAAAAATCCAAGCTAATGCATAAGACATTTTGTTTCCCGTACCCCTGCATCAAAGCACCTTCTTATATTTATGCTTCTGAGACTGATAGTTTCTCTTTATAACTATCCTTCACTGATCTTCTTTGCGGTGATAACTGTTTCATGGTGTTTTTCAAAACTTATACGAAGGGAAATCTTGAAGTTTTTTCCCCTTCAAAGATTTTGTTAATAATTAAAAATGTCCCATACAGGTATGTTACTGATAAACAAATACGTAAATCAGTGTGAGCTTTTCGTGATAAATTGATTTAATAAAGCTAAATGCAGTTTACTTAAATTAATTCTTAATTTGTTTGAAATATGTATTTGCGCACGTTATTCAACGTATCGGATATGTTGTTATTTCTTATGCCCCTTGACCGACAGTAACATCAGATCAAGTCCCGAAGGCTATGGGCGATGAAGGTGTGGCTCTTGTTTTGAATTCGGACCACAAGTGTTGGAGTCCGACTTGGCAAAATGACCGGTCCCGTAATTTAGAACCGAGTCAAGTGAAGAGACCGGAAAGCTTAACCCCGCACCTCCTGAGGTAAATTTGAGAACTTGGAGGACATTGCAGCCACACTTTATTTTACGTGCCCCGGCCACCTTTAGTGAGCACGGCAGTAGATTTGCAGCGACGAGCAGCGAACCAGGGACGATCAGATCACTGGCCGTCTGCTCTTGCCAACTGGGCTACCGCGCTCCTACGTATCTATATATATAAAACAGTTCCGTAACTGACTGACTGACATACAACGCACAGGCCAAACTGCTGGACCTAAAGGGCTGACATTTTGCATGGCGATTCTTCTTATAGTGTAGGGGTGCACTAAGAGAGGTTTTTGAAAAATTCTTCTTAGATTTTTTTAAATAAAATTTTTAAGCCGTGTTAGTAACTTTTTTTTAAATTTGCATTTAAAATAATAATTTGAGGGTTTTAAAATTTATATCACAAGAAAGATCATAAAAAGTCCTTTAAAATGAAATCTTTTTCGAATCTTTACCTCAATTTTCTGATATTTGGTGAATCTTTAAAGATTAATTTTTAGAATTAAATTTATTAAATGATGATCACGTGATTTCTTTTTCTGGTACTTTCAATAAATTTATCGTCACTTGCATAACAACTAAATAGGCAAAAAAATATTTTTTTCTTGGTAATGCGGCAGACGATTGAACATTATTTTGTCTATAAAAATATCGCTTACGATTTTTTTATAAATATATATAGATTTTTTTCTACATCAATTGTATATATTGATCGTCGTATTTATTATAAATATATATATGTATTTTTGTTTGGCATTAATTGCATACATTGACCTTTGTATTTAATTTCAATCTACTCCGTAGCGAAGTGCGGGTTTTCAGCTAGTCGGATATAAAACACTAAGGTGATGTTTCGGCTTTCATAAATCAAATTTAAGAAGTCTAGCAAGGATTATGAGAAACATCTAGAAGGATCGATAACTGTCGATCATGGATGACGAAAATTTTCATTATCAGGATTTTCCTCCTGGAAAGTATTGCGAAAACATTTACGACTGAAATCTTTTGTAACCTATAAGAGGTGGCAATTTTTTCTTTACATTTTATTGGCTGGGGAGGTAGTTGTGCATTATTTTTTTTTCATGTTGTATGTCAATAAAAAAAAAGTCAATGGATTCAGACAATTATAGGTAATTCAACTTCAAAATAAGTCTTAGTTATTGAAATTTGTCACGAGAGAGCTGGAAGAGTATATATTTGCCCACAGCAGATTTTAAGCTACTGAGTAGGAAGAATATCGCTTAAAACGTCATCATATTAGATCCTTCAACATTACATATCCATGACTAAAATAAGGTAATAGGAAAGGCTTTTCAAGTTATGAAATAGAAATAGAATGCTACATTGGAGCTTTTACAACGGATATTAGTTAAAAGAGGATACACGGCCTTGGTTTGGGTAGTTACATGCTTTATTTTTTAATTCCAAGAAATCAATTAGGTCGAAGGAATATAGTGTCTTATTATAATATAATACATTATATTGTACATGTATTCATTATATTGCATACTGTTTTGTGAAGGCATATGTATATACTAGCTGAAAACCCGCGCTTCGCTACGGAGTACATTCAAATTAAATACAACGGTCAACGTATGCAATTTATGCCAAAAAATAAATATATATATTTATAATAAATGCGATGATCAATGTTTACAACTGATGTAAAATATATATCTATCTATATATGTATATATATATTTATAAAAAAATCGTAAGGGATATGCATTTTTTTTGGATAATATCCAATCGTCTGCTGCATTAGAGAGAAAAAAAAATATTTTTGTTGTCTATCTAGTTGTTATGCACGTGACGATAAATTTATGGAAAGTACCAGAAAAAGAAATCACGTGATCAGCATTTAATAAATTAAATTCTAAAAATTAATCTTTAAAAATTCCCCAAAAATCAGGAAATGGAGGTAAAAATTCGAAAAAAAAATTCATTTTGAAGGAATTTTTATGATCTTTCTCGTGATATAAATTTTATAACCCTCAATGTATTATTTTAAATGCAAACGTAAAAAAAGTTTAAAAAACAGTTTAAAAATTTAATTTTAAAACATCTAAGAAGAATTTTTGAAAAATCTTTCTTAGTGCACCCCTACACTATTAGAAGAATCACCATGCAAAATTTCAGCCCTTTAGGTCCAGCGGTTTGGTCTGTGCGTTGTATGTCATTCAGTGAGTCAGTCAGTGAATGATTGAGTCAGTTACGGAACTGTTTTATATATATAGATAATACATTATTACAATATATACATATGCCTTCCAGCATCTTATGCGTAAGTAGTATCCAATAAACTACTAAAAACCCTCATAAAAAAATTTCGAGGCTGGAATTTTTTTTTAACATCGACAGGAAATTTTTATTTTAGCACAGACACATAGTATAAAAAATTTTAACGCGGCGTGCATTCATTTGATTGTTTTATCAGAAAACTGTGAAGAAAATGCTGCATTAAAGTAACAAACTACGGTACTTAATAACACTAATGGCTTAAATTTTATAATGGAAATGTTAGATTATTGTCTTCTGGCAATGAATATTCTTGAAACAAAAATTCTCTAATCTGTTGAAAAGATTGCGGAAATATAAAAAGAAGTTTAGAATTTTCGAGGCAATTTCGTTCGATAAAAATGGTTTTTAAACTTACTTCAGAGAATTATTTGCTTGAGGGTTAGTATGCAAAAATGACATTCATGAATGTTGCCTAAATAACTCAAATGCCAGATCATTGGATCACGGTCAGAAAATTAGATTCGGTCCCCTGCCATGTGAATAAGATGATACTGTAATGATTGACCATTTGAAAGTATGACAATGGCTCCTTAACTAATAATGTGTTGTTCTTTAATAGAAAATAAGCTTTGTGATTAAAAAGTAATCATTATTGAATACATAAAAATATGAGGTGCATTTAGGTTCGAAGGTCTCCTATTATTTTTTCACGAGAATCAGGGCTGGTAGAAACTTAAGATCTTTTTCACAGATGCGAACGTTCTTTGCGGTTACAAAGGATAAAGGCCAGCACTATCCAGTTCACAGAAAGCTCGTGGCACCAACTGCCAGTAGGAACTTTTTAGACACTAATAATGAACTAGCCATAACCACGCATCGGGCCAATCTGTTTGGAGGAGAATAGAATCGGCCCTTCCATGACCGATTTCTAAGTGGTCTCAACATACCCCAAAGAAGCATCCACTACGGCCATGCAGTCGTGGCATAGACGTTGTGAAAATCGTGTGCGGTCAGCGGGAGACTACGTTGATATGTGACAGTAGTTTTAGTCTCTTATATTGTATGTGCTTTTTCAGGAAAAAAAATAGGAGACCATATAGGCTGAATACACCGCGTATTTAAATAAAATATCCTAGGATAGCATCCTGAGTATTTGGCCTAAAAGACGGGTTATACATGAAAAATAGAATTGAAAAATACACGCTTCTTACATCGCCAGGAATGTCTAGTTTGTAAAATACCCTCTTCAGATTACCCAGGTCTTGGAAAAGAAAGATTATTAGATAGAGAAATAGAAAAGTAGTTTTGCAGGAAAAATATTATACAGTAATACCTCGAAGTTACTTGATAGTTGGGACCGTCGAAAGAATTTTTAAGTCGAATGCCCGGAAGTCGGGGTACAACTTTGCATATAAATGCATATAAATTATATCTAATTGCAATCAAGAACTTACAAAAACATTAGTTTAAAGAAAAAAAATTATTGCGTATTAACAATTTACATATGGACAAGATATTAAAAAAAAATTTTGTTGATGGTTTTAAAAAATCCAATAGTAGTTTGCCGACTTAACGCCTTTTTTAGGGAAGAATTCTTTCATAACAGGCTAACATTTTTTTATGGTCCAAATGCACTCTGATCATGCACTCCATCATGTCTCGGTCATGCACTCTGTTCTGATAGGGACAGCGTTTGGATCCTGACGGACAGCAGAAATTCCATTCAGTATCTTTTTATTCATGTGTATAACATTTCCCCATGCTTTTTTTCTATGTTATTTATATTGTGTTTAGTTTTTAAATTGATTTTGGTTAACATTCTTAATATCCAGGGCAATGACGGGTACTTCAGCTAGAGTTTCTACAAATGTGTAGTATGATAAAATGCTGTGTTTTTTTTGTGTGTAACATATTTATAAAGGAATTGGACTGAGATCATGGATGGTACAGGTCAAGGCATTTTATTCAAGTTGGTAAGGCGTGTTCAGAGGAGTTCTGTGTGTCTCCAATGGATACCGTCTCATGTCGGTTTCCCTAGAAACGAGATCGCTGATGAGCTGGCTAGAAAAGGATGTGATTACCCTGACCCCAGTTCTTCCATTTTGTGTCCTTCGGAAATTCCCTTCCCAAAGTTAGAATAAATTCATCTTGGCGTACTCCTCCTGTCCGTCACTGGTTTTCTGCAAAGGGCCCAGGCCTATCTCTGCAGTGCAGGAGTTCTACATCTCTAGAGACGGCCATGGCACGCCTTAGAAGCAGACACCTCCGTAGTATGAAATTCGTAGAGGGGGAGAAATCTTTTTCTGTTTGTCCTTCCTCCCTTCCTGCTTCCCCTGCTCACCCCTAATAAGGCGATCACACACATCTGCCCTGCCCAGTACACAGGGGGAAAACGAGTGATTTATGGGCAGAGCTCTCTGCAGCGATCCTCTACTCAGTCGGTTTTTTCACAGAGCATCAAAGAGATTCGAGGGACCTTGGGGGGAGGACCGTGACTAATCGATCCTCAAATGTGTCATCAGGTGTCGTGGGGCTGCGTACTGTAGAATTGTCTAGATGTGTGTGACTGCAACATTAGAATGTATGGGCGTCTCATTGAGACAGCTATCGGTTGAGTAGGGTATTGTCTGCGTTTCTCTTGTGCAGCGGGGTCTCTTGGACTTGGTGTAAGCTTCCCTACACCAAGGGGATTGGAAACAACAACATTTTTCTTTTATTCCCTGCTGTGCCGTGATCACGGGACCTTTATTAGAGTCTATATTCTCTAATATCTGTAACCCTTTCTCAATTGCGTTGAGACCATCTGTCATGTTTATAATTGTCATTAGGTTTTCACTGTAGTACATTGTACAATTATGTATTTTAATTTCATTAGGTCTACATTCTATTAATAACAGACTTTATAAGGCAAATAGATGTTACCATGGCCTCAAAAATAAGTTTAAATCTAGAATCATTGTCCGTAACACTGAAATTAATATATATATAACTCTATTACGACCCATCATACTATACGGGTGCTGGGCAATGACTAAATCTAATGAAAATAAACTATTGATCTTCGAGCGCAAAATATTAAGAAAAATATTTGGTGCAATTTGCGAAGATGGTGTTTGGAGATCAATGTTTAATCATGAAATCTACCGAAAATTCAGACAACATGACATTGTCAAGGTCATAAAAAGCCACAGGATTCGATGGTTGGGTCATTTATACAGGACTGAAGACACAAGTTCAATTAAAAAGCTCGCATTTGCCAAATCTATGGGAGCTAGAAAGCGAGGAAGGCCACCAAGTAGGTGGCTTGATGCCGTTGAGAATGATATAAAAACTACATATAGGGGAGACTGGAGGAGTATTGCCTTAGATAGGGCCAGATGGCGTAAACTTATTGGGACGGCCTTGCAAAGCAGTAGGCTGTAGTGCTCCAGAAGAAGAAGAAGGTCTACATTGTACTTATTCCCATTTTGCACATGGATTATAGAAAACACAACGAATCAAATTGGTACCTGATAAATTGATTTTAACGTCCTCGCAAGGTCATGTGTTGTCATAAAGGAATGACAGCATGGCGTTGTCAAACTGGATAGGGGGAAAATGGTAAAATCAAAAACCGCGTAAGTCGATGTATTACTATATAAAGAATTATATAAAGGTTATAAAATAAATGTTATCAACAAAACACTGAACCTTTGATTAGAAGCTAGGTTTAAGATGAATTTTTTTAGATTCCATATGATATCTTCCATAAGAAAACAGAGAATACATACATATTCATTTTAAATGCATAAATTCAAACACAAAAAAGGCACTTCTGTAAATTTTCCTACTCCTCAAGAGATACGCATTTGAAAATATTTCGAGCAAAAATGGTATCAGATAATAAATATCAAAAATACAAATAACTCTGAAGCGACATATTAACCAGAAAAAATATTTTCCTGTGAAATAGTTTAAAATTTGTTCAAGAAACTTTAACATTTTGTGATATGTTACATAAATATTCTGCGAAATCGGGTATTCCATATTTTAAGGGGACTGAAGTGAGTATTTTTTTGCGTAGTATCAGACACCAAAATGTTTGAGGGTACACCTTAGAAAGATCCCGGGGTTATATAAATAGAAAATTAAGTTTAATTTTACAATATCGATAATTCTTCTTTATCCGTGTTGATTTAAATATTTTTTATACTTCCTATATAAGAGCAATATTTATTTAAACGGCATATTGCTGAAATGATTTCAAATGGATGACAAACTTCGAAAGGTATTTGTTATTTATATATAACAGTTCCGTAACTGACTGACTGACAGACAACGCACAGACCAAACCGCTGGACATAAAGGGCTGAAATTTTGCATGGCGATTCTTCTTATAGTGTAGGGGTGCACTAAGAGAGATTTTTTAAAAATTCTTCTTGGATTTTTTAAAATTAAATCTTTAAGCTGTTTTTGCAATATTCTTTAAAGTTTGCATTTATAATAATAATACGAGGGTTATAAAATTTATATCACAAGAAAGATCATAAAAATTCCTTTAACATGAAATCTTTTTTGAATCTTTTAACTCCATTTTCTGATTTCTGGTGAATTTTTAAAGATTAATTTGTATAATTTAATTTATTAAATGCTGATCACGTGGTTTCTTTTCTTTTAATTTTGCGTCACGTGCATAACAACGAAATAGACAAAAACAATTTTTTTTCTTGCTAATACGGCAGACGATTGAACATTATCCAAAAAAATATTAACATGCAGTAAAAGAAATGTTCCTCAAGCTATACTATATTAACTGTACTATATTATTTAGTATGTTCTATTAGATTTAATTTGAATATTTTCTTCTACGATATTTTGTCTATAAAAATATCCGTTACGATTTTTTATAAATATATTTTTTCGCATTTTTTACATCAATTGTATACATTGACCGTTGTATTTATTATAAATATATTTTTACATATTTTGGCATTAATTGCATACATTGACCGTTCTGTTTAATTTGAATGTACTCCGTAGCGAAGTACGGGTCTTCGGCTAGTAAGACATAGAACAAGTGGTAAGTAGTTGTTTTAGAAATATCCGTAGAAATAATTTTTTTCTAATGCGCCGGCACTTTGTCGGGAGACATTTGCCTTTCGTTGTTCACCGCTGGTTTTCTGGCTACTTTATTATGGGAGCACCATCCATTTTCGAAGCATAAAAACTTATTTAATATTTAAGGTTCGAAAAAAGGACAAACACTGAGAATAGAAAATCAAAGTGGTGTTTAAGTTCCTGATTGATAAAATTCCATGTTATCCCGGGGCAAGATAGTACAATGGGAAATTTTTGGAATTATTTAAGCAATATTGAGAATTTCCTGAAATTCCCATTATTCTACAAACATGACCTCCTGATTTCGAAATGTATGACCAAACATCCAATCACACAATGAATATTACTCGGCCTGAAGAAGGGTTGTGCCTGCTCATGCAAAACTTTCTGCCATTTTTAAATTTAGTTTTAAGCGCAATCATATAAAATACCCATAAGTAATTTTTCCTTTTCTTATCAGGAAATGTATCTTTCTCATTTGCAATTTCCTCGTGTGTCAGTTTTATTTGTCTTTACAGAATATTTCTAGATATAGAATATTTCCATGCTATATTGTATATTTTATAGGATTACAAAGATAGAATATGATGAAAAGAGCCAAAAAGTTGTCCATAAATATACATTACTAGTCTATATATATAAAACAGTTCCGTAACTGACTCATTCATTCATTCACTCACTGACTGACTGACATACAACGCACAGACCAAACCGCTGGACCTAAAGGGCTGAAATTTTGCATGGCGATTCTTCTTATAGTGTAGAGGTGCACTAAGAAAGATTTTTGAAAAAATTCTTCTTAGATTTTTTTAAATTAAACTTTTAAGCTGTTTTTTTACTTTTTTTAAGTTTGCATTTAAAATAATAATTTGAGGGTTATAAAATTTATATCACAAGAAAGATCATAAAAATTCCTTGAAAATGAAATCTTTTTCGAATCTTTACCTGCATTTCCTGATTTTTGGTGAATTTTTAGAGATTAATTTTTAGAATTTAATTTATTAAATGCTGATCACGTGGTTTCTTTCTCTGGTACTTTAAATAAATTTATCGTCACGTGCATAAAAACTAAATAGACAAAAAATAATTTTTTTTCTTGCTAATGCGGCAGACGATTGGACATTATCCAGAAAAATATTAAAATACAGTAAAAGAAATGTTCTAGAAACTGTTCTATATTAACTGTACTATATTCTTTAGTATTCTTTATAT
>OU015502.1:129187632-129287632 GCA_907164885.2 Dolomedes plantarius
GTGTAGAGCAAATGATCTCTTACAATATAATACGTGCGCGTTGTCTCATGAGAGTCATGTCTTATGAAATCCTTGGGGTTTTGACATCATATTACTTCCTACGTCATCTTCAGATAGCCTAGTCCATGTTATACAAAAAATTATCTTTCCTGTTTCAGCAGCATCTTACGAGTAGCTATGTCAATGTCATTTTCAAAAACACATTTCTAAATGAATTTTACCATTTTTCTCTTTAATTCAGAAATTAACTTGACTAAATTATTGAACACTATGAAACTCTAATATTTATACAGTATACACTGGATTATTCTTGAAAAATAAAACAGGAATTATTTATTCAAAATTCTATCTACATAATCTATTAAAAACTACATTCAAATTCCTTCTGATATACACATACAAAAAACAAGATCTTTAAAATAAGTTTTCTATTTCTTGAGAAGATTTTTCTTTCTAGAGAAAATATTCTATAGTGGTTATAAAGTGATTTATGTGAACCAGAGCTCGAACATATATGACACTGATATCATGAATGCTGCTACGATTCACTCAAAGAGAAGTTTAAGATCAAGAGTGAGAAAAGTCTGGAGATCTGATAAAATACAGCACAGCGCTAGTGTGTTGACAATTTCCTAGATTACATGAATCAATGGATTTATGAAAGAGTGATATCATAGCTGTACGAAAATTCGTAGTGACATCAAAAAACAGATCAAAGATTCGGCGAAAAAAAAATTTCGGTTTACATACATAAAATTAATTTAAAAAAGAGAAAAGCGAGTATAGCATTAAACTTTAAAAATACTATAAATTTTAATAGAAATTAGATTATCCATGTTTTTTTTTATTCGTGCTAATTCTATCATCCTTTAACCCTAAAAATCGGGCGTACATGGTACTGAATTTATTTTTTTCAATATGGTGATAAATCAGCTACAAAGATAGTACCGTGAGTCCGTTTTGGTGAAGTTTGGAAACTATTTGACGTTCAAGAGTCTGTTTATGAACAAGTTCTAGCACTGATACCATGACTGTGCAAAGGTTTGAAGAGTTGACATTTGACGGTGAGGAGTTGTCAAGATGTTCATGATCATGTCTTTCCCCCGTCAGCCATTCTGCTAAAGAAATAAACAATTGGATGTTTTTGCATCCATTGTGAAACTCTAAATTATTTTCCTTTCAGGTTTCAGTCACTGAAGGATTTAATTGCATTTAGACAATTATATAAAAGTCTAATTGAAAGCTACCGATTTAAATATTTAGACATACCAACTCAGAGGCCATCTTTCTGGTAATTGCATTTAGACAATTATATAAAAGTCTAATTGAAAGCTACCATCTTTCTGGGGCTACCATCTTTAATGGTAGCTTTAATTGAAAGCTACCATCTTGAAAGGCCATCTTTCTGGTAATTGCATTTAGACAATTATATAAAAGTCTAATTGAAAGCTACCATCTTTCTGGGGCTACCTTCTTTAATGGTAGCTTTAATTGAAAGCTACCATCTTGAAAGGCCATCTTTCTGGTAATTGCATTTAGACAATTATATAAAAGTCTAATTGAAAGCTACCATCTTTCTGGGGCTACCTTCTTTAATGGTAGCTTTAATTGAAAGCTACCATCTTGAAAGGCCATCTTTCTGGTAATTGCATTTAGACAATTATAAAAAATGTCTAATTGAAAGCTACCATCTTTCTGGGGCTACCTTCTTTAATGGTAGCTTTAATTGAAAGCTACCATCTTGAAAGGCCATCTTTCTGGTAATTGCATTTAGACAATTATATAAAAGTCTAATTGAAAGCTACCGATTTAAATATTTAGACATACCAACTCAGAGGCCATCATGTGCATAAGACATAAAGTAAATGAGTGTATCTATCTCAAGACAACAATTTTTAAAACAAGATTTACATTGTTGTTGCTGTTGTTGCTATTTCTAAATTCCTTGGACCAGGACCAATCTGGACTCTTGGAAAAGTTCAAAAAACCATTCTGTGAAAGTCGCTCGGAGACGAAAGTTTAATCCGACCCAAGCGAAGACGTGAAATAATTGGTTTAAAACGCAAGGTCGTACTGCAAGGTCTGCACACTGCGGGATCGCTGTGTGCAGTCCCGCAGATTCAGATATTAATTTAGGGTCTTGTAACCTATTAGTACTTACTCCACAAGCAGAAATACAATGTCCTCATGCTTGTTCCAACCCATGCATACATCCATTGCTTCTAGGTAATTAACTCCTACAGATACAACTTCCCTAAGATAGTCTTAGTTACTCCGATCATTACCTGCTTTCATATCAAGTTCAACACTTTTGAACTTAGTGCTCCGAGAAGGAGTCACACTGCCCCAACCCATGAAACCGACCTGGTCCGGAGACTAAAACTTGTTCGTCAGAGAGTTGGTCTGAAAAGATCCCTATACATTGAAGAATCTAGGAGAATTAAGTTGCTATATAATAGGAGGAATGACAAGATGGAACATTTTGTAATTGTTTTATTGTGGTATGCTAAATTATTTTTTCTTTAACGTTTCACATATTTAGACTTTTATGAAAGTCTCCTTCAATATTGAACTAAATACCATATGCAATTTGTAACATCTTTTGTGCATAAATGGAAGATATTTAAAGTTTAGTAGGAGTTTGATTACCCATAGGACTTCTAAATGGGGAAATTTCATTGTCCAGTGATTTCCGCTATTTTGAAATACACCAACGCATTTTACCTTACGAAAAATTTCTTTTAAACGCTCCTTTTTTGATACATTTTTATACAATATTTATTTTTCTGGTAATTTGTATCTTTAGCTTTTTTCCTATTGATTCAATGACACTTTTTTATACCACTGGCAATATATTTGAAGAAGCAGTATCCGTTTGTATACCTTGTTTGTAATACAGATTTCGAACTTAAAATATTTTAAATGGAATCCTTTCTCGAAGGGATGGAAAAAATTCTCTGTAATTTACATGTCTTTTGGAAGAAGGCTTGGGGAAAATTGATGTTCACATTTCTCGTATTTCAAATAGAAAAATAGTCCTTTGATCGTATTTCCAAAAAATTGTAACTATAGCATTGTTTATTAACATTTTTCTCTTCGGAAATTTTCGCAAACTAAAAATATTTTCATTGTTTAAAAGATTATAATTTATTTTTGTTTGCATATATAGGAGTCTGTTTTAACAGTTATTTTCATTTACATTTATAAAATTATTTATAAACGGAGAGGGAAATTTGAAGTCGTACTCTGGATATATGTTTGGTCTGCAAGTGGATTTGTCCCTCAGGACGTTCTATGTGTATTTTGTTGTATGTTTTGCATTTATTTCAAACATTACTCAAAATTTAATATAAAACTGAGGTTATATCTCTTATATATCAGTTTATCCGTTTCGAAAAATATTTGGGGAACGTCATGAAGGAACGAAGAAATGCATTATAAACTTCTCTGTCAGACTAGAGAATGTAATATAAAAGTTTTCGAAATAAGTCAAAGAACAGACTATTCATGTAGTTGGGACTGATTTTAATGCATTTCTACTGTAAATTCTAGTCATCCATCAAAATATCTTATGACAGGATGTGGTTTATGTAACTGAAACATCCAGTGACATTTTCATAACTTTGTCAGTGTAGATGCTATTGTATTGAATGATGAAATGTTTGATTAGCTGGGTAACCATTAGAATACGTAATAATTTAATTAAATTGTGTAGAGTTTAAATTTAGAAAAAAGTAGGAATTACTGGAATTAAGGAGTTAATGATAACACCTTTACGATCCTATTAACTGTCCCTTTGAATTCAAAGAAACGTCACGACTGCCGACTAATTCATTTAGGCCGGATTAAATAATTCATCTACTATTGCAAATTTTTTATAGTAAATTTTATATGCAAAGCACATTACAAAATTAATGAATGTGAAATTCTCGTTGACATATTATTATTATTAAAAGACTTAAGTGCCCTCTCTATTAAAATTGTAAATGTATTTTTGTGTTGTTGTTGCTGTTTAGTTAGAGGTAAAGCTTTTTCTATAGTGTTTAGGACAGAGTTAAAGCAACCTGATTATATCGGGAAAATAAAGTTCTGACCAAGTTTTTTTTCCTAACACACATGATAAGATATGCAGCTTAAAGGCCTGTGTTTAGACGTCAGACAGCAATTCCACAGACATTTAAATAAAGCCTCCAATATTATAAAATATATTTAAAGTTTGAAACACTACTAAATTTCTGCGTTATCTGATAAGTTACAGAGAGTGGTTGAAGTTTTAAATAAGTGCCTAAAAACACATTCTACGGAAACAGGGCTCGAGGATTATATACCGTGATGTTATGCAAGTCAAGGTTAAGAACATTTTCGAAACCTGGGGAAATTTTTCAAGATCTCTCTCAACTATGGTCAGAAAGGGCTGTTTTACCATGTTATTATAAGGTTTTAAATATGTTGTTTCCAATACCCTTAGTGTACGAAATCCCACACCAAGTCCAATGGACCTAGGTCCATGGCAAATGATAGTAAGCACCTTCACTTAAGGCAAGATATCACTATGGCTGAAGTCTGGGTTGACCTCGAAGAACATCGGTCCCATAATTTTAAACCGAGTCAAGTGACAAGACCGGAAAATTTCACCGCGCACCTACAGGGTGCGGGGTCAAATGTTGGGAGCTTGGACATTGAAATTTGGGGACTTTGGGGACAGGAACTTGGAGGGCTTGTAGAACTTGGGAACTTGGAGGATATTGGAGCTTGGGAACTCGGAGGACCTTGTAAACTTGGAGTACATTGGAGCTACGACAGAATTTTCCCGTGCTCCAGCCGCCATTCGTGTACACATCGGGGATTTTGTCGGCGACCGGCATCGAATCAGCGACGTTCAGATCACTGGTCCGCTGCCCTCGCCAACTGGGCAACCGCGCCCTGTTTAAAATATAATGTAATGGTTCGGAAGATGACATTAGTTACTGTCATGGCTCTTGTCCAATAAGCACATGAAGCTTTACATCTCCAACATGTGCACCTTCAATCTTCGAAGATACAGGTATGAGATATGGGACTAAACATTCAGGTTTGGGACTAAACATTCATTTTTTTACTTAAATCGCATGGTTTCAAAACTTATTACAAATAGGTTATAATTCGTGTCAACAGCATCTATTTTAGTTTGCGACATACAAAAGGAAAATGAAGAAATCCAGCACAATACATGTAAGTTATTAGCACCCTTTACAAGTACGTTCTTTCACGAGTGCTTGGAGCGTACGGGATTGCGCGCACGCTCCAAGCACTCGCAAAAGAGTGTACATGCAAAGGGTGATAATAGCGCCCTTTACACGTACGCTCTTTGCTTGGAGCGTACGGGATTGCGGGGAACTTGCCTTGTACGGGAAAACTTGCATTTCGCTCAAAAGCAGCTTTCCCTTCCTCTCCGACACCTTCACACGTGCTCTCAATCGCGCGGGACCGTGGTTTCAAGCTGGAAAGAGCGTACGTGCAAAGGGCGCTATTCACATTTAAATTCTCTCAGTCATGCTTTGGTCGCAAAGCATGATTGAGCCATCCCCAACAAGAATGTTTCGGGATCTATGAAACCCCTTCTTTAAGAACAGTACATTTTTGCTAAAGAACTATTGGACAACCGGTAAAATAGCATTAGGTACCAATGCAAAGATTTCAGGTGTACAACAGTTATTTAAGTATACAAAGGTGTAAGGAACCTTTACTTTGTTGATGAAAACGCAAATCCTCTTTTTCAGAATTAAAAATAAAGATTTAGCCTGGGATCTGTTTTTTTAGTTCTGCATATTTTATGCTGCAGTAAATAAGCATTATGTAAAATAAAAACCTTTTTCAAACCAGTATAATTAACAACAAAAAAGACATTTTTTTATCGTTCATTATACAAAGCGATTTCTTACTCAGCTCCTGAATATGAAAACTGAATTTGGTTTAAAAATTCAAATTCAGATATTTCTTTCTCCTAACAATAGAGTTTTTTTAAGATTTCTCTAGTAAGTTTTTCAGAGAGGATTAATATTTTCTAACGACAGAAATCAATGGTTAAATGTCCGTTGAGATGTTATTTAGTTAAAATTTCGAAATATTAATAACCTAGCATTCGTTATTTAAACTTCTACTGTAAGCTGAAAAAGAAAAATTCAAAAATACTCCCTTGATAATGTATATTAAAAAAAAATTATTAGAAAGTTTATTTTAAATTAATTATTTTTTGATAGATTATATAAGTTTTCTCGTGACTTACGCCAATAGTTTGATGTTCACTAAAAAAGTTTTTATTAAAATTTTCAATAACTTCAATTAAAATTCTACTTTAAGATAAAAAGTACACATTAGCTAATGTATGATAAGAAAAATAGTAAAAAGATAGCTTATTTTTAAATTACATTTTTTAAAAATTGGTCAATATTTCCTGGTGACAGATTCAAGTAGTTTGATGTCCAGTAAATATGTATAAGATAAAAAATTCAAAATGTCAAAAACTGTATAAAGAATATAGCTCACTTCTACGCAGACTTGGGTGTATATAATTTGAAGTGGCACTCTAAATGAATTTGATACAAACACAGTTTATCCATGAAACAATGTTTATTGAATTCGTTGCACGTGTAGAATTTGCTTTTACAGCAATAAGCATACGTACTACTTGTACGGAATATATATTATCATTCAATAAAAATACACATTGCAAATACTCACAAACCAGCAGAGAGTCAAACCAGCAGTACTGCCAAGTAAACTTTGGGCCCCCTAAGCACTGGCGCAGGATAGCACCTGGAGCTGCTTTTCTCGTAGCTCCCTTACGCTTATCTATCAACTTTAACAACCTCTTTCAACCTCTGTATTAATCAAGCTGCTTGGTATTTATACCAAGCGCGTATGCCGAAATTAGCATATCTCAAGCAGCTTCTTTAATTCATTCACTCAGAAGTTCGATTCTTGTGAATCGAATCTTATGTATACCTTACAACTGCATGGTTTCCGGTTAGAGTTCTACTGTTAGATTTAAAAATAATTTTAAAATATAGTTAGAATAGCATTACGAGTAAAACTATCCCTTCCTTAACAGGGACATTGAATATCTGCTATTCAATTGATTTCCTGCATTAATAAAAGTGAACAAAGATAAAATGTGATAAGAAACATATTTTATAAGATTTCTTGGATCATTTCTCTATAGGGTACACATACTCTGAAATGCTACTTACAATATACTGCATGTTTCTGTTTGCATGTGAAAAAATAATGTGTCATCACTGCCGAAGCATGCCCCCAAAAAATCATATAAATTGAATGCATCTGAGATGAATGATACATATAAATGAGCCCTAGGTAATTTTTTATTACACTTTTTTAAAGGTAATCTCGCCAAAACTATCTACTAAAATTTTTCGACTAACATTTCTCTTGGTCGTTTCCTTGACAACGGATTCGGGCCAACGGTATCTGTTAACCCTCGAAAAAGATTTCTAGCTTAGGACATTCTAAACGAAATCCTTTCTCAAAGGAATAAAAAAGTCTTTATATTTTTTCCACTTCTTTGTGAAATGTGGGAAAAAAATTGATATTCGAATTTCTTGTATTTTAACTGTAAACTCGTTCTTTCTTGATCCAGAAAAACACGTTGGAGACTTTTTTTTCTTCTGAACACGGCTTTTCTGAATCGGAGATGTATTGCAAAAAATTTACAGCTGAAAGATTTTGTATTCGTTAAGGGGTGATAACTTTTTCTTTACGTTTTACGGGGTTGGGGAAGGTTGTTATCGATCACTTTTCTCTCAAATGCTCTTGATTTTTATTTAAGTTAAGAAGAAATTTTGTGAAAATCGAAAAGCATTCCGATGTATTGTATGTTCTGTTCCTTTTTTTAAATAATTGTTATGGGATATTTCAGTGGAAATATAAATTAGATATTTTATAAAAGCAGCCTCCTGTATATACCTAAAAATTTTTACCAGGATTTTAAAAGTATTTCAAAACTTAGGTTTAAACTTTTCAGTTTGGTGTTATTCTGTTAAGGAACATGAACGATACATTTCGTTTGCACGTTGAGTTTCGAAATGAGGGTGCTTGGTTCGAATCCCAATGAACACCATAAAATACCATTGTGTCTTATCCGGATATGGGCCCGTTAACCCTTTGAGGGGCGCCGTTTGCACAGTACAAACGCATAAATCTAATATTTTCTCCTTGCATTCAACGTATTCCAGTTAAATGGGCAGAAAATGGTTAGTACTGCCATCTGTTATCAGTTTAAAGAAGTAAAAACATTTTTCAACCTTTAATTGGAAAATTTTTTAACAGTCTTTAGGTTAAATAAAAATAAGGAAAAATAAGCACCGGGCAAACGTTGGAAGATGTTGCCCTTGGATTAAATCTGTAGACAGGATAGTCCTTCTGTAATGTAAGTAGGTGGCAGAAGGACCACCAAGTGTCGCCCCTGAGGGTGTTCGGTCGAAATCGAGGTGGCCCCTAGATAAATTCTGAATCTGACCCTCGTGGTCCCATTGTAAACTGGAGCCGCATTCCTCTGCCAACAGTCAAGACCTGGTCTGGCATGTTCCATTGAGGAGACAAAAGTCACGCCGACAACAGCAAAGAAGCGGATAGAGCAGACTTGAATTTATAATTTAAACTGCAGCAATAATCTAAACAAAGCATACGTGGTAACTTGGGCCAAATTCAGTATTTTTTCTTTATTTATTCATCGAACCATGTCGAGTTGTTCCAACCGGGGATATTACAGTGCAGCTCCGTCTATGACTGTAATTTCTTATGCTGAAGGTCATGATGAAAGTTATGGTACCATTACCAGTCGTCGTGTATGACAGACTACGACTGGTATAAAATATATTTGGAACATAAAGAACGTTACGAGATTGTCCTCTGTGTCTAATATAATATTGGCCGATTACATATTTTGGAATTTTGTTTCATTGGATCGTGTGTACAAAACTCTTCGAGAAGAGTTTGCATGTGTTATTGACTGTTAACTCCAAGGTCGTCTTTTGTTGAACTTTTGTCTTTGAACTTGGCGTCTTTTTGTACTCATAATTATTAAGCTTTGTATGTAAAAAGATCTACAAGATGAATTATGTGAGACTTTGTAATGGAGCCTCAGATTTTTTGGATGCATCTCCTTTCGCAAAAGCTATTAATCATCTTCTTGACCCAGCTTGCTCGGCTCACACATCACAGTGTTCCAGAAATTAAGATCTACCTTTGCGCTCAATTCTCGTGTTTCTCTTTACTTGAATACGACGGGTGATCTTAGTTCAATTTTATCACATTTAAGGCTGTTGTGTACGAAACCTACTCACTTTTTCATACATTTTACAATTTATATTTTAATATAAAATATTACCCATTCCCTACAACATGCATAATTTTAATGAAAGTAATTTTTTAAAGCTACTTTTGCAGCCAGTGTGTGCTAAATGTGCTATCATGACTACAACATAATCATTACTCCTTAGAAAAACTCATTACTTGTAAAGCGTTATTGAAGTCATTATGACTTCCGTTCTCTCTTATTTTGTGAGGAGATAAAGGATCTAAAGGAGATGAAAAGGAAGTTTGATTATTAACAATACATCAAAATCCCATCATCTAAAGCAAATACGATAAATTTCTATTATTATATCTGCCATGAAAGAAATTGTTACTATTACCATCATAACTCAATTAATTTTAAATGAATGAGAAAGAAATGATACTGAAAGAAATTAAAGTAAAATATATATTTAGTCTAAGTATTTTCATTTCACAGTTAAAGACTACATGGTTAGTTTGAAAGCCTGTGCAAATTATTAAACTATATACTATTTTCGCTTGGGGTTTCTTATATATATATATATATATATATATATATATATATATATATATTTATATATATATATATATATATATATATATATATATATATATATATATATATATATATATATATATATTTATATAAATCAGTTCCGTAACTGACTGACTGACATATATCGCACAGACCAAACCACTAGACCTAAAGGGTTGAAGTTTTGCATGACGATTCTTCTTATAGTGTAGGGGTGCACTAAGAAATATTTTGGAAAAATTCTTCTTAGATTTTTTTAAATTAAATGTTTAATCTGTTTTTGTAACATTCTTTAAAGTTTGCATTTAAAATAATAATTTGAGGGTTATCAAATTTATATCACTAGAAATATCATACAAATTCCTTTAAAATGAAGTCTTTTTCGAATCTTTACCTCTATTTTCTGACTTTTGGTGAATTTTCAAAGATTAATTTTTTAGAATTTAATTTATTAAATGCTGATCACGTAGTTTCTTTTCTTTTTGTGATACTTTAAACTAATTTTGCCCCACGTGCATAACAACGAAATAAATTGACAAAAAAAATATATTTTTTCTTTCTAATGCGGCAGACGATTGGACATTATCCAAAATAATATTAAAAGACAGTAAAATAAATGTTCCTCAAACTGTACTATATTAACTGTACTATATTCTTTAATATGTTCTATTACATTTAATTTGAATATTTTTCTTCTACATTATTTTGTCTATAAAAATATCCGTTACGATTTTTTATACCTAGGCTCACTCTTCTGTTATGGCTAATAGCGAGATACATAGGAATGATTCGGGCAATGTAACAGCTTCCATCCATTTACTTAATGCGAAGGGAGTTTCATCACTGTTGAATTATCAGCTTTAAAGTTCAATTAAAAATCGAAAATTTAAGATATAGACTTGAAATAAGGTTTATAGGAATAAGAAAGCTTTCAGCTTCCAAATGATGTAAATATTTTCTTTGTAAGATAAAAACTCGAGGAGCATCGATATTACCTCCACATAGGGGGACAATATTTCTTGAAAAACTGTGTTTCATTTTTTGATGAAATTATTAGTCTGTTTTAATATATTTTTAAACAAGTGAGGACTAGTTTGAAAGCGAAATGTCTGTATTCTTAGACTGTAAAAAGATCAAAATTCTACGATCATTTTTTAGCGAGTTATCGTAATCTGAAGATGAAAAAGTCAATATTTTCCCATAAAACATAAAATAAAAAAAAAATTAAAGTCCGGCGAAGATGAGACATGTCTTACTTTCGTCCCCCCATTTTTTGCATCCATTGGTATCGCTCTCGACCCCATACCCGCAGGTTTCGGAGGAAATAGCGTGACAAGCTTTTGACAGGGGCAGCGGGAGTTAGAATAGAGAGTTTTTTAGAATAGAGATTATATATATATATATTTTTGCCATTAATTGCATACATTGACAGTTGCATTTAATTTGAATGTACCCCGTAGCGAAGCATAGATATTCAGCTAGTATGTACCATTCCTTATATATATATATATATATATATATATATATATATATATATATAAACTTTAGAATATTTATTTAGCTAGTTTCTCTGCAGTATCTTAAACGTTAAGATTAATTTTGTTTGTGTAGACTTAGGTTTTTCTCCGTATTCCATTCCTTATAAATGCAGTATTAAGTAAACATCATTAATTCCTGCATACCTTCTATGCCTTTTTACATCCCAAAATACATGTTGAAAACGTCATATGAATCAAATGTAATTTTATTGATCATAAAACTTTTTCAAAGATATTTTTACTCTGATTGTTAACATCTGATATGGCGTAATTCAGAACCTTAAAAAGATTTCAAACTTAAGGAGGCTCTTGGGAGCATTATTTGAAGTCGATAAAGTATAAAAACGTGTGTCTTAAGCCATTAATCTTTTTTTAGGGAAAATCTTAGATTCAATTGCTTTTCCTCTAAATGATTTCAGCAACATATATCCTTGTTTTTTACATACTGTGATGATACAGGAGACTATATTGAGCCCGTATTGAGAAGTAAATTTATGTAGCAAACCAGGGATTTCAGACCTGGGTTTTGAAACACAGATCCGAGTCTTTCAGTGACCATATGCGCTTATGGGCTTTTTTTTTCAAAAATATCTCAAAATTTGTGATTTAGGGTGTAAGTTTAAAATATAGCAAATAATCTCTATTTTTAAGTTGCTAAGTTGATTCTTTGGGCAGTTCGTGAGAGAAAACTGATGGTTCCATTTACTTCAGTTTGGTCTTAAAGGAATGATTTTAATGTAGAGATGTGTCAAATTCGGTTTTCGTAAGCGCACTTTCTATCAATTAGCGATCGTTTACAATTAAATGTTGCTTTCTGCGCATGCTCAGTGACATGTTTAAATCTGGCTTTAGATACTCACAAAGCAGGAGGCCGCTTAAACACGTTAATTTGCATCTGCGCATGCTCAGTGACATGTTTAAACCTGTCTTTAGATACTCACAAAGCAGGAGGCCGCTTAAACACGTTAATTTGCATCTGCGCATGCTCAGTGACATTTTCAAATCTGGCTTCAGATCTTACTAATCACGAAGCCGCATAAACACGTTAATTTGTTTATTCCGAGAAATCTCTCTTGCTCTCTCTCTCTGCCATTTTTATTTTTAATTTTGTTTGCGAGATATAGAATTAAACCTTACGGAAATTGTTTATTTCGCGCTGTTGAGTAAACCTATTTCTTTTTAATGGGTTCAATATTAATTTTTTAAAGCTTATTTCTCTCATCTTAATATTATGATTCTCAACATTTGGCAACGATGTGCTGAGTACAATTTGTGTATTTACTATGCAGCCGTCATGTTTTGACGGGTACCAACTAGTTAATATTTAACCCTTTCAGGGGCAAAAACCTCCACCATTTGCACGGTACAGATTTTTTCCCGATTTTTTTTTAACCTAAATAATCTTGAAAAATTTTCCAATTAAAGGCTGCAAAATGTTTTTATTTCTTTAAACTGATAAAAGATGGCAGTACTAACCATTTTTCTGCTAATTTAACTAGAATACATTCAATGCAAATTAAAAAAAGACCAGATTTAGGCGTTTGCATTGCGCAAACGGCGCCCCTCAAAGGGTTAAATGTCAATGTAAGAATAATTAGTTATGCAAATGTAATTATGTAATTTATCTATGGAGTTATGTAAATTAATGAATTTGAAATTATACAAATGGAGAACATTTCCATTGAATCGTCATATAGCTCTCTCTTAAGAAGCCATCAAAGAATTTTGATATTTTTACGTCATATCAAATAGGGATTCAGTAATCTTGGATATCGTATCTTATCACACTTTACGAACCATCTGGCTATTTTTCATAACCATTCTGTGCGCGTAGAGAGAGTTTTTTTTCATAAGTGAATAGAATCACAGTAAAACACTCCCAGTCTCTCAAAACTAAAACTTCTAACGATCGTACGATGACAGAATAAACAGCCGGATATCAACAAAATTGTCGTTCCTGGATACCTAAAACAGAACTGTTAATTGACGCAATAGAAGGAGCATGTTCTATAAGATAAGAAGCACGCATTTAAAAGAAAATCAGAGATCTTCAGCAAATAAATTAGAAGGGTAATGAAGGAAAGAATTCCATCTGACGACGATGAACCGATGACCATTTTCAACGTTGGTAGTCACCTTAAAGTAACATTAATTTAAATTCAAGTAACCTTAGAAAACGGGGGGAGTGTTATGATATTTGCTTTTGCCTTTTCTAATTATTCAATTCCTACTATTAGTTCACACTCTCTCTATATATATCTTGTTCAAATTTTCAATCGTTAATAAAAGTACTTTTTATTCATCCACTCAAGTTCAAATACATTTTTTTAAACTTGTAGTGGATGACACTTGATGTTAATACATTTTTTTCAAATATTAATTCATTAATTAAATTTAATTAATCAATTTTAGTTTTAGACCTAGAGCGTCTCTTGCTCTTGAATAGTAATTTCCCTCTTGTTACTTTGTAAACGGTAGCACTGCGGTATCGAGGGCTTCTCCCGTCCTGTAGGTTGCAAGATCGAATCCCCAACCTGACAAACTTTTTCTCTCTCTTTGCCCCCCTCCTAATCTCGCACAGTAATCAAGGTTCTGGCAGGCAATCCTTTTTTTCAATTCCTACTATTAGTTCACACTCAAATTTTTCTTTGTTGACCTAAGTAGAAATTGACTTTAATTTTTTTTATATATTACTTGTTTTTAATATCAAAATACATGGTGTTTCAAAAATAATCACCTGATTTGAAATGAGTACATTGTGAAACATTTTGAACGTAGAAACTCAAAATTAATTTTATATTACATGGCTAATCATAAAGCTTTTTTACAAACCAAATTAAAGGGGCTCAATATGCCCGCCTTAAGATGCACAGCATAAGTCTATGCGGTATACAAATTCGTCCCAAATTTTTGCCAGCATGTCTGCATACACTGCTTCCACGACTGTTATGCGCATACAGACTACCCAGTGTATTGGAAATGCTTATACCATCACCTAATGTTCTAAGAGGTAGGAAATTCAATCTATTAGGTTTTGTCTACGAAAATAACGCTAAACAGTTGTTACGGACTCACACTTCGCAAAGCGTAGAGCACAAAATGATTTCTCTTGTGCAGACACCTTCTTTACAAACACTGAAGTGACTGGCGAAGGAAGCACGTTATCGCTACTTGTCGACAACTGCATGAAACTCGCGATTTCCCTCTTTCTACCTATACATTATTCGATTAAAACGAATTAAAAGATGAATAGTTATGATTTTTTTAAATCAGAGCTTGACATCTGGGTTTACTACGTCTTTTTCGCTGGTAGCCCTGGTAGTAACCTATGTGGTTACCTTCAAAAAATGACGGATATGTAAAGAGAGAAAAACAAGGAGTTGGTATGTGATAACTCGGGTCTTAAGGATGTTTCAGTTAGCATAATATCGCTTTCGAGGTTAGGAAACCTGTGTTGCGTTCCTTTGTGTGTCATATGTTAACCTTTTCCTTTGTATTCGTGTATCATTAAGGGAACGGTGGACCTTTATTTGAGCAAATCTTGTCATTGTAATACTGATTGTGTTATTGTAAAAAAAATATATATATATTTCTGTAGATTAATAGTACCAAAATAACTTTTTTCAAGTAAAAAATCATTTATGAAGCTTCTACAAAGTAATTTATAATGGGTAAGTGTAGTAATAAATTTTAAATCTGTTTTTCTCAAAACAGATTTATCAAGGATTTAGATTTTTTAAATGCTCCATGTTACTTAATTTTTCTTCAAATTCAGTAAATTAATAAGGAAGAATCCTGATGCTGTTTTAAAAAAAACTGGGTATGCATTTTACAATTCGACTTCATTAAGATAATTAAATTTGATTTATAACTTTTCTAAAGGCAAAATTTTGATGAAAATTGGGACGGAATTCAGAAAAAAATCTCTGAAAAATTAACTATTCAAGGGATTAATTAATTGATACCCAGATTTGTTTGTTATACAGTTTAAAGAGATTAAAATGCAAAATCGAGGAAATATCTCAAAAATTAAGTAGCGAGGAGCATTTTAAAATTTTGTTTATAAATTTCAAATTTTTTAAAAAATCTTAAAATTATAATGAGATTGGAAATTTCTTTTAAGGTATTCTATTTATTTATAGTGGAATGTGTATATGTGCAAAATTTTGTATCTCTATGATGAAAAGTAAAAAAAGTAAATTTTAATGTCCACCGTTCTCTTAAAATTATAATTCGCAATTTTAGTGTTTATATCTAATGTATATGTAAGATTTTATATCCAATATAAAAAAATTTATTTTATATTTCGTCCCTAAATTATTCGGGATATATTTTATCTATATATATAAAACAGTTCCGTGACTGACTGACTAACAGATAACGCGCAGACCAAACCGTTGCACCTAAAGGTCTGATATTATGCGCGGCGATTCTTCTAACAGTGTAGGGGTAAACTAAGAAAGATTTTTGAAAAATTCTTCTTAGAATTTTTTAAATTAAAATTTTAAGCTGTGTTTGTAATATTCTTTAAAGTTTGCATTTAAAATAATATTGTGAGGGTTATAAAATTTATATCACGAGAAAGGTCGTAAGAAGTCCTTTAAAATTAAATCTTTTTCGAATGTTTACCTACATTTTCTGACTTTTGGTGAATTTTTAAAAATTGATTTTTAGAATTTAATTTATAAATGCTGATCAAGAGATATTTTTTTCTTTTTGGGATACATAAAATTAATTTTGCTTCACGTGCATAACAACGAAATAAATTGACAAAATAAAAATTAAAATACAGTAAAAGAAATGTTTCTCAAACTGTACTATATTCACTGTAAAATATTATAATTCTCGAAAAAGTAATTTTATTATTTTTTCATTGTAATTATCCTAAAATTTACTCCGTAACGAAGCACGGATATTCAGCTAGTTTCTTAAAAAAATCCATAGAGGGGGTATTTAAGATCTACGCGTTCATTCGAAATCCCTCAAAGCCATTTCAAACTGTCACAATAGTTGTATATATTCTTTGACCTTTAGCTCAAGTATTTTAAAAATATACAGCCGTTTTACACATATATATGTATGTAGTCATTTATGTAGCAACCTATGTAATTCATAAAAGACGAGTATGTAAAGAGAGAAAAACAAAGAGTTGGTACATTATACAGACCTGCCAACTCTCCGGATTTACTCCGGCAATGCCAAGGGAAACCTTAGAAAATTTGCTAATATGCAAATCGAACCCACATGGACACTGGTATGAAGAACAATTTCACAATGAATTTTTAAAAAGAGCAAAATCAGCTACAGTAAATGCTACAAAAATTCCAAGATTTTCTAGAATTAATTAAAACCATTATAAAGAAATAGAAGTACTCAAAATATAGACTGCTGGGGTCCCGTATCCCCATCGTATAAATCGTAAGAGATGGTATAAATTATAAATAAGTGTACATTATAATTCTTTAATTATAATTTTTTTACTATACTGCTTTGTGTTATGTCGTTATTTTATGCACGGTAGAATATTGCAGGATTTTGCTCTTACTGAGGTTGGCAGGTCTGATTATAACTCGTAAGGATAACTCGTGGTAAGGATAGTTTGGTTAGTAGAATATCGATTTCAAACAGAAACAACAGTTATATATATTATTTGACCCTTAGTATAATTATTTAAAAACCATACAGCGGTTTTACACGTATATCTGGAGGGACTTGAAAAACCAGCGTAAAAGACCCTGTTAAATAAAATGGAACTCCAGTAATTTTCTTCTGTGCGTATCAATAAAATCATATTTTTTTTTCTCTCTTTTCATTTACTCTCTGCAGATATTAAATTCCATTTCATATTTCGTTCCTTTTCTAAAACGTAAATTCGGAAAATAATATGCCTTTCTTGTCACATGGCACTCGACAAAAATGCTATTCTATTTCAGTTTCCCGCCTCACGGAAATATCCTATATTTTTGCATTCTCTTCCGATGTATCAGTTTAGAAATAGTTTCCACTCGCAAAATATTGGATACACTGCAAAGTGTATCCAATATTTTGCGGATAAACACTTAAAGTTCAAAATAGCTGCCAAGGACACGATAACAGCAAAATATTTTCCAGTTTTATTGAAAGTGGAACGCTCTTGAAATCCTAGTAAAACAGAACAATGTGAGTTCCTTGAGCAACAAATTTTCTCAGAATTTCGTGACTGAAAGACTGATTTAACACTTTACAAATGCATTTTAAAATTCCAATAATTATTATTCGGCGAATCCACTTGTTGCACAGCTGTAATATTTTGTTCTATACAGGAAAACTTAATACAATATTTTCCCTCTGTGAACAAGTCATACATTTAAATACATTACAATTTTTGCTGATTAATATATATATATATCGTATTGTATCAAAAGAACATAATAGTTCAAATTAGTTGCCAAGGACACTATAACACTAAATTATTTTCCGGTTTTATTGAAATTGGAACATTCTCGAAATCCCCGTAAAAGCTCCTTGAGGAACAAATTTTCTCAAAATTTATTGATTGCAGGACTTATTTAGCAATTTAAAAATACAATTTTGAAATAAAATGATGATTATTTTGCGAATCTACTTGTTGAACAGCTATGAAACTTTCTTCTGTGCTACAAAATTTAATACTATATTTTACCCCTGTGAACATATGTCGTATATTTAAATACATTACAATCTTTGATGATATAGATATGCATCGTATTGTTTCAAAATAACATAGTTTCACTACTTTTGAAGCCGAAGATTTCAAGTTATAAAGGTGCATGACGTGAGTAACAGGTATAATACTTTCTGAATATTTCACGAAGAACTAACACCTTGTACTGCTTTATAGAATACCAAACAATTATTAAAATAAGAACATGGGAAATGATGGTAATATTGTATTTTATGCATTCCCTAGCATTTGCGGAACTATTTTTACGCCAAGAGATTTTTTTTAATTAATATATAACGTGCAAGAAAACAACGTGACGAAATCAATGTTACATGCGTGCCGTAGGATCAAAACTTGCAATCTGCATTTTTTTTTTTTTCAAAATTGAGTTAAAGATAATTTCTTATAGTATTTTAATAAATTAAAAACGATTTTTTCTTGAAAAGGAGCTACTAATAAAAAGTAATGGGGGGAATTTTTTGTGAAGCATTTTCAAATTTATTCTCTCAAATTACATAAGATATAGTGCTTTTCCCTTTACCAAGAAAAAAAAAAGGTTTACTAGAAATTGATAGTTTTGATCCTACACGCCTCATATACCCTATATACCCTATGATGATGTATTCAGAACTTTTTAAGTGATGTGAAAACAACACACTGCACGCAATGATCAATTATCATTTGTATAATTCAGCTTTCGTTTGTTGGGTACATTTGCTTTGCAGTAGCAAAGGTTAGATATTTGCTGTCTTGCCTTATCTCGATAAAAGGAGAGGCAAGATGATCAATCTAAATTAAGATAAAACTATACCAAAATTTGGTTCAATATTTAGAACACGAACAAAGGTAATATTGCATAAAATCATTAGTATTTCTTGTTCTGTTAAACGTCACCAAGGCGTAGCTATTTTAAATGTTTATTGGAAATGTTGGCGAACTTAAAAAAAGACAGAAATGCAAATCAGTCAGTGGTGAAACCATAGCATTTAAGTGCTAAAAATTTGTAATTTAATAATTTATAAAACAAGTAAATAGTAATGCAGAAAAATATTTCTACTCTTAGGAATCAATGTGAGCGTAATGAAACAGAAATTGGAGCAAGCAAAGCTCATTACGAGATACGCAGAGTTAAGTTAGCTAACTATTTAGAGTTAGAGAAAAAAAAAAAGGTTGGGTTATATCAGATAGTAAAAACAGAAATAAAGTAGACTAATACAAATCCCCTAGGAACTTTCAATTACTCTAAATGGAAGAGAAAACTTATGCAAGTTTGTCTGCTAGAAGTGTTCAAAATTGGAATCAGTTTATGGGATTGTTTGATTGTGGTGATCCTTTTCAAGCAAGTCTATTTTCGTTCTTTACTATATTGTTTTCACTCAAGCATACTTTATTGCATCACGGATATTACTTACAAGATCTCATTAGAAACACTGATTGAATTTTACTTCACTTACTCAAGTGGTGATTACGACGATAATGAGAAAATAAACCATAATTTTTTCGTGGGCTCGTCAGAAGTGTTAGGCTTGGGTTAAGAGTGGGTCAGAAGTGTTAGGCTTGGAAGGTTGTGTTATATCAGATAGTAAAAACAGAAATAAAGTAGACTAATACAAATCTCCTAGGAACTTTCAATTACTCTAAATAGAAGAGAAAACTTATGCAAGTTTGTCTGCTAGAAGTGTTCAAAATTGGAATCAGTTTATGGGATTGTTTGGTTGTGGTGATCCTTTTCAAGAAAGTCTATTTTCGTTCTTTACTATATTGTTTTTAATCAAGCATACTTTATTGCATCACGGATATTACTCACAAGATCTCATTAGAAACACTGATTGACTTTTACTTCACTTACTCAAGTGGTGATTACGACGATAATGAGAAAATAAACCATAATTTTTTCGTGCTCTCGTCAGAAGTGTTAGGCTTTATTGCTAAAAATTTGTCTTGCTTTCTTAGCTTTGATTCTCAATGCAAGAACTGAATAAAAAAATCGCATTATATTCACATTTTTTTCTTTACATATTCATTTTTCTGTTGTTTTTGTTTTAAACAGCTATTTACATTTTCTAATTTCCTAACTAACTTTTTAATCTCAGGTAAAACTTGCTATACTAGTGTTTATTCAATATTTCACGAAGAACTAACATCTTGTACTGCTTTATAGAATACCAAACAATTATTAAAATAAGAACATGGGAAATGATGATAATATTGTATTTTATGCGTTCCCTAGCATTTTCGGAACTATTTTTACGCTAAGAGATATTCTTTTTAATTAATATATAACGTGCAAGGAAGCAACGTGTCGGAATCACTGTTACATGCGTGCCGTAGGATCAAAACTTGCAATCTCCATTTTTTTTCAAAATTGAGTTAAAGAGAATTTCTTATAGTATTTTAATCAGTTAAAAACAATTTTTTTCTTGAAAATGAGCTACTAATGAAAAGTAATGAGGGAATTTTTTGTGAGGCATCTTCAAATTTATATGTCTCAAGGAGATGATAGTCAGCGAATTACAAAAATTCTGTAAGTATCTGACTACAGTTCTAAACCCTTCACATGCGTATCTTCCAAAATCGAGTTTTTTTACCAACAGCTCCCATTATGGATCATTTTTAGAATAATTTTAACCAGGCAGAATGTGTCAGATATTTTGCATCATGGTACATTATTTTGACAGGCGCAAAAATCAATACATTGACAAAGAAACTGAACACTTTTAAGGATTTTTTATAATTCTGAGTTAAATAATGATATTTAAGTATTTACGTGAATTATAACTATGGATACGCAATTTTCGCATTTACGATATAGATGCGAATAAATGCGAAATTTGCCGATATAAGCGAATAAATGCAAAAATTACTTTTTTACTACTTTTCGGCAAAAACTCAGTGATAAACGGCTTTTTAAACGAAATTAGTTAATATTAGTAATAATTTATTAACATAATTGCTTATCTAAGACCATTCACAGTCTTTAACTGAGAGGTCTGACTCTCGAAATTTGCTTATTACATATTTCTAAAGACTTAAAAGAATGTGGAGACTACTGCAATGTTAGCTTTTAACTAAAAATTTTTATACTTACGTAACCAAGTATGTAAAATTGCATTGTTTTTAGTAAATGCGCAATTTTTGAATTTATATATATATATATATATATATGCTTTATTGCGAATAAATGCAAAGTTTTATGTATTGTAATTTTGTTGTGTGAAATTTACAAACCCCTAATTATAACTCTACATGCATATTTAAATGTATCAAGTATTTGCTTAAAATGATGGGTATTCTTTGCCCAAAAATCCCTTATCTTCCCTGCCAAAAAATCCCTAATTAAATATAAAAATAATATTTCATTTGCTTTTACAGGGCGTAAGGGGATGAAGAATCCGAAATTTTGTTATTCTTTAAATTCACACCTACTTTTTAATGATTTATGTCTCAGATATGCCTTTACATTTAATGTAGAGACATATCTGGGATTATTTATTTTTATATAAAATGTAAATTTTTTTGTATGCGTTAAAAATATAAAACTTTTACTCATATTAAAATAATTGAAAATTTTTACTTTCTTCGTGGAACAACAAGTTCCTTGATCTACTTTCATGTCTGAAGCTGTAGCATCCTGATTGTGAAAAGATGCGAAAAGCCTGAGGCCGAATATGAGAAAATATCACATTGGATTAAAAATAATTATTTATGGCAGAAAGCAACGTACAAAGAAGAGGGGGTTTTCCCTTGGGGCATCAGATGAGTTTAACTAATCTGCGATTACAAAACTAACTTTTCTCGCATTGACTCTTCGAATGCCAATGCAGTAGGTGCCAGTTAAGGGGGAAGGCTTAAAATCGCGAGGTGGTATTACTCAGAAGAAAATTGGTCTTTTAAACTTATGAGTTCAGGACCCAAACTTCGGGCCACCATTTTCTGGGAGGTCACACGTAACTGTTAGAAAGAAGGAGTAGTCATAAATTTTAAAGTTTTTCCTCTGCGAAAATATACATACCCAGCGTACGAGGTAGCTTTGGATATAGGCTTCGCACTTGTTATGGGCACCTCAGCAAGGCATCTATTATACCCGGTGTCCGAAAAGTATGGCTACACTTACAAAAATGAATTAAAATTAAACAAACAAAGATTTTCACTTAGTTTTTTATGCTCCATAAAGAAAAGATTAAAGTTTCTGGTCAATGAAATGTAAACTGGATGGCGTTACATCCGTGTTTTGCAACATTCTGCATGCCGTACTGGAGGAAGCAAAAGACAGCCCTAGAGTAAACGTGGGGTGTGGTTTACTCCACGATCAAATTATTAGGTATTTTTTCTTTTCCGAAGAAACTGTCCGCTCTGACAATTACCTTGATACGCTTGAAATTTTCGCATTTCCTCAAGTAGAGGACATGCAACCCAATATCATTTTCCAGCAGGATGGCGCACCACCACACTGCATTTTGAAAGTGCGAAAGGGTTTAGATAAAAAATTCCCTGTTCGATGGATGGGAAGAGGAGGTCCAATACTGTGGCCACCTAGATCTCCAGACGCAACACATTTGGACTTCTTCTTATGGGGATACGTGAAAAACATTGTTTACCAATCTCCAATTTGTGACACTGATGAGCTTAATAGTTGAATTACAGCGGCCATTCAGAGTGTTGATACTGCAATTCTTCATAGTACGTGGCGAGAAATCTCGTATAGACCAGATACGTTGCGCTCGACTAATGGTGTGCCCATTGAAATCGTGGTATAAAACAATCGCGGAATAAAGCAATCGTGGAATAAAGCATTGCAAAAAAACTTTGATATTTTCTTTATGGAACATAAAAACTGTAAGTGAAAATCTTTGTTTATTTTTAATTCATTTTTGAAAGTGTAGCCATACTTTTCGGACACCCTGTGTATTTAAGTTGCTAAGCCCATACTCTGGACAAACCATGAGAGAAAACTTCTGCATTAATTTCTTCATTTTACTTCATTGCATTTGAAAGATTGCAGTCTACAGATGTGCCAAATTTGATTTTTGTAACCAAAAATTTCTATTAATAAACGATAACTTACGATTAAAAATTGTTTTCTGCGCATGCTCAGTGACACGCTTAAATCTGGCTTTAGATACTTACTAAGAACAAAGCCGCATAAACACGCTAATTTGTTTTTGACGAGGGATCTCACTAGCTCTCTCTCTGTCATTTTTAATTTGAGTTATGTTTGTGAGATATAAAATTAAACTGACGGCAATTATTTGTTTTGCGCTGTTGAGTAAACATATTTATCTTTATTGGGCGCAATACCAATTTTTTAAGTATATTTTTCTATTCTTAATTTAATTTGGAAATAGTAATTGGGTTATAATTTGTGTATTAGTACATTTATTTACCATCCAGACTTCATGTTTTGACGGGTACCAACTCGTATCCGATGAGTATTTTAGAAGGACAGGAATTCTAATTGCAGAAATTCTCTAAATTTTTACTGGTGAATAGCAGGGTGCAATTATCCAGGTTACATCGGAAAGATTGGTACAAAATTTAGAAAGCACGGAGATGACAGAATGTATAGAGTTTATCCCTCTGGGTGGTGCCAGTGGACACCTCCAGAAAACCATGTAGTATAGGACCTCCGTTTTGATCTTGCAATAAGCTCCTCAGTAAGTCATGACAAATGAGTAGGCTGGAGGGAAAGGGATTCCAAATGCTGATTCCAAATTCTAAATTTTTACCGGTTCAGTCACTGACGAGGAGCAATCATTCGCTCCCAGCAGGTCCAGGATGCACAACATGTATCTATGCGTTTTTTCACCTTTGTGCTATCTAAAATGTGTATTACAATCCACGAGCGACGGTTACTCATTACGAAGTGGTCTTGATTGCTGCACCTTTACCGTCACTAGTTAAACTTAATGAGAAATTCCGCTATAAGATACGCTTTGCTGAGGATGCCGATCTTACTAATAGGAAAAGGGCCAGAGATATTCTATTCTTATCTTAAGTGTTGCCCCTTGTCTGTTTATCTTCTTTATAAAAAAATTTAGGCAAAATAAAATTAAAAAATCTTAAAATCAAAATATAAAATATACGTGTCGCTATAACTAAACTTTCTTCTCTCTATTTTCTCAGCTATACCTCTGTATTTAATCTCTCTCCTTTCGGAGACGAACTGGTATAGTCATTGTTCACGAATCACTGTTTAACTTCTCAAAATACAAGTGAACGTTTGTGAACCTCATTTAAATCACAAATAATCTGACTTCGGATTATAAAAAACAATCAACATTTAATGGACGAAACACATTAACAATACATGGTTACGCAGCTTAAAGGAGATACGCCCCTCGCAGATCTCAAAACTACAATAAATAGAACATGAAATCCAACTGTTGCCAAAGCCCTGCTGCCAGTTTCACAAAATACTGCAGTAAAATAAAAAATAGGAAAATAAAGTTACATGGAGTTAAACATTTCTTAAACATTCAGAATAAACATATGATGTACGTCAGTATCAGGGAAGATGCGAGAAATCACGTAACAGTCATGTCACCTTCTATTCCACTGCCCTTGCCTGATGCTGATTCACTTTGGTGATTTCATCTGAGGCATTTGAACTCATAGGATCATGAGCGCACCTACCACTCTCCTTCAATTCTTTACTTTCTGTCCAATGATGATTCCCCGCTGATTACCTACCGAAAGCTTGCATCAGAGGGCGTGGTCCATGAAGTACAGTTTGACCACTAGGCCTATGGTCCTATGGATCCCGGTGATTACTTTCTGTCCAATGATGGTTCCCCGCTCCTTTCCTACTGAAAACCTCCAATAGAGGGCGCGGCCCATGAAGTACAGTTTGACCACTAATCCTATGGTCCTATTGATCCCGGTGATTACTTTCTGTCCAATGATGGTTCCCCGCTCCTTTCCTACTGAAAGCCTCCAATAGAGGGCGTGGCCTATAAAGTACAGTTTGACCACTAGTCCTATGGTGCTATGGATCCCGGTGATTACTTTCTACCCAATGATTGTTTCCCGCTCCTTTCCCACTGAAAATCTGCACTAGAGGGCATGGCCCATGAAGTGCAGTTCGACTACTAGTCCTATGGTCCTATGAATCCCGGTGAAAGGGTCGAAATCTATCTACGAGGCTACGCCGGACCGATGGCCGAATGTCCAGAGTGCCATTATTCCGATACCAGAATCTGTGGGTTCGAGTCGAACTCTTGGTATGGACATCCGTAACCGTTCGGAATCGGCATTAAGCAGTAGGCCCCGGTGTAATTAACCCTCGTATAGCAAAAATAGACTGTAGAGCTCAAAACCAAAACCAAATGTCGAAGGCTGTCTGTAGGCGGAATATATGTATTTTTTCAACCCGGCTTAGCCGAACAGGCTCTATATATTTTGTTTTTCTTTTGGCCCATAAATCAATTCCGAGCACAAAACTCTGAATTTAATTTTTATCATTTCTCCGATGAAAATGTTCTATAGAACTTTAAGACTAAATATCAAAAATCATAAATTTCTTGAGTTGCTAAATTCAAACTTTTTGTAATGTTTATTAGTCCCCTATTGTACTACATTGGGATAGAATTTCTGAATGATTTGTTTCCTTTAAAAGAACAATAAATTTGGAAATTCTTCATAAGATGTCTCTATGGAATCCTGTATAGGATTCCTTTGTTATATTTTCCTTTATTGTCTTCTTGATTTTTTTATTTAGACTATAATTTCAGAAAATATTTTCCACAAGCCAAAATATTGCAAATAATATTAATTTCCCTTCACAGAGATTGAAAATTTCAATACATAAATTTTAAAAATCTGTTTGTGTTTTTAATTCAACAACGACGGGAGAAAACAATAATTATCTAGATGATATTTATTTTAAAAAATAATTTTGATTTTTTTTTTGCTAATTTTATAAGATGCACTATAAAGTTTATTGTATATTTCTTGAGTAGAGAATTTTCCTTCAGGGCGCTACGTATTTAAGGGGGTCAAGGACACAAAATTCTTCAAATTTTCAAAAACATTTTATTGCATTAAAATTAATGTGTTTTCTTCCGCTTAAAATGGCGTTTAAATCATGTTTCTATCTTAATTAGAACAGGAGATATTACATATTTTTTGCAACATTCCAATAGTAGCTAATCTGTGTTTAAACCTGTAAATGCGTTTTTCTGCAAGATGGTTTTTTTTTCACCATTTTTCGTCTTTAAATTGTTATAATTTAAGAACTGTTAAAGATAAATAATTCAAACTTGAAACATGTCTTTTTTCAATTATTTTACTTTAATTTTGATTCAGCAAATTTGAAAAAAATATTTACTTTTGAAAATATGATTTTTTTAAAAATAAGTTACACCATTTTTTTTTTAAATTTTACTCTAAATATATTTAATTTTTTTTAAATTAATATTTACAAAACGCTGAATCAGAATTAAAACTTATATATTTCCGTTTAATTAAATGAAATAAATTTGAAATTCGACAAATAATATTTCGAGTTAAAATGATTTTAAATTACCCCATTTAATTAAAAAAATTTTAAAACTTTATGAAAAGTTTTATGATGGGATTTTGTTTACAAATTATACGGTTAGCCATCGCGGAAAAAAATTGAAAATTTTAACTCAATAAATATTTTTTTTTTGTTTTAAATTTGCCCCCGACCCCCTTAAACCCATCTCTCAGTCTTCCACTTGTAGCCTGGCAAATCTATCGAATAATGAAAAATTCCTCCCGTCCCCAGGGGTCCGGTAATAATTCTATTTCAGTTTAGCTTCCAACTTTACGAAGTCACATTCTTTCTGCAAGTCTCACCATTGTTCCAGTTTAGGAGCAGTTCTACTCCCATAGAGTGTTTCAAATACTTTTCGGATAAACACTTTTAAGTTTAGAAACAGACGCGGCGAGAAACCGGTATCACCTGAATAGTTTCACGGTTTTATCGGAGATATGGTATTTCCGAAGCGGTCGTAAAACTCGAACAATATCAGTTGCCCAAACAGTAAAAAAGAGCTTAGCTTGTTTGGAATTTCTTTATTGCCAACTGCTTTTGGCACTCTTTCCCAAAACGTAATCCGACATACATCATTGGGGCTCTGTCACATTTGATTTGTGTAGCAAAAAAGAAAAATTCCGATTTTTGTTAAAAACATTTAGTATTAGTTTATTTTCAAGTATGATCGCATTTTTTTTATGAAAATAAAGTTACGATTTCGTTAAAGGTGCTTAATTCTGCATTCAAATTACATGAAAAATAAATTTCAAGTCTCGCGATTATTCAAAGCAGTTATATATATGGTTATTTATCGAATTATTATAGGAACATATACTACGATATATTATGTAACAAAACTTAAAAGTTCGATTTTCATTAAAAAGATCTTGGGTACTTTTCTGTTAGCTGGGCGCATTTGCCCTTTGTCCTAACAAGTATTGTAGGGTTCGCGTGTTGCTCGGATGCAAATTTCGGGTAGCAGCGCTGTACATGCCAGCCGAGGTGAGTTCGGCGCAGGTGTTTGATCTATTTAAAGGGCACACGCTGAGTTGGCAGAAGCCCAAGACTTTAGTAGCGATACGAGAGAGAGCGAGGCAAGCTTGATGGAAGGTGATAGCGGTGTTTAACTGATAGAGCGTGTATTGGTATTTAGCCGAGGTGGCTGCACGACTTCGGGAATTAGCTCAGAGCCGAGGTGTACGTGTATTGTTAGTAAATGCCTACTCTGCCTTAGAGATTCATTGCGACCTTTAGTTTCTTAGTACCTCGGGTTGCGGTACTGTTGTGTATTATTTTGGAAGCCCCAAGTCTGTATATGTTAGTCTGCCTCTACGTACAGAATAAAGAAGTTAGTCAGAAGTAGCCCTCGTACTTTATAATGTGCCTGGACCGTTAGAGATATAAAAAGAAAGGAAGAACCACATAGTATCACCATTGGCGAGAATGAAAAGTTGCCAGCCTAACAACACTAGGAAAACGATTCAATGGGTAATAGACAGGCTACATTTTGAAGACATATTTTACCCCACAAAACGTTGGGCGAAGAGGGTGGATCAGCGGGTTTAAATCTGAGAGAACATAAAGTTCAGAGACCCAGCTAAATAACCCCAAAATTCACATGAATAAAAATTGGAAACTAATTAACCACAAACTATATTTGCTTTCTTCACAATCGCACAAAAGTTTGAGCATTAGCGATGAAGTACCATATGGCGATATAACGCTGGCCATATAACTGGCGAACAGAACAACCACCATTTGCAATCGTACCGAGCTGAAGTTCTGTGGCGATAGTCCTTTTCATGACACCTTGAAAGATATTAAAGATTTTTGGTCGCCTAACTAAATATTTACTAAATTAATAAAATATTCATGGTTACTTACATATTTTGTTTATTCACGCACACGTATTACGGGATTTACGACTTGTGAAAATGCGACTTGTGAACCAAGATTGGCGATATATCACTTGCGCCCGACTAACGGAAAAGTACCAAATCTTGCATTATTTTATTCCTGCATTTCCCAGAAAAATAAAGTTACGATTGTGTTAAATGTCAAGGTCAAGGTAGTAGGGTTTACGGAGTTCCTAGCAATGCGAAGCATTGCATTGCTTTCACCTCCGAACGGATAATGAATTAATAAACTTATAGTAATTAACCGAAGTAAAAGAGTGTCCGATCATAAATTTAGAAAAATCACACGGCTGCCAGTTGGATCCGTGATCGGTCCTAGCTTTGTCCTGCGAATAAAATGCCGTTTCCCCAACGAGCAAGTGTAAACTGACAACTGTGTGCTAAAGAGCAGATACCTTGACGATGACTTTTGAGAAAATGAAACGGAATGACCCCTTCCAATCATGAGATGGAGTACTGGACCACTGGCTCCATTTATAGGCAGGGCAGGGAACCAAAATCGGTTTCCCAAAAGGGAGGTTTTTTGCAGTATCAAAGCAATTATTCATGCATTTTCTATAAAAATATGTCAAGACTAGAAGGTAACCCGTCATTTTGTCGTCATAATACTAATAATGACGTCATAATGGAAAAAGTATATGAAAGTTAAAAAATATCCCGAATTATCTAACAATATTGCATTTAATCCACACCTTGTAAAAGCAAACCCTTTCATTATTTTTTATTTATTTAGTTTTTCATGCGATTGGAGTAGTAGACTGCCATCCAGTTTTTTACAGCTCACTACGCGATATGAATACTTGAGCTACTTGATTCATTCACATTCAAGTTTGTTTACTTTCAGAATTCATCGCAAAAGTAAACAGATTTTTAAAAACTGTTAAATATACAGTTAAAACCATCCAATTTTTTTAGTTCTGAATGTTTTATAGAAAAATAGGCTGAACAAACGTGATTTGATGGAGACGATATTAGTTTATAGGTAAGAAAAAATTCTGATCCACATCTGAAATTGAAATTAAGCCTAACCGGCTGTTTGTTTACTGAGGGCTTCAATTGAAAGATGAGTACAGCCCGGAAGTGTTATACAGAGACAACGGCTATTATATATATAATGAAAGAAGGAATTAAAGGATTTAAACTTGATAGATGTGGAATCTAGCTTCGTAGGGAGAAGGGTGGACCAACGTGTGTCGAATTTCATGGGTCTTTGCAGTATGACGTGAAAGGGACCGATTGTGTTAAAGGTGCATGTTTTAAAGGGGTGAAAATAAATGTGTTTTTTAACTATGCATTAAAATTACATAAAGAAAACAGTTTAAGCTTGAAAACTATGGAATTATTACAGGAACATATATTGCGATATGTGTAACAACACGTAAAATTATGTTTTCCATTAAAAAAATGGAAATCATAATTTTACATGTATGATTACATTTCTTATAAAAATAAAGGTACGATTTTATTAAAAGTGTATGTTTTAAATGTGTTCAGATTAATATATTTTTAACCCTGCTTTCAAATTGCATAAAGAAAATACTTTAAGCTTCAAGACTGTTCAATATAGTAATTTATTTGGTTATTTATGGAATTATTATAGGAATATATGTTACGATATACCAAAACATACACAGTAATGTCACATACACAGTAATGTCACCATTTAAAGGTACATACACAGTGATGTCACCATTTAAAGGTACATACACAGTAATGTCACCATTTAAAGGTACATACACAGTAATATCACCATTTAAAGGTACATACACAGTAATGTCACCATTTAAAGAACCTCTATGAATAAAATTTTCGATTTTATAAAATTTTATGATAAATCGTCCATCTGAGTGGCTTTCAAAGGTAATATATTACAATATATGGAACAATATCAGTTGCTCAAGCAGTAAAAATATCTTAGCTTGTTTAGAATTTCGCTATTGCCAACTGGTTTTGGCACTCTTTTCGAAACTTAATCCGACATACATGATTGGAGCTCTGTCACATTTGACTTTTGTAGAAAATAAAGTAAAATTTCTATTTTTGTTAAAAAGATTTTGCATTAGTTTATCTAAGCATGACTGCATTTCTTATAAAATTTTAGTTACGATTTCGTTAAAGGTGCATGATTAGAATGGATTAAAATCAATGCTCTTTTTAACGGTGCATTGTAATTACACAAGGAAAGGCGTTAAGGATTCAAGATTGTTGAACGCAGAAATTTATTTGGTTATTTATGAAATTATTACAGGAACAGATATTACGATATTTGTAACAAAACAAAATGTCGATTTTCATTAAAAATAGTTTGTAATACTTTATTCGTGTAACATTGAATTTCTTATAAAAATAAAGTTACGAGTTTGCTAAAGGTGCAGTTTTAAATCGATTAAGATTAATACGGGGTGTACCAAAACCTTGACACATTTTAAAAATTTATACTAAAAAAAGGTATACAAGAACTGGAAATTCACATGTGTTACAGTATACAGGTAGCCCTCCTACAGCACGGCATGTTACAACACGGTTTCGCTCTAACACGATAAGATAAATTGCGGGAACCCTCGTATAACACTGCAACCTGTAACACGGTTTAGCTCTAACACGATAAAAAAAAATTGCGAAAACCTTTGTACAACACTGTAGCATGACTTTTGTTTAACACATTTAAAAACTAAACTAACTTAAAATAATGACGGGGAGGAATAATGAACTATAGTAGCTTTACATGAAAATGCATAAACAAATTATAATTTATTCATTTATAACTCTATAAAATTAGAAGGCCTTAGCTTAGCTGAAAATCTTGATCATTTTTCCTGAATGCAGACCCTTCCGCTGAAAGAAGCCGAAAATTCAAAAGGGAGCAAAATTGTCTACCTCCATACCGTAAATCTACAATGACCATGTAAGAACCAGCAAACAAACCAAAATTACAGATTTTTTAAAGAGGATAGAAGGTGCAAAAAATCTAAATGAAGAAAAAGGTTCTGAACGTGAAGGTGATATCGTTCAATCGAAAAAAACGTTCTCCTTTGATTGTACTGAATAGTGATGATGAAGAAATTTATTAAATTAAGGTTGCATTAAATGAAAATATTTTTTGCTTCTTTTCATTTTGTTTTATACATACATTTATATTTTTAACAAAAATTATGTTGCTTATATGGAATTTTAAAAAAAAGTTTGTTTTTAAAGTTTTCAGAACGTAACCTCGTTTTTCAATTCCTACTATTAGTTCACACTCTCCCTATATATATCTTGTTCAAATTTTCAATCGTTAATAAAATACTTTTTATTCATCCACTCAAGTTCAAATACCTTTTTTTAAACTTGTAGTGGATGACACTTGATGTTAATACAGTTTTATCAAATATTAATTCATTAATTAAATTTAATTAATCGATTTAAGTTTTAAACCTAGAGCGTCTCTTGCTCTTGACTAGTAATTTCCCTCTTCTTACTCTGCACACGGTAGCACTGCGGTAACGCGGGTTCCTCCCGTCCTGTAGGTTGCGGGATCGAATCCCCAAGCTGACAAACTTCCCCCCCTTCCTAATCTCGCACAGTAGGCAAGGTTCTATCAGGGAATCCTTTTTTACAATTCCTACTATTAGTTCACACTCAAATTTTTCTTTGTTCACCTAAGTAGGAATTGACTTTAAAAAATTTTGTTTTTATATTTCTTGTTTGAATTGTCTCTGGGTCTCATATAACACGGTTTCACACAACACGGCATTTTCTAGGAACCTATCTACCGTGTTATAGGAGGGTTACCTGTATATTAGAGTTTTTTTCGATGTCAAAAAAAAATTGAACAGGTGGCGCTAGTTATTCCGTGAAAGCGGAAGTTGTAAAATGGCAATTCCATCAAAGAAAGCAGTATGTGTTGACTGGTATTTCAAAACGGAATGTGTTGCGTAAGCGCAAAAAAAATTTGGAAAAGATCCTCCAAGTCGTAACAACCTCTTACCTTGGTATAAATTGTTTCAGGAAACCTGAAGTGTCATTGATAATTGGTTGGAGTGTTGATGAATTCAAAAGACGCACAATCTATATATATATAAAACGCGTAGGTATGCGGCCCAAAAATCGACGATATTTCTACACTCCGAATGGCAACGGCTGCCACTACAAGATGTAAACATTAGCTGCCGTCCGTAATTTGCAACCGCGTGTCAACGTGGATTTAAGCACTTAAATCAGGAATGTTCGAAAGCGAGCTGCACAATCAAGTGAAAATTTGGAACAGTCTCAACAATGAAAGCGAATAAATAATTCATTAAGAGAGAGGCGTGAAAGAGAGAGCATAAATAGTCGCGAGGTTAGGGTTAACCGCAGCCGGCATAGCAATAAACAACCAGTAATATTTAATTTTCTACACTTTTTTCAGCACTTGCTTAATTTTTACTCCATTTTATAAGTGAAGAAATTTTCTCAACAATTTATTATTTGATATGATTAAGTGTAGATATCTGAATTATGAACAGTAATACATACAGAGAGTGATGTAATCAACACTATATTTTAAAATTTTCCCCAAGAATTTCTTATTTGTTGTAATGATAAAGTGTAGATATCTTAATTTTGAAAAATATTGCATACAAAAGAGGGATGTAATTTTTAAAATCATTGATGTTGGGTTTCTCAGTCTTATCTTTAACTCTTTTCTGAGGTAATGGAAATTCACATTTTTTGATCACGATGTTCTAGAATCAGCCTTAACAACGTATATTTATGATGACAGGTAATGGTAACATTCCTTACATATGTTACGTTCAGTTGCGTTGTTTTGCAAAAGAAAATATAATACTAAAAGCGACCATGCTGGTCACACAGCGGCTAGTTGCTGTAATTTCATTTGTTACGGAATTCATTTCGGAACGCACATAGGCTGAGATTGATTCCCAACTAGATGTTCTCGTGCTACAAAAGTTACACTTAATTGAAATTAATTCACTATACTAAAAGAACTTTAATATATGAGGTAACACATGTGAATTTCTAGTTCTTACCTTGAATACTTTTTTTGGTATAAATTTTAAAAATGTGTTAAGGATTTCTGAGACACCTTGTATATATTTAACTCTGCTTTCAAATTACATAAATAACACAGTTTAAGCTTAAGACTGTCCAATTCTGTTATTTATTTAATTTATGTATGGAACTAGCCGAAAACCCGCACTTCGCTACGGAGTACATTCAAGTTAAATTCAACGGTAAATGTATGCAATTAATGCCAAAAAATAAATATGTATATATATATATATTTATAATAAATACGACCATCAATGTATACAATTGATGTAAGAAAAAACAACAATATATTTATAAAAAAATCGTAAGGGATATTTTTATAGACAAAATAATGCAGAATAAAATATTCAAATTTAATCTAATAGGACATACTAAAGAATATAGTACAGTTAATATAGTACAGTTTGAGGAACATAATATCTTTTAATGTATTTAAATATTTTTTTGGATAATGTCCAAACGTCTGCCGCATTAGTAAGAAAATTTTTTTTTGTCTATTTAGTTGTTATGCACGTAGCGATAAATTTATTTAAAGTACCAGAAAAGGAAATCATGTGATCAGTATTTAATAAATTAAATTCTAAAAATTAATCTTTAAAAATTCCCCAAAAATCAGAAAATGGAGGTAAAGATTCGAAAATTATTTCATTTTAAAGGACTTTTATTATCTTTCTCGTGATATAAATTTTATAACCCTCAAATTATTATTTTAAATGGAAACTTAAAAAAAGTCACTAAAACAGCTTAAAAATTTAATTTTAAAAAATCTAAGTAGAATTTTTCAAAAATCTTTCTTAGTGCACCCCTACACTATAAGAAGAATCGCCATGCAAAATTTCAACCCTTTAGGTCCAGCGGTTTGGTCTGTTCGTTGTATGTCAGTGAGTCAGTGAGTCACTGAGTCAGTCAGTTACGGAACTGTTTTATATATATAGATTATAGGAACATATTTTTCGATATACCAAAATATATGCACATACACAATAGTTTCCCCATATAAGGAACCTCTATGAACTAAAATTTTCGATTAAAAAAAATTATACTGAATCGTCAGTCTGAGTGGCTTTTAAAGGTAATTTATTACAACATAATGGAAAAATATCAATTGCTTAAACAGTAAAAATGAACTCAATTTGTTTGGAATTTCTTTATTACCAACTGATATTGGCACTTTATCCAAGACGTAATCTGATATACCTCATACCGGTTCTGTCACATTTGATTTGTGTAACAAAAAGTAAATTTTCGATTTTTATTAAAAACAGTTTTGTTTTAGTTTATTCAAGTATAAATGAATTTCTTAGGAAAATAAAGTTGAAAAAAAAGATTTTATTAAAGGTGCATGTTTTAAATTGGTTAAATTCCATACATATTTTTACCATGCATTAAAATTACATAATATAAATAGTTTAAAATAAAAGATTGTTCAACGCAATTTTTTATTTCGTTATTTATTGAATTATTATAGGAATATATGCTACGATATGCAAAAAATGTATGTTCGTACACACTAGCGTCACCATAGAAAGAACTGGTAAGAAATAAAATTTTCCATTTTACAAAATTTTATGCTGAATCGTAAGTCTTAGTGGCTTTTAACGGCAATATATTAGTAATAGTATGAAAAAAATAGTTGTTTTATGGGATTTTTCTGCTATAAGTTCAAAAACGCTAAAAGCCTGCAGTATAATTCTATCGGGTCTAGTTGTTTCAAAAGCGTGATGCAGCAGAAATGTTCTAAATATCACATAAAAGAATTTTTTTTAAAGTTTTTCTTTTTTCTAAATGAACTAAGTTAAAGAAATTTCCTGTAAAATTATTTCAACTAATTTCACAATGAATGTGAGGTCTCTATATCTTCGCAGTTAGCAAGTTTGATCTTCCGAATTTTATCGCGGCAAGTTTCCGTTTCCAGTAAAAAAATTCTGTTATCACTAGAAGTTTATGTAATTTATTCTCATACTTTTTCTTTATATTTTTGTAAATTTTTAGAGATGAATATCGCAGTTTTGATAGGATTTTAACTATGCGTTTCATATTTTACTTTTTTTTACGGCAGTTACATAACCATGTTCAATAATTCGATATGAATTTAAATCATTTAAAGATTATATTTTTTTCTTCAATAAGAATTCAGTTCAGTTTTTATTGTAGTGTATTTTTATTGGTAGATAAAGTTTTTTTTAACTTATATAAATTTCTATTTAGAACACTTTCTTTATAGAGAAGTTTTAAACGAAGTTAAAATGACTTAATTTGAGAATTTACTGTATAAATTTCATTAATACAACTATCGATTAAAGGTTTCATACAAGCACTACAAACTTTAATATGTTCAGTACTTGAATTTTTTTTAAAATTGATCAAAAACAGAGAGCGATAATGCTAAATTGGAGTCTGTGACGTCTTTACTCTAACAATTTCAAAATTTTCAAATGTATTCATGGTCACACATGTGTATCAATGTGTACCGAGAAAGTATAAAAGCTACATGCATGTTGAAAGAAGAACTTTAGTCATATTTCTGACTATTAATCGTGTTTTTAAAGTTACACGTAAACTTACTAATCTATGGAGATCGCTTCAAGGAAAAAAATAATTAATAGTTTCAGTTATATATAATACATATATGTAGCACATATAACGTCACGGAACTTTCATTCATATGCACTTCTTATAGCTGGAAAAAATTGTTTTTTTTTTCCTAGGAATAAGTCATTGTGGCGGTTTCAACTAGAGTTTCGATCACACAGAGTTTATCAAGTGTTAATAGTAGCATTCATGCTACTATTTCTCCATTTAACTCCATTGTTTCTTGTGTAAAATGGATTAGTTTGTATGATGTATACATGCGATGCATGTACACTTAATAAATATGCACAGTCCAATTGGATTGTACAAACATTGCCGTTGCTAAGTATAGACGAAATTATAGATGAGGCAAATTATTCCAAAAGCTGTAGTAAAATATGAGAAGAAAAGGTATTCTATTTCTTTTGTATGTTAATGAAGATGTATTTGCTTTGTAATCATATTAAACTTAAAATTATTCAAATGATAAAAAAATGCCACTGTCACACATAGAAGAATTAAAGTTTCACTAAGAAATCAAGAAAAATTCAAATAAACAAACTAAGGTAATGCCCTACTTTTAAGCACTTTAAAAACTCTTTAATTTTCTTAAACTTTTATTTGAGACTTTGAAAAAATAGCGTTATCTGATTGAAATCATATGTAAAATTTTTTTTGTGATATTAATGTATATTAGTTTGTGAACTACAACAAAAAAATAATAAACGTGAATAAAAAATTTAAATGGAATACATATCATCAATTGTAATCAATTTTTATCTATTTGGATTAGTATAATTTAGTTCAGAAGTTAAAATATAATAAAAATTCGCATTTCCCTCAATTAATTTTATTTATACTTAAATCACTTCTTTTAATTCTTTCCTCTGGTCCTAGTAAAATCGTATAAATGATGGTCCAATATATAAATATATCCACTTGTGTCTTTGTGTGCATTATTAAAGTGAGTTCTTGAGTAGAAAATTCTAAACGAAGTAAATTTTTCGCTCTTATGCGCTCTGAAAATCGCTCCGCTAGGCGTACCGTATCGGAGAAATACGAGTTACTCTAAATGTAAAAGTCTTCTCTTTAAACCGAGTTCTTTTCTTCTTGTAAAATGAATCGACTAAAATTTCTTTTGCTATCATGTATTATTTACGTATGATACAGGCATCATATTCATTTTTTTTGTAAAATTCAGTGCCTATTTCAAACATATTAACAATTTATCCAAGCAATTGATTCGTTGTTATTGATTCGTTTAAAATGGCCGATACCAGGGATAAATCTAGTTAAAAAAATTTCATTAAGGGTTTTCCCATCGATTTTTCCCGTTTTGTATCACCATATAGACATACACAATACATAATACACAATACACAACACACAACACACACACACACACACACACACACACACACACAACACACACACATACACATACACACACACACACACACACACACACACACATATATATATATATATATATATATATATATATATATATATATATATATTTATTTCAAGAAAAAAAATTAACATTAAAAAAATCATACACATTGATTTTTTATAAGACTAAGATTTAAAAACACATTCACAACAGAAATACATTTCATCATGTCCCGTCAATATAGTAATTTCTCAGATCGATTTCCTTCCCACGACTTCAGATTGCTTATTCTAAAATATTATTTCAAAAATTTTCAACGATCCATCTGCTTAAAGCTACCTTTTAAGTGAAAAATGGACCTACAATCTTGGTTTTTTTTTTATTTTCAGTACTTCGCTCTATATACCACGTGAGTATACTTAATATTTTTTTACAACATTGTCACTTATAATTCACAAATAAGTATTTTGTGAAAGAATACGATCTGTTTTTCAAAAAAGTCTTCAAAAATACTAGAATTTTTCAAAATGATCCTTATGCATTCATTTTCCTCTGACTTCTTCCAAATTTCTCAGAATTGTTAATCGAATTACCTGTTAGAAAACTGTGTGCTTTTCATTGCAATCACAATATATTATTATTTTATTTTGAAATATTATCGAATATTTTATTTTCAAATTTATAGAGCATAAAAAAAGTAAAAACATGCAATCACATAAAAAATTAAGAGGCAGAATAGAAAAAGAAACATTCAAGACTTCTGATTCATAGAAAAAAATTTAAATGTATATTTATATTTATAAACATATGATAAATTTGTGATAAAAAAATTAAGGTTTTTAATTGATATGGCATACGCATGGAGCATTTTGGAATATTTATCGTTTGAAATGTTTTTCAAGAGGCATTATTCTGCCAAAAACTCCTTATTTTGTATTCTAAGAGTCTCCAATAAAGTATAAAAGAAAATTAATCATTCTAATCTATATATATAAAACAGTTCCGTAACTGACTCATTCATTCATTCACTGACTGACTAACATACAACGCACAGACCAAACCGCTGGACATAAAGGGCTGAAATTTTGCATGGCGATTCTTCTAATAGTGTAGGGGTGCACTAAGAAAGATTTTTCAAAAATTCTTCTTAGATTTTTTTAAATTAAATTTTTAAGCTGTTTTTTAAACTTTTTTTACGTTTGCATTTAAAATAATAATTTGAGGGTTATAAAATTTATATCACGAGAAAGATCATAAAAATTCCTTCTAAATGGAATTGTTTTCGAATTTTTACCTCCATTTCCTGATTTTTGGTGAATTTTTAAAGATTAATTTTTAGAATTTAATTTATTAAATGCTGATCACGTGATTTCTTTTTCTGGTACTTTCAATAAATTTATCGTCACGTGCGTAACAACTAAATAGACAAAAAAAATATTATTTTTCTTTCTAATGCAGCAGACGATTGGATATTATCCAAAAAAAATAAATATTCCTTATGATTTTTTTATAAATATATATATATATATATATATATATATATAAATATTTTTTTACATCAATTGTATATATTGATCGTCTCATTTATTATAAATATATATATTTATTTTTTAGGCATTAATTGCATACATTGACCGTTGTATTTAATTTGAATGCACTCCGTAGCGAAGCGCGGGTTTTCAGCTAGTTTTGCATATAGAGTTAAATATTGGAAATAAAAAAATTCTAGCTAGAGAAGGTCATTTGTCCCCTTAATTTCTTGTGGTGTCTGGCGACTAGTTTGACGGTAAAAACTTTCAGTTTCAGTTAAAACAGTAGAAAAAAAAATGCCAACACAAAATGGTTTCATTAGTTTTATCAATGGAGTTGTCATTTTTAAACCTTTATTACAAAGATTTCTCATCAGTCACTGCAATAATGGTTATAGTATCGACACAGTATGCCAAAACTGGAAATTTCGAAGATTATCTGGCCATACACTGTTTACAATCGATGGAGGAAAATGAATGCCTGCGAGTTAGAGATGCGGCCATTACAATAGTTATCGTCAGCATTACGCAGAATTATTTAATTAATATCATGATGCATTTATTTTTCTCATTCTCTATTAATGAGGAATAGAAAACCTCTCCTTAACGACCATTAGCCAGGTTGTTTTGGTGATTAATGAGTACTGGGAATGATTGGGAGAGACCTATTCTGTCGGGATTATGGTCAGTTGTGGTGTCTAAACAGATTTCCCTCGGGTTGTGTTGCCTAAACGAAAATAATCTGCTTTATTAATGCACTCAAATTCTTGTGAAATGAAATTATTATGTTACAGCGGCATGTACATTTACATTATAAATTAAATTTATAGAATTGATATAGCCACAATAATCACTCACTTGCAAAAATGTGTATAATGTTTTTCAAAATTGCTAAACTAGTTTTAAATTGAAACAAAACGATATATATATATATAATATAGTGGTACCCAAAAGTGTTCGTACACTTACGATTTTCAAAGACATACGGATCTATCCATTAATTAAAATGAATATTTCAGAATGGTTATTTAATATTAAGATCTATAATCTATTCTTAACAAAACTACATGAAATATTTTAAAAACATAGTAAAACTTTATTTTTAACAACACCAATAATCAAAAAGTAGCAAAAACTTTATCTCACAAAAGTCATCGTACACTTGTGAAAAATCTCTGCATATTAGTAAATATTCTAATTTTTTGCTCAATAAATATTTAGTAAGATATCCTTTAGCATCCACAGCAGCTTTTAAATGTCTGGGAATAGATTGCACTAGTCCTCAAGTAATTTCTGAATTAATGTTCATCTATTCTTCCATCATAATTGTTTTTAGTTCGCTTTTCTTGTGAATGTCGTGTTTTCGTACTCGAACCTCCAGTTCTTTCCAAATATATTCTATTGGGTTTAAATCTGGCGATTGAGGTGGTGTTTTCAAAACTTGTGAACAATTATAGAGACACCAGAGGCGAACGTTGAGAGCCGTGTGCTTAGTATCGTTATCTTGATTCAAAACAAATTTGTTTCCAATACTCAAATTTTGGACTGATAATTTTAAATTTTCTCTTAAAATATTTATATGAACAGCATGATTCATTATGCTATCAATAAATACCAAATTACCATGTCCTGATGCTGACATGCACCCCCACACAAGGACATCTCCACCGTTCTGCTTAAATGTTCCTACTAAGATCTTGGGATTAAGATCCTCATTTTTTCTTCTCCATACAATTATACGCCCATCGGAACCAAAAATTTTCATCGGCAAATAAGGAATTACTCCAATACGTTTGGGGCTTATTTATCATTGATAGTGCGAAGGAAAGCCTAAGCTTTTTGTTTTTCTCACTCAGAAAAAAATTTATACGGGCAGAACGCCCATGTAATCCAGGTGCTCTGAGAACTCGTCGAAAAGTTTTAGGTGAAATTGAAGTAAAAAATTTTTCATTAAATTCTGCAGAAACTTTTACAGCACTCAAAAGTGGATTTTTCACAAATTTTCTAATTATAAATATGTGATCACGTTTTGCTAATTTTGCCTGACGACCTTTTCTGACCTTGTTTTCGATCCGATTTTCTTCTTTAAAGCGTTTTATCGCATACTGCGCAGTAGAATGGTTTAAATTAAGTAACTTAGCAATATTGCGAACTGATTTACCAATACTATGGTGAAAAATAATCAATTTTCCAATGCTGTTTGTTGTTTCTTTACGACTACGAGCCATTTTTAAATAATAAATAGACTATTACGGAGTAGGCAAGTGAAAATTAAAGCCGAACGATACTTTAAAAGCCACCACAATTCAAAAATAAAAATAAAGCGCAAACGATAATTTTAATTATGAATTTATCAGAAAATATTTCAGTGTACGATGACTTTTGCGAGATAAAGTTTTTGTTACTTTTTGATTACTGGTTTCTTAAAAGTAAAGTTTTACTATATTTTCAAATTATTTCATGTAGTTTTGTTATGAGCAGATTATACATCTTATTATTAAATACCCATTCTGAAATATTCATTTTAATTAATTGATAGACCCGTATTTCATTGAAAATCGTAAGTGTACGAACACTTTTGTGAGCCACTGTATATATATATATATATATTACACTCTGTCACAAAAAAAAATATATGCACCCAGAAGAAATCGAGCTACTATCACGAAACTTGGCAGGAATGTAGTCTGGTAAGAGATATGCAAATGATTAAAATTTCGACGCCAATGAGACAAGGGTAAGCGCGCTATGCGCATATGAGTTGCGAAGCTGGGAGGGTATAAAAGCATCATTGCTCGTGCCATAGGATTATTCAAACAAATCTCTCGACTTGGATGGACGGTATTGCGACTAGAGATATCTCTGAGACGTAACCGGCGACAGTACGAACAATTGTCGGACTTTGAGAGGGGTTGTATAGTAGGCCTCAGAGAAGCAGGTTGGTCGAACAGGCGTATAGGCCTGTTCGACCTATACGCCTGCGGGATATGGTAGTTGCTCTGTGTTGGCAACAATGGATCACGGAAGGGATAGTCTACCGTCGCGGAGGGTCAGGGTGTCCCAGGTACACAAATGCGTGAGAGGATCGCGCAATCATAAGAGCGGTCAAGTCCTCACCAACAGCGTCGCTAGAATCGTTTCGACGCCATTTACCGCCTTCCAGACATCCGGAAGTATCAAGGGAAACCATTCAGAGACCGACTGGTCGACCCAGGTATAAGGAGCCGAGGTCCATTAAGACGATTACCACTGACCCCACATGATAGGCAGTGTCGATAGGATTTTTGCCGACCTCGGGCAAGCTGGAGTGTGACCGGTCCATTATTGTAGGATTGTGTGTGCGTATATATATATACAAATATATATATATATATATATATATATATATATATATATATATATATATATTTGTATGTATGTATGTATGTATGTATGTATGTATGTATGTGTATATATATATACACACTTATACAATACAACCTAATTTACGTATTTTTCTAATAAACCAAATAAAATCTTGATAAAATTTTATTGAAAAATCTGCCACTTTATCCCTTTGAAAAATTACTACTTATTTTCTTACAAGAAACTATCTATCAGACAGGATAGGTTTTTCAGAGAAAAATGAAAAGCAGCAATTTTAATTATGTTAAATAGCGACGAATTTTGCAGCATTAGGACCGTAGAAAAATTCCTAGTCTCATTTTACAAAAGAATACAAAATTTCCGTAAAATATTTCGTATTTTTTTAACATTTTCCAAACAAGTTAAGCCTTTATACAGATAGAGAGACTGATAGTAATTCCCTGCAACAAAAGTTTCAGAAAATGCCAACTTCTTCGATAAAACTAATGATCTATTTTGGTGTTGGCATTTTTCGACGGCTTTATCTAAAACTCAGTCTCTATCCGCAAAACATTCACAATACTCTGCAGATACCGTTGGTACTTCAAAGATGAATCATAGAGGGAAATTGTTAAAATAATACGATAATGATGTGGGAATGAAATAGAACGGAATTGCAGATCAGAGAATGAAGAAAGTCTTTTATTATCTGCTCTTTTAAAATTAATTTAATCTTGTTCCCTATGCCCATATTTAAAATAAAATTTTAAAATTCTATCAACTGTATTCTTGAAGCACGTATACATTGCATTAAAACAAACAAATGTAGATTACATTTGTAATTAGCTAACATAATATATTATCTTTCCCAAATAATAATATCGCTTTTCTGGAATGCATCAAAATACATATTTATAGTTTTAGCCGTCGAATAAAAAACGTTTATAAATCCCATGCATAAAACCTTTTCTTAGTATAATAATTTCAAATTCAAACTATATTGTACCAAATTAAACTTATATGACAAAGTGATACTTTTTTGAAAAAAAAAACCACTATAACGAAATGTGCCTCATTATCTAATTTCTGTTTTCTTTTTACATAAAATTTCGTTTCGCCTAAAATCATGCCTGGACTTAAAACGTGTTTTACTTTAAAAACGTCGCAAACCAACTTTAGTGCCAGAAATTATTCCGCTTTCAAAATGGCATATTTTCCGCTTTTTCTCCTGTTATGTCACATCAGAACTCTTTCGATTTTAAAAGACTTATACGCATGTTTTCCATGCCAACATTTTTATGGACAAAGAAATGGCAACAGATTGTATCGTGATCCAAAATAATACATTATTGGTGAGATCAGGTATTTGGAAGTATATTAACAACGTAGGTGCTTTTAGATAGTTATTTTATAATTTTAAGGTAGTGGCTAGCTTGTGACAAAACGTTGTAATGTAATGTCACACGAGCATTTGGTATTCAGCGCCTAAAAACGAGCGAAGAGCCAAGCATCTGAAGTCGAGCTCTAAAGTCGAACTGTCGGTTTTTTTCGAGAATCCCTTTGATCGCCACATTGCAAGTCAATGCAAGTCACATTGAACTGCCTGAGGTGAAACACCTTTTGAGCCCCAGCATTCAAAATGAGCTATTGTGAAGATATATGGGTACACTTGTAATGTAATGCTTGTCACGAGCATTGAATTACAACGTTACATTACAAGTCAGTCGACGCCTTTAGGAGTTTTCTGATTTATGTTTAATCTCATTTCTTTCACTTCGGAGTCTTGATTAGAAATTTCCGCGAATAAAGAAAACATTCTTTTGTAGTATATTTTTCTGATGATAATTCAGTACCATTTAACCTTTTCTTTTTTGGAATCGCATGCTTTCTTATCTCTCTGTATCATGTTAAGGGAACTTTTAAGTTCCGTGGATTCTTTTGAATATTTTGCGGCTAAATTCTAGTTTTAGATACAGAAATCGATAAAATTCCAAAATCAGAATAGTTTCATAGCTGCCTTGAATTCCTTGTAACATTGCCATCAGATGCTCACGCTAAAAACAAATGTCCTAACGCTTGTGGTGTTTCTTTACGGTTAAATTCCTTTAGGCTTGCTTCAAAATCGTTTTGAAATGGAGCATACGGGGTTTGAAATTATTCCAAATGTATTTATTAATTAAAGCATACGTTTTAAGTATAAATCTATTGCATGTTTTACTCGTATTTCATTTTAACAATTTCTTAAAGATGCAAAATTGTATTTCAGTCACAAAATTAGACACTACAAAAGGGAATTATTTGCTCAGTGTATTTATTACATAATTGTATTAGATCAGTGAATTACATGAACACAAAGATTGAAGCTTTTCACGTTTCCTAATTTATTACGATAAATATGATTATTTTTACTAACCCATAATAGTGAATATTTCAAGTATCATTTTATTTATTTCGAATGGCGGGTTACAATACTATAAAAAAGAACAAGCAAACAAATGAGAACTAAAATTTCCTGAACCCAAAATCTCCTAGCTATCCAATATCTCTTCCACACTGGAGCTAGAGGTATTGTGGGGCAAGCCAGTATATGGGTCCTGCTATATTGAGCAAAATGTCGCGGGGTTTGCGTAAGTCAAAAGATTTGGTCCTGTCCTCGGACTCTGACCTATCGACTGCAGCCTTGCTAGGCTTTAATAGAGACGATCCATCCCTAGAGACCTCGGTCCTCTTCACTGTTATGGTGCCCTTTGGTTGGTTAGAGAACAGACGGCTCACGGTGGTTTCGCAGGGTTGGTTACGCAGCAACAATGATAATTTTAATTCAGTTGCTGGTTCTGCGCCCAGGGTTGCGTCTGTTCCCTCTCAAAATTGACCATACCCATTTTAGCTCAAGTCGTCTCCTTGTCTTGTTCTTGTAATGTCTTATAAGTTTCTGGTTGTTTTGGAGCTGGTCCTTTTTTGGGGCTTCTGCTCTGGCTCGTTTTCTTTTTGATCCTCGAGGAGTCGCTCAACCCCACATATTGCGCCGATGTTCTTTGGGGGCTTGTTTTTCTTTTTGCCTCCTATTTTCTTTTCCGCTGTTTGCATTGGGTTGGCTTTTCTCGAGTTTCCTCTACTAGAGCAGCTTTGCGCTTCCAAATTATTAATTTATCTTTTTTCCTATCCGTCTCTTCTGCCGCTTGCCGCTATAAGACTCTTGCTGTACGGGGCATGCTCTGTGCGCCTGCCGTGTGGGTTCTCCTGTCTGGGCCGTGCGAAGTGGTTGCCTGCTGGGGTCTATTTGTGCCAGTGGGGTTCATCCCAGCTCCGCTTTATTTCTATGTGGGGCCCACCGTGTGCTTTTTGGAAGAAATTATGTGGGTAAAGTCCATGTCCTCTCGTCGATTACAGAGCTTGCAAAGGGGTTTTGAAACGATATTTATATGGCAGAGATGTTTCAGTAGGCAATCATGGCCTGTCACTAGTCGAAACAAGGCGACTCCTTTCTGCCTTGGCCATTCTGTGACCTCAAAATCTTTGCTCCACCATATCTTATTTGACCTCCTCGCCAACTTTTCTCGTGGAGGGAGGGAATAAAAGTCTATCTTACAAGCAACTTTTGCGAGTTATAAGAGACCTCATTATTGGATGTTTGTACAACAGACGCACTCTTTTTAGCCAGGGCGTCTGCCAGCTCGTCAATATCATAGAAAAAGTCAAGTATCATAGAAAACCTAAAATTCGAAAAAATGGTTGGAACATATGTAAGAAATTTCGAAACATATACCTGCTCCATATTATCTATAATGAACAAATGATTCCTTACTGCAATATATATATATATATATATATATATATATATATATATATATATATATATATATATATATATATATATATATATATATATATATATATATATATATATATATATATATATATACATACGAGTATATATATATATATATATATATATATATATATATATATATATATATATATATATATATATATATATATATATACATATATATATACATACGAGACACTTACTTACACGTCTCGTATATTCTGAATTAACAAAACCAAAAATTATTCCTGGAAGTAATAGTTTTCTTTTATAATTTGCTTAATCTTCTTTGGCCTTACTCATAGTGAATCTCAACTAGGTCGAGTTCACTTACAGAATTTTGCCTACTTTAACATGTCTACCATTACTGGTGAAATTAGGAATATTATATTAAAGCCCCGAAAGGACGAATAGAAAACTGTGATACTTCAAGATGTTTGATTTATAAATCAATATATTTTCAAAACTCATTAAAATTGTAGAGTATACTACTTCTACTCAGACTTGGGTGTATATAATTTGAAGTGGCACTCTAAATGAATTTGATACAAACACAGTTTATACATGAAACAATGTTTATTGAATTCGTTGCAAATATAGAATTTGCTTTTACAGCAATAAGCATACGTACTACTTGTACGGAATATATATTAACATTCAATAGAAATACACTTTGCAAATACTCACAAACCAGTAGAGAGTCAAACCAGCAGTGCTGCCACGTAAACTTTGGGTTCCCCTAAGCACTAGCGCAGGATAGCACCTGGATCTGCTTATTTCGTAGCTCCCTTAACTCGCTTATCTATCAACCTTAACAAATTCTTCTTCTCTTTAATCAAGCTGCATGGTATTTATACCAAGCGCGTATGCCAAAATTAGCATATCTCAAGCGTCTTCTTTAATTCATTCACTTAAAAATTCGATTATTGTGAATCGAATCTTATGTACACCTTACAAAATGAGTCTAAATTTATCGTTTGATGAGTTTTTCTATAAAAACAATAGTCACTGCTTCCAAAATCTAAAAAAGAACAAGTAAAATTAGTATTCTAGTATGTGAATAGAAATATATCAGCATTATATATTATATAATACATTAGTTTTATCTCTGGTATTACAGCAGTTTGTAATTAAAACGAGAAAATACAAGTGACTCCTAATTCTTTGATATCACGAAAATAATGTTAAAAAACTGAATAGAAAATATATGAATTAGTTTCATTTGATTCCACATGTATTTCTATCAAAATTATTTTGAAAGTTTCAATAACCAATAAATGTAAAATATTACATAAGTATAAATTGTACTGCAAAACTTCAGTAGAGACAGTGTGCTTCAGAAAGTGACTTGAAATTGAAAAATATAAGAAAGAATGCACTATATATCCACAATGTATTGCAGGAACAAAGAATCAATACCCAACTGCAAAGAAATTTCAATAAAAGTTTTATTTATAATAAATTCCGGACAACATAGCCCCAAACAAAAACATTTCCTGGTAACCATTCGAGTTGCCAGATTGGTAAAAAGAAAGTTAGAGGGATAAGACTCTCTATAATACAAAGCAAAATAAATAAAGACTGGTGTATGTAATATAACCTAGGCATGGGAAACAAAGCTGTACAAAGTAGAGGTTATATTTTCTCCATATCAGTGGACTACATTTATCTACAAACGTGCATGATTTAAGAAATCAAGAATATTGAAAATAAACCAAACAACACGATATAGCGTCTCCATTTTTATATAAAAAAAGATATCTTCCACAATTTATTTCGAGTAGATAAAATAATCGAAGTACAATTACTAACGCATTTTTTATTTATAGGGAAACTGAATTCAAAGTACTAAAAATAATTTTAGCTACGATTTGTGGTCAGAAGAAAATATATAGGGATAATAACAATTTAGAGACGCTAACTTAGATCCTTCAGAGGCAAAAAAGGATTTGCGTTGGAATTTATTGCATTAAAATTTTATTGCAAAACTTGGCTATAATGTTTTAGGAGGGAAAGTACTGTAATAAATGTTTTACAAAAGTTAAACGTATGTTTATATATATATATATATATTATATATATATATTATATATATATTATATATTATATATATATATATTATATATTATATATATATATATATATATATATATATATATATTTATATTTATATATATATATATATATATATCTATATATATATTTATTTATTTATTTATTTCCCTATATTTGGTATATTTATCATTGGGTACCATTATATTAGTAAACCAACCTGTAAAAATAATTTTCTGTCAATGATTTTTCATTTTTACATTAGATTAAATTTCTTCAAAAATAACAGCATATGATTAAAATTTGACACACGTACAAAAAATCATTTAACGTAAATTGCAAAAACTGATAAATATAGATTCGGAGGAGAAAATCATCTGTAAAATCACTCTGAAATGTATTGGAATAATATTCTTTGTTAAAATTAATTTACTAACGAGCATTAAGAATAAATCTAAAGATTAAATTTATTTTATTTTAATTGTTTTATCCCTAAATATTCTATCCCTACTATTTTATCCGTGTGATTATAAAAATTGTATCCCTAAGTTTTTAAATTTAATTAAATTATGTATGCTAGTAAGCTTTGTTGTCAGCTACACAACGTATAACAATTATTGCTCTTTCTCTAATATTTTCTATAGAGTATTAGCTCACTTCTACCCAGACTCGGGTGTATATAATTTGAAGTGGCACTCTAAATGAATTTGATACACAGTTTATACATGAAACAATGTTTATTGAATTCATTGCACATATACAATTTTCTTTTACAGCAATAAGCATACGTACTACTTGTATGGAATATATATTAGCATTCAATAAAAATACACTTTGCAATACTCACAAACTAGAGTCAAACCAGCAGTTCTGCCACTTAAACTTTGGGCCCCCTAAGCACTATCGCCGGTTAACACCTGGAGCTGCTTACCTCGTAGCTCCCTCTCGTTTATCTATGAACTTTAACAACCTTTTTTTTAATCAATATGCATGGTATTTATACCAAGTGTGTATGCCGAAATTAGCATAACTCAAGCAGCTTCTTTAATTTATTCACTCAAAAGTTCGATTCTTGTGAATCGAATCTTATGTATACCTTACAATGTTTATACTTAATTTTATATGTTTATACTTAATTTTAATTCTAAAATATGTTTATACTAAATTTAGATAGATGAAACATCTATTGTGTAAGATGAACAGAAAACAAAATATGTTAAAAAAGTGCTTATATTTTCAACAAGGCAGAGCAGTTCATTATATATACTGATCCCCCTACATACAGTATATTCTTTATATACTGTTATCCTTATATTACCAAGAAAGTAGTTACCTTAAAGGGCCAAAACTGGTGAATATATATTTCGATGAAAAACCATCTATAGAATCACTTTAATATTGTTAATGTATTCTTATAATATGCTATTGTTATATAATATAATATGCTTATAATATGCTATTGTAAATATTGTATTTTGTTTTGTTAAAATGGCTTCTATGGAAGAACTTCTATAGCTATGAATTTAATATGGGAGTCTATGAGAATCTCGCCAAATATGAGAGTTATCGCCAAATTGGAGATGGATTTAGTGACTTATTTTGGTCGCCAAATTTGGCAATATTTCACCAAATGGCCGCCAACTTACCCACTAAACCTTTCTGTAAGCTTTTAGAAATATCTAGCTGAGACTGACCTATAGGGAGCGCTTTGGAAATCTATAAATGTACTTGACATTCGTATTAGAACTCAGTTCAATTTCCAAGTGAGAATTGGATGTGTTGAAACTGCGTTAATTGGCGTGTATTGTATTGAAAATTCTGGTATCCTGACTTGTGTTTTTTGAATTTTCTGCTGTATAGAAGACAGTTGTTACGTGTTTTATGTTTGAATTTGTATAATTCGCCTGAACAATTTACAGAATAATAAATTTATTTTGTGTTAATTTTCTGAAGAGATTTTATTCAATACTAACGAACCCAGAAATACAGAACACTATTTTGAAATGAACCAGCTAACAAAGACTACGGATAGATCTAAAAGATAAGTTTTTTTTCATTAGTTTTCGTTAATTGTTTCATCACTAAATATTCATGAATCAATAAACTTGTGTGCATTCATAAATCGTTTTCACTAATCATTCAAAATATTCATCTATATATATAAAACAGTTCCGTAACTGACTCATTCATTCATTCATTCATTCACTGACTGACTGACATACAACGCACAGACCAAACCGCTGGACCTAAAGGGCTGAAATTTTGCATGGCGATTCTTCTAATAGCGTAGGGGTGCACTAAGAAAGATTTTTCAAAAATTCTTCTTAGATTTTTTTTAAAATTAAATTTTTAATCTGTTTTTTAAACTTTTTTTAAGTTTGCATTTAAAATAATACATTGAGGGTTATAAAATTTATATCACGAGAAAGATCATAAAAATTCCTTCAAAATGAAATTCTTTCGAATTTTTACCTCCATTTCCTGATTTTTGGTGAATTTTTAAAGATTAAATTTTAGAATTTAATTTATTAAATGCTGATCACGTGATTTCTTTTTCTGGTAATTTAAGTAAATTTATCTTCACGTGCAAAAAAAAAATAGACAAAAAAATATTTTTTTCTTGCTAAAGCGGCAGACGATTGGACTTTATTTTGTCTATAAAATTATCCCTTACGATTTTTTTATAAATATGTTTTTTTTACATCAATTGTATACATTGATCGTCGTATTTATTATAAATATATATATATATATATATATATATATATATATATATATATATATATATATATATATATATATATATATATATATATATTTTTTTTTTTTTGGAATGAATTGCATACATTGACCGTTGTATTTAATTTCAATGTACTCCGTAGCGAAGCGCAGGTTTTCAGCTAGTCAATATATATTTTTTTTGCATCAATTGCATGCATTGATCATTGTTTTTTTATTATATATATATATATATATATATATATAGGTAGATATATTTGATATTAATTGCATGCATTGACCGTTGTATTTATTTTGAATGTACTCCGTAGCGAAGTGCGGGATTTCAGCTAGTTTCGATATATTCTAATAACTACTGTACAAATCTATGTTCTTTCCATTACTCAGTCACTTTGATCAGACCTGGATATCAGTAATCCCTTACATTTGAAGTAAGAGGCTTCAGAATCTTCGCATATTATTCGAGGCAACATCAGAGAGAGAGAGGGGGCTATTTCCGAACAAACGACCGTTTGTGTTCTATTAATCACCTCTTCCTATAGACATGACATTCAGATTTGCATACTCACGTGTTCTCAAGGCGGTCAAGGAACTCCGTGATACGCCCAGTATAATCAGCGCCCACTCGCACTGAAATCGAAAGCATGTTCTTAATTGGTAATGCAGCTCATGTTTCAATATCGGTTTACACTTTGTGTACATATATTGCTATAATCTGAAAACCCGCACTTCGCTACGGAGTACATTCAAATTAAATACAACGGTCAATGTATGCAATTAATGCCAAAAAATATAAATATATATATATATTTATTTATAATAAATACGACGATCAATGTATACAATTGATGTAAAAAAAAAACATATTTATAAAAAAATCGTAAGGGATATGTTATTAGACAAAATAATGTCCAATCGTCTGCCGCATTAGCAAGAAAAAAATATTTTTTTTGTCTATTTAGTTTTTATGCACGTGACGATAAATTTATTTAAAGTACCAGAAAAAGAAATCACGTGATCAGCATTTAATAAATTAAATTCTAAAAAAATAATCTTTAAAAATTCACCAAAAATCAGAAAAGGGAGGTAAAGATTCGAAAAAGATTTCATTTTGAAGGAATTTTTATGATCTTTCTCGTGATATAAATTTTATAACTCTGAAATTATTATTTTAAATGCAAACTTAAAAAAAGTTACAAAAACAGCTTAAATATTTAATTTTAAAAAATCTAAGAATAATTTTTCAAAAATCTTTCTTAGTGCACCCCTACTCTATAAGAAGAATCGCCATGCAAAATTTCAGCCCTTTAGGTCCAGCGGTTTGGTCTGTGTGTTGTATGTCAGTCAGTCAGTGAATGAATGAATGAATGAGTCAGTTACGGAACTGTTTTATATATATAGATTATGAGGGAGATATTGTAAGATCTCCCTGGGAATTAGGATTTTAAACTACAACTAAGGAAAAAAAAGTTATTTTGGGGGTGAAAACCCTGGATCAGATCCGGTCCAGAGAATAATTTTTAGTCGCATATACTAAATGTTACACAGCCTAAAAAGGAATTAATTTCATACTTTCAGATGCAAAAAGTTTATAGATTTTAGTTAAATTCTGTATGATATTAAAAATCGTTGACAGCTCCGTAGCACATTACAATTATTGTTCTTTACTAAATATGTTTATACTTCATATTAAATTTATATAGCAATATTTTGGACTTGTGACTTTTTACGAAAATAATTTTTCACTGGACACAGTATGTTGTTTGCATGAGAGAAACTTGTTTTAGTAAAGTCCTAAATTTAAGATAATGTCCGGAAAAAATTGTAGTGATAGCCTAGAGTATGTATATAATTTTTCTAACACCTTCTATGTTGTATTTTTTAAATACAAAGTCCCTTATGTCTAAACCCAGCAATATTTCTTAAAAATTTATGCCTAAAAGATCGACCACTATAGCATAAACCAAACGTAAAACATCTAGGTTCTAACTATAAAAATATAAATATGTTTTCTGTCATACTACCTTTGTAAGTGTGTGTAAATATATAAATAATTTACAGCTTGAATCATAGTAAAAAATAATAATAATAATATTTCCTGCGTGCAACACTTTATAATTTAGATCTATCCATGTTTGACTTCCCTTATGTACCAGCTGGTCTTCAATTTGTGTGACGTATCGCAGGTTATGAGGATTTCTCTCTCCTGATATCAGTACTTTTAGCTCTCTGTTATAATCTATAATACCTAGAAAACTAGGAAAAACCTAATAATTACAAACATTTCATTCCTTACCTTCGATTTGCTCTCGCCTTTTATAGCAACACGACGTTTCGTATCAGGAGATTTAAGGCCGTCTGCACACGGAGCAACTCAAAAGAAACTGATGAATGACTCAAATCACAAACCAGTCCGTGATGAGTCGTAACCTATGTAATTGAATGGAGCCACGCACACGGCGCAACTGGTTACAAACCCGTCCGACGGGTAAAATAAAGAATTCCTTTTTCTAAATCTGCTTTCCTTTTTTTCTCTACGGTCATTAGAAATGAAATAAGAGCGATGTAAAGATCAGCAGTATCTAACAATTTCAATATAATATGAAAACTTTAATTGTGTTATCTAAAGAACTTATTTTTCATCAAAAATGTCTATGAAGGTTTTCGAGTATTTTTTTCTCAATACTAAGAATGTAATGTACTACCGATTTCTTTCTAATATTATTTGTTGATCGATTTATAGCTGCAATTATAAAAAATCTGATACGAAATTACTGAAACTTTACATGTAATTGCATATAATGACCTGTATTTTTTTTAGATTTTAAGAAATCAATTAGCTTTTTGGTCATTACACTTAAGAGGTACTTACGTACATATGTCAAAAATAAACTAATGTTATATGCATAATTTTTTAAAAGCTAGAGCCGTATTTGTAAAAATTTGCTAAATTTTAAAAAAAAACTACTTATTTTTTTTGAAAAGTGGCATAGTTATTTTCCATAATTTTTTTAAATTTTGGTGTTATATTCCTTAGAAAAATAAGACAAGAAATTTTCGCAAGTACAGTTTTTGAAAAAAATGTGCTGCAAATGTAGTCAGATTCCTTAAATCTCAAAACTATTTTGATTTCATGAAATAAATTATATGCTATAAGTTCTTTTTAATGCTTTTAATGTCGTAATTTATTGCACTTCAAATAACTAGACTCTTATGTATAGACGCGTGTGCGTATTATTGTATACAAAAATGTCCTTCCTTAAAAAAGCTAAGTCTGATCTGTGATCAAATTTTCGGCATTTTTACTTACGCTGCAATGTTTTTGTGAGTTAAAAAAAAGATTGATTCCACAGTATAGGTACACTTCGTTCCATTAAAAATCACTGAACCTTAAGGGACCATTTTCGAAGTTATTCAAACGGATAACGAGTCTTGAAACCATTCTGCGATAACCTAACCTAACACTAATACACAGATACAATATGCGTGTTGATATCGATTGATCCCAATTTTGAATGCCTCACAGCGTAAGATTAATAAGAGGTATGAATCTTACAGTTTTTTGAAAACATTTCGGGATATTAATCATACATGCCCGAATAGTAAGAAAGCTTAAAAATAGATATATTTTTATTCAGGATACATTTCAAATTTGTTTTGCTTTCGGACTAAATGTAACATTTAATTTAAAAATGTAAATGTATTTCTAAACTATTTTAACATTTATCTATGCTAACATGTTTATATTTGAACTTCTTTTTTCTTGAAATTGGAAATGAGAACTGAAAAGATTTTTTTTTTCAAATAACTGTCCTTTATATACTTTATCAGCAATTTTTTCCTACCTTCATTTCTTTTGTTTTAAAAATAAGCAATTAATTTCATAGCACTATATTTTGAATTTTTTTTTTTACATAAAAAACTACCTCCTTTAAAAATTATCTAGATTTTGAAACTTTTACTGGGAAGTGAGCAATGGAGCGAGGTAAACACACATCCAACTAAAATTAGATTCTGGCAGTGCCTTGAAAAAAACACATTTGAAAAAATTAGCGAAATTAAAAAAAATTAATGACATGTTTAACAGAATATGAAGATCACATATTTCTGTGGCATTATGGCAAATTTTGATATGTCATTTTTTAATGTTTTCAGCAAATTAAAAAAGTAACTTTTGTTGTGAAATATAAAATTGCTCAATTAAGTTTTTCAATCCAAATATTCCTTAGTTAATACTCGTATTCAACATCAAGCATCTGGCTGGTCTTCAATGAACATTTTCAATTAGGAACTAAAATATTCAGTTAGGGACTAAGTATTACCTCTTTAATAAATAACAGCATTTGCCAATACGAATAACTTAGTATTATTTCATAATTCCACTATCATCTTTTGCCGCATTAAAGAACCAACTTTAAGTGTGACGTATCAACTTAAAATAAAAAATTGAATTTTTCGGACATATCAGCATCTGCCATAAAGCCACAGATTTATCTCTCTCTTTATATATATATATATATATATATATATATATATATATATATATATATATATACAGTGGAATCTCGATCGATCGTTTTCGGATCCATCGTTTTTCCGTATGTGTCGTTCATTTTTTCCAGTCCCAACGATCATATTGCTTTGCTATGTTTCCTCATCTATCGTTTTCCCGCATTTATCGTTCATTTCAATCGGTCTCTTGGAAAACGATAGATCGAGATTCCACTGTATACAATATATATATATATATATACACAGTGGAATCTCGATCGATCGTTTTTGGATCCATCTTTTTTCCGCATGTCTCGTTCATTTTATCCAGCCCCAACTATCATATTGCTTTGTTATGTTTCCGCATCTATCATTTTCCCGCAGTTATCGTTCATTTCAATCGGTCCCTTGAAAAACGATAGATCGAGATTCCACTGTATATATATATATATATATATATATATATATATATATATATATATATATATATATATATATATATATATATATATATATATATATATATATATCATTGTGTGTGTGCTTTAGACCAAAATTTCCTGTGTTATTTCAAAACACATTCCCTTATGCAGGCATCATCTTTTTTAATTAATAGATTTCCCTTTTCAAATAACATAGGTCCTACCTTAAACGTCCTTCCTTTGAAATGCACGTGTCATCAAACTTACTTAAGGAGTTCGAATTCGTAATCTCCCGCGTTACTTGGATCAGTCTACGTCTAAATAATACAGAAGAAAATTTATAATTAATATTTCTTGGTAGAAATTTGGTCGCAAAAACCTGTGTTATTTTGAGAGGATAAGTGGCATGTCGGACTGTACGGAAAAAAGGAAAATGGTGAAAAGTCGAAAGTTTAAAGGAATTTTTCATGCGGCAACTGTTGAATTTATGACTGTGACTACGCAATGGATTTATGAACATGATTGCGGAGTCTCAAATCTAAAGTCCGCCAGGATAGCACCCTTAAGGATAACACCCTTAAGGATAGCACCTCAGGATAGCACCCCGAAATGTTTTCCAGTCCTTTTCGTGGAAAGAGTTTAAAACGAAAGTGATAAGCGTAATGCAGGTCAAGAGTGGTAAATTGAAAAAAAAAAACAGCGTGTTAACATTAATTTACTCAGTAACCCCCCCCCCCCCCCATCTTTCATATGTTTCAAAGAATGTTCGGATGACATGTTGAAGCCAGAACATGCTTACCGAGGCTTCCATGTATTTCATTTGTATTGTAGGTATTTTAACTTGCGAAATGTTTTTAACTTGCGAAATGAAAAACACATTTTATCATTTTCTATTTAAGGGTGTAGATGGCCCTTGCACGCGCAAATATACGGTGATTTTACTACCAAGCTTAATGTGTTGTCAAACAGTTAATTTGTAATTAATTTAAACCAATTTTTAGGGTGAATTGTAGAAAGCTTTGTCTATTAGAAAACAAAAGCAGAATTGCTGAGAGATTATTAGAAATTATTTTATGTAAAAAAATATCTAATGTTTTATAAAAAATTAATCTTAGGTCCTTGCATTGCGCGCAGATTTTTAAAAAAAAACTATGAGATATATATTAAATTATTTGTAAATATTCTATCCATAGGTTATACTTTAATCTACACGTAAAATAACCATATTTTGCATAAAAATATTTTTTTCAGGCAAATGTATTGTAATGTACAAAAAATATAATTTTTTTTTAAATTCTGTAAAAAAATTAGTCATATGTACTTACTGAAATTAAGGTAGAAATTTACAAGATATACATGTATACAAAACTTTAGCAATTTGTGACGATTAGTTTTGAAGAAATAGTGCGAAAATTTTGAAAATAAGTTTTTATAAAAAGCCATTTAAAGTTTAAAGTTTCTATAAATTACTTTACTATTAGTTTTATACATTTGGCCATAAAATCGGTTCTAATTGTAGTATGGACTTAATTTTTTATCAAAAGATTCCTTATACTAGCCGCTGCGCGACCAGCATGGTCGCTTTTAGATTTAGATTTTCTTTTGCAAAACAACTCAATTGAAAGTAACACATGTAAGGAATGTTACCATTACCTGTCATCATAAATATACGTTGTTAAGGGGTAGTGAAAACTCAGACAAAAAATTTATAATCATTGATAAATTCACTATAAGGCTGATTGTAAAACATCATGATTAAAAAATGTGAATTTCCATTACTTCAGAACAGAATTAAAGTCTGAGAAACCCAACACCAATGATTTTAAAAATTATATCTCTCACTGTATGTACTATTTTTCAAAACTAAGATATCTACACTTTATCATTACATCAAATAAGAAATTGTTCGGGAAAATTTTCACTTATAAAATGGAGTGAAAATTCAGCAAATACTAAAATATAGTATAGATTACATTTCTCTCTGTATGTATTATTGTTCGCAATTCAGATATCTCCACTTAATCATATTAAATGAATAAATTAAAATTATTTTGTGTATAAATTAAAATTATTCATGAGTAAAATACAGCAATTAAATTGTACCAAATTACGTGCTATCGTCGAGCCACACGCGGACAGCCGCTAATGTTTACATCCGGTAGTTGCAGCCGTTGCCATTCGGATTGTAGAAATATCGTCGATTTTTGTGCCGCATACCTACGCGTTTTATATATATATAGATTCCATTCTTCAAAATTAAATAATAATAAAAAATTGTGCTGTCGGGGGACCCCGTCAGGAACGAAGTTCCTTACGTTATTTTTTCAACTCTAAACGTGATTTAATATATAGATTTCTATTGATTATATTAGTGTATTTTTGTCACGCCAAAAAGCGCTGCCCGCTTGAATTCAACCAACTCTCTCTCTCTAATTTGTATATTTTATTTATATTTTTTATCATTTTTTCAAATCAAAAATGTAAAGTAAGGATTTAAAACAATAAATTCCTTTAAATAATTTAGGAAAAATTGTCATTTATTAAAAATTAAATATAAAATAGTGAATTATAAATTATATATAAAAAATTCTAATCAAGAAAAAAATATTTTTTAATTTTATGATTATATTGTATGATGGTAATTATTGGCTTATTAAAATTGCCCGTGGCGCTTGTGTGCGGATTTGAACCGGGGACCTCTCGCTCCGTAGCGATAACCATTCAGCCACGGAGTCTATTGAAAGAAAGGTCTTCTGGAGGGGGGCATAACGTTTTTTCGTTACGGGTCCGCGTAAAAGAACTCCGTTCCAAAAATTCTAGTTTTTTGAAGGTTTTAAAGGGATCTCCCCCTTTAGTTGCATATACTGTTGAGTCGGCCATCCGGACACGAATAGGGTGTCTGGATGAGGTCCATCGTCAGGCTGATATCGCGGCGATCAGTCATTAGAAACCTTATGTGTTAAGGCGGATCGTTGGTGCATTATGGTTGTATCGAAGTGTTTTGGGAGCGTGTAACAAAAAATAATCCACAATCAGAAGGTTAGAACATCAATTCTTTATTTCACCGCTCACTTAATTCCATCTCTGGTAAAACTGCTCTTTTTTGTTGCCAACGCAACTTACATAAAAAGTAGATCGTTATATTTTATTAACGTTGCCACTCGTCAATTACTTCGACTTAAAATACATTTGACGAGATACTACAGAGTATCCCCCCCAGTGACAGAGAATAATACTATGGAACGACACAAAAATACAATACATGTTCTAAAAATACATAACGATAAAATGAAAATGAAGAAGAAAAAAAAAATTCTAAATATCGCGCACAAGTGACGCAACCTCTGGGGGCAAATGGGAAACGACATAATTGAATTTAGTCATAGATTCTGCAATTGGTTTTGGAACAGCTAATTTAAACGTGCTCTCACACATTATGAACCAAAGAGCAGGATCGGATCTATTATATACAGGCATTTGAACTTCACTTACCTCAGACATTATGTTAATTATCGATATATTCCAGGAGAGTAAACAGGCACTATGATGAATTCTCAAAGAATTATTTCGAAAACGGAAGCGCAGGTATCCAAATGCGAAATGAAATCCAAAAACGGAAGTATTTAGATGGGATCCTATTCTTCATGAATAACAGTTCAAATATACTTCATTTTAGTAGAAAACAGTCCGCATAGTCACCAGTGAAGTGTTAAAACGGAAGTGAAATCCAAAACTGACATTTGCTTTCAAAACTGATAATCAATATAAGAGGTTACAACAATGAATAAATTGAATATATCATAGGAAAGACATAAATCGTCCTACCATAATATGGTATAATATGGCGAAAGTTGAAAGTATATAGTGTTCAAATAAGTTGCATTTGTTAGGAGAAAAGCAAAAAATGGACATTCAAACGAAACAGCAAGTGAATGCAATACAAGAAATTCGCTAAAATCCCCAATCCCCTAGAACTGTCTTTGCTCGTTATCAGAAAGAAATTCAAAATCAATAAGACTTGCTATCTAGAATGCATTTCAAAGACTAAGTAGCAATAAAATTGTAGTTTTAAAACCATTTGTTTATTTTCCTGCAATATACGAAACCAGAGCACAAGGCAGAAAGAGTCCACGAGTCTGGTGCTAAACAAATAGGATGGGATTTCTTCAAAGAATCCAAACGCCTTTACCTCAATATCTCTTAGGAGATAGAGGAATTCATTTGTACAGGTATTATATTTAGAGTAAAATGTAGTTAAATCGGAGACCTAAATAAACAAATAAAATTCAAGACTATATTATTCCAGTTATTCAGCTAAATTCGGATCAAATTTAGTGCATGTTGTGGAACTTTTCCTAGACCATGAACATTATGATCTCAGTAAAAAATGAAATTCCAGATATTAGTAAGTAAATAATAAATTCATGTCCTCCGCAGACTTACAAAAGTTAATGTTTTATAAAAATTTCCCATTGCTTTTATTGTACCTAATATGTGTAATGTAAACGAGGAAAAGGGTTAAAAAAGGACCTCTACCGTATTTTATTGAGTTTGATTATAGAAATATTATTACTCACACCAACGAAATGCTTAGTTAACAATCTGCAATAGAGCTTGCTTCTCAACATCTCACGAACACCCTCTTCAGGAAAATCTCTAAAATTACGACAGACTCCTGAAACAGAAATTCAGGCAACCTTACACTGTAAAAATGAAATGCTGTTTCTGAGTGTAATGTTTCAGAGTAACGAATTTACCTGTTTTAGGTTATTTGTATCTTAAACATGCTTTCGTACCCTTCTAGTTATACTTACATTTTTGTTATATGCCTAGTACAACATGCATGCTGTTTCAGGGTGTAATGTTTCTGGATAGCGAATTTACCTGTTTTCGGTATCCCAAATTTGTATCTAATACATGTTTCCGTACCCTTCTAGTTATACTCCCATTTTTGTAATATACATAAAGCAGCATGCAATGCAGTGACACTAAATCATCCAGACAGTTTACCGATTATATATATATATATATATATATATATATATATATATATATATATATATATATATATATATATATATGTATGTATATGTATATATATATATATGTATGTATATGTATATATGTATATATGTATATGTATATGTATATATATGTATATATGTATATGTATATGTATATGTATATATATGTATATGTATATATATGTATATATATATATATATATATATATATATATATATATATATATATATAATATATATATATAATATGTATGTATATGTATATATGTATATATGTATATGTATATATATGTATATATGTATATGTATATATATGTATATGTATATATATGTATATGTATATATATGTATATATATATATATATATATATATATATATTATATATATATATATATATATATATATATTAGTAATAGCGAATGCATGCTGTTTTAGGTATATTACAAACTTGAAACTATAACTAGAAGTGTACGAAAGCGTGTTTAAGATACAAATATGGGATACCCAAAACAGGTAAATTTGCTTCCCAGAAACATTACAACTTAAAACAACATTTCCTTTTTACAATATAAACCAGATTCTGTAAATCTCCCAAAAAATTCAATTGCTATTTATCTATGAATTTATGTTCGTTTGCGACCAATCGGAATATAAGCAACTGAGATTTTAAACAGTATAAGAGCTTCCGATCACAATCACAACTCTTTAATTCTCTATTTATGAGCGACGGGTAGGTATATAATTAAATGTCTTCCATATTGAAATATCATCCAGAATGTAAAACAGAAACTCTAGAGAAACTAAAGGTTTTGAATCGTTTGGTTGAATGTCAGCTTCGGGAACGGCAGAACGCCATTTGATATTCGGCCCTGTTAGACAGTAAGCTCCCGACCGTAAGTAGGAACGACTGTACTCACGGTGCATTAGTTTATGTTAGCTTTCTATCTGTGTACCTAATAGTTTTAAAAGGGTATATGGGGGGATCTGAAACTTCTGAAATTAAACTCTAAATTGGTACGGATGTTAATCTGTGTTCTGACAGTTAATGAAATTGTTTCTAGAACCCCTTCTCCACACGTATACAATGAACGCTTCAGAAGATATGAAAATCCTAATCTCCCGTCGAAAGAACAACTATAGTCATTTAAGAACCATATGAGAAGTATTTCTAGAGAAACAAAATCAGCATCATTGTAAAATATGTGGGAAAATATGCGTAAGAAAACATGGCCATTAAAAAAAAGTAGTAAGTAAGAAAAATACGTTCAGAGCAATCTTTCCATATTTCATCAGAAAAGTACGTTGGTAGTATAACGGGCTAAATAATAAAATAAAAGGTATAAAAAAGACGGCCGTTATACTCTATTTTTTGTTTGTTTATCAGAAAAATAACTCATTCATATGCAAACATCCTCAAAATCCTGCTGCAAAAGTCATAAATAGAGTTAAATTTCTATTTATAGCACTTGGTTTATTTAAACAGAAGGTTCAGATATAAGTTGCCTCAAGTAGTTTAAAAATATTGTATGCACAAAGGAGTCTCAATTTACAATTGAAGTTTACAATCAACATAACTCGACATAGCTCGAGATTTCTTATATACCACAAAATAAATGTCCTGATTTCTTCTTTTAAAATTTTATGATCTAAAGTACTGTATATGTTTCGAAATCTTTATTTTACTGGAAAAGAAACCAAATATTTTAAAATATCTTGAATTGTTGCCCGAGAATAAATAAAAAAAATAATTACTGTCTTCTTTTATTTACGAAAGCGATAAATTCAAAAAAAAAAAATTAAGACAGTTTAAATTTCCTTCAAGACGCAATAAGTCGAAGCGTATCGCAAACCGCGTTCATGGGCCTTCAACGTTATTTTTTTAAAAGAATTTTTAAGTCCTTGTTCTCAATACAAAACTGTAATTTATTGTGTTTTGTAACAAAGTCATTTTTGGAATCAAAAGCATTTATTTTATATGTATATATTTTTTTTTAAAGTTTAATATGACAAGAGTTTCGGAGATACTTTTGCGTGAAAGACATTTAATACATTTGTGAAAACACCTTCAAGGTTTAGCATTTGGTTTGCGGTTAGAAAAAACTTTCAAATGTTCTCGTTTAGATTAGAGGTACAAAATGAATGTTTGCGGATTAAAAAAAAAATTAATGAGTTTTATTGCCTTCGGGGGAAATGTTTTTTTCCATTATAGAAGCTGTTTGATTGCAGTTTCTGTTTGTGAAATCTTGCTTTCAGGTAGAATAAATACTTAAGTAAACATTAATAAAAGAAAATATGCTCTGTTTTAGTCATAGATCTTCATAATTATTTCACTGTCATCAGTAAAATAGCAACCATAAAGGCATATATATATATATATATATATATATATATATATATATATATATATATGTGTGTGTGTGTGTGTGTGTGTGTGTGTGTGTGTGTGTGTGTGTGTGTGTGTGTGTAAGTAAGTAATAATAATGAAACGCAATCCATTAATTCTAAATCTTTAATGTTGCCTTTTCACATATAACAACTATTTCCGTGTCTATTTTTCATTTTGGCAAATCGCTCGTGTAAACAAAATTCAGTTTTAATTGTCACCACTTAGCGTATTGGATATTTTCTTTAGAAGTGGCACTTGAAATTACATTCATTGACCAGTGGGTGAAAAAAAAGAACACAGACAACACATAAACATGCAGAAATCAGAACAGCATGAAACATGCCGAAATGCAGTAAAAATAATAAGAGTAATATAAAAAGTCAATACAAGTCAAACAGCTCGGAGATCATGAATATATATATATTCAAGATGATATATATATATATATATATATAAACAAAAAAAATATATTTATAAGAAAATCATAAGAGATATTTTTATATACAAAATAATGTAGAAGAAAATATTCAAATAAAATCTAATAGGACATACTAAAGAATATAGAAAAGTTAATATAGTACAGTTTGAGGAACATATCTTTTACTGTATTTTAATATTATTTTGGATAATGCCCAATCGTCTGCCGCATTAGCAAGGGAAAAAATATTTTTTATCTAGTTCATTGTTATGGACGTGACGATAAATTTATTTAAAGTACCAGAAAAATAAACCACGTGATCAGCATTTAATAAATGAAATTCTAAAAATTAATCTTTAAAAATTCACCAAAAATCAGAAAATAGAGGTAAAGATTAAAAAAAGATTTCATTTTAAAGGAATTTTTAGGATATTTCTCGTGATATAAATTTTATAACCCTCAAATTATTATTTTAAATGCAAACTTAAACAAAGTTACTAAAACAGCTTAAAAATTTAATTTTAAAAAATCCAAGAAGAATTTTTCAAAAATCTCTTTTAGCGCACCCCTACACTATAAGAACAATCGCCATGCAAAATTTCAGCCCTTTAGGTCCAGCGGTTTGGTCTGTGCGTTGTATGTCAGTCTGTGAGTCAGTTACGGAACTGTTTTATATATATAGATTACAAAAACTGCTTGCAAGTCAAGAGTTAGGAGAGAAGATGGAAAAATCTTCAGTTCGGGCAATTAAAAAACTAATGTTTCTGATCTCGCCGCCAGAGCCGAAATTACTTAATTGGGCAGAATCAGTCATATATGGCCTATACATGCGTTTTTCCCATGTTATGTATGATGGAATAGTCGCGTGGTTTTCAAACATCGTGGATTTCCCGGGATCACGTGCCTCTGAGTTCTGTTAGTAAATAGAAATTTAGAATTGAGCTTTATTTATTATCATGTGTCAGCATAATCATCGGCACATGCATTAAGGGGCAGTCCAAAATGTCAATTAATTTATTTTTAGGTCACATTTTGGAAAAGGTGTTGTTAAATGTAATTTAGGAGGGATCTCGTATGTAGGTAACATACAACTTTATGTGTCAGGCATTTTCGTTACGTTTTACATAAAGTTCAGTCTTTCCGCTAATCTTTCATAAATTCCTTCGTTTAAAAAACAAAGAAATAGAAAGTGGTACAATGGGTGGATGGACTTAAGTGACCAATAGACAATCCCCCTCCTTGTGTATGTATCAGTACAATTAGTGAAATACCAGTTATGTATTTTACGAAAGATTGTTATGGGAACAAAGTATGAAATAGCAAAATGCTCACATCAAAAATACTTAAATAATGAATTATCTAAAGACAATTTCTATACTACTAAGATATACTAATATAAAACTAAAGGCAAAAATTCCCTTTAAAAATATTTATTGCTTCGATTTTTCACATTAATAATCTTTTTCAATCCTGATGTTATTTAAATACAAATCTTTGAGAATGGTATTTCGACTAATAAATCACTCAACTATACAGTCATTTTTAAATTATGACATTTTGTCAATTTTTGTTTCGATTTTCAATATAACGAAACCCGCTAATATACTTTAATTATCCTTTTATATTTAAAAATATTTACGAAATTACTTTCAATGGCTATTTCACTCGATTACATAAATACCTTTAAACATATTTTTCAGTCTTACAAAAAAAATAAGCTTTTAAATTTTTATCAGGGAATTTAATTATTTAATGGCAAAGGATTTGTTTTCCTCATTGTGAATGAATAGAATTAAAATATTTTGTATTCTAGATTTTATTTTAATTAAGGATCAGTGTTTAACTACACATTAATAAAGATGAATCTTTTCTTAGATTTTAGCCTAATGATACATTTTGTAATGTGCTAGTTAAATTGATTGCTATCAAGGGAGTAGCGATTTATTTAAAAGGCAATCAATTTGACATACGAAGTAAATGTACTATTTTTTTGTTTTATGGATTTTTCTAATTATTATGTGTAATTAGTTATTTTTATTTATCATGACCATACTTTTTAAATTTAGTTCAGTGTTACATCATTTTCTCAGCTTTAGGTATTTACGATTTTATGTATGATTTTCAAATTCAAATCTTCCATACTCACAAACTTAAATGTATCTGAGTTTGCGAGGAGCAAATTATAAAAATATTTGCTTTATTCCCATAGAAAAATCTCATATATTATTTAATTCCCATATAAATATTTATATATTTTTAGATTCATTTTATTAATATTTTCACATAAATATTTCCCTTACAAAAATTGTATTACTTTAATACATGTGCAAGAACATTTTTTAAAAAAAATTCTTGCATTTCAGTTAACTTCAATGCATTTCAGTAGTGTGAGTCGAATTTATCTTATATTTTAAGTGTTAAAATTGCGAGAAAAGAGTAACTTAAGGATAACAAGTTATTAATAGTGGCAGATTATCCGTGGATCTAAATTCCAGTTTCTAGATCTCCCGAAAGTTAACAATTCCACAAACACGTGACAGCATAACTTACTTTCAGCCTGATTTTTCATGTTAAGTCGTTCCTTCAGCTTTTGAACATCTCACTTACTTTTTGCCCAATTCGAGTTAGACGACAGACGTGCATTACCTGGTAATACTAACTATCTGTTCTACTTTTATCTTGCCAAGTTGACATCCAATCTCGACAGATGTAGGGATGTAAAAGAATTATGACCGGGATGTAAACAGAAAAAAATGGTCAAGAAACTTTTAAGGTATACATAAGATTCGATTCACAAGAATCGAACATAAGGTATACATAAGATTCGATTCACAAGAATGAATTAAAGAAGCTGCTTGAGATATGCTAATTTCGGCATACGCGCTTGGTATAAATACCAAGCAGCTTGATTAAGAAGAAAAGAGTTTGTTAAGGTTGATAGATAAGCGAGAGGGAGCTACGAGGTAAGCAGCTCCAGGTGTTAACCGGCATTTGTGCTTAGGGGGCCCAAAGTTTACGTGGCAGAACTGCTGGTTTGACTCTCTGCTGGTTTGTGAGTATTGCAAAGTGTATTTTTATTGAATGCTAATATATATTCCGTAGAAGTAGTACGTATGCTTATTGCTGTAAAAGAAAATTCTATATGTGCAACGAATTCAATAAACATTGCTTCATGTATAAACTGTGTTTGTGTCAAATTCATTTAGAGTGCCATTTCAAATTATATACACCCAAGTCTGGGTAGAAGTGAGCAATTCTCTACAAACTTCAAATAATAATGCAATACCTCCCAACGTAAATAATAATTGCAGTAAATCCTCGTTTATCAAGCCCTCGTTTATCCAGATCTCCGGATAATCCAGATGAGATTTGTAGATATTATTTTTATTTAATGTTCACATTAGATAATAATTTTTAACTATGATAGCAAAAACGTAACTACAAGTACGCCAAATAGTTGCTTTTTAGTTTGATTGAGTGTATAGAATGTACAATAAATTATGGTAATAAAATGCTTCTTATTGAGTTTAAGAAAGCTTTACTAGACTTACCAATACTATGTAAAGGGGGTCCAGGACACAAAATTGTTCGAATTTTTGAAAAAAACATTTATTGCATTAAAAATTTCTGTGTTCTTTTACGCTTATAATGACGTTTAAACTATGTTTCTATCTTAATTAGAACAGGAGAATTCATTTTTTTTGCAACATTTTAATAGTAGCCTAGGGTTGTTTAAACCTGTAAGGGCGTTTTCTGCATGATGGGTTTTTTCCCCATTTCTCGTCTTTAAATTGTTATAAGTCAAGAATCGTTAGAGATAAATGGTTGAAACTTGAAGCATGTCTTTTTCATCTATTTTACTTTAATTTAGAATCAGCAAATTTGAAAGAAATATTTACTTTTGAAAATATGATTTTTAAAAAATGTTACATAATTTGTTTTGTAATTTTTAATATAAATAATTTTAAATTTTTAAAAATTATAATTTAAAAAAATGCTGAATCAAAATTAAAACTTATATATTTTTGTTTAATTAAATGAAAAAGAACTGAGATTCGACAAATAATATTTCGAGTTATAACGATTTTAAATTACCCCACTTTTTTTAAAAATTTTAAATTTTAAAATTTTTTAAAAACATTATGAGAAGTTTTATGAAGTGATTTCTTTTACAAATTATATGGTTAACCATCACATAAAAATTCAAAATTTTAACTCTATAACAACAAAAAAAAGTTTTAATGTGTCTCGGACCCCCTTAAGAAATGATGTGAAAAGTTATTTTTATATTCTTTAATGTCTTGTAAACAACAATATGTAATTTTGTCTTTACGATACAAAAAAAAGAGTTCTTTTATCGTAAAAAAATAAGTCTGTTTAGTTAAGGATTTTGTTTTGCTTATTACCCATATTACGCAGATTATCCGGATTTCGACTGTCAGATTGCCTATGGTCCTAGTTAGTCCTGATAAACTAGGCTTTACTGTGATTGGTAAATAGGTTTTTGTAGTAACCTATTGGGTGCTTCATTACAGCCCAACAGTGTAAAATGGTCACATAATTTATTACTTATAAGTATAATTCTTAATACAAAAGAGAATTAGAGGAAAAAATATATGGACCATACCTTCTTGGGAAGGATTACTTAGATATACATCTCCAGATGAGGTATACATTACCATCAAGGACGTGTTTCCTGCATTTTTTCATCTTCAAGAACTGCAGCTCTATAGGCGGAAGCTCTCTAGTGAGCTGAATGACTGTATTTTTGCAATCAGCATCAAAATTATTACATGAATATTTCTTTTTCGAAACACAGGAACACACAATATCTTAACCCTTCATTTGGCGCGCCCGTGTATAAAGTGCAACATTTTCCTAATTTGGAATGGTTTGAATGTTCTAAGCAGTTTCTATTTATACTTACACCCTTTCTGATGCAGGTCTGATTTTTTGACCCTTGTAATCCTTTTTCATTTATTGTTAGTCTGGATTTAACCGTGGTACACCAGTGATTATACTGGATTACAATGCGACAAAAGCAGGAGTTGATGTAGTTGATCAAATGTGCACCTATTACATGGTATCCCTCATATCATGAAGATGGACAATCTCATTGTTTTTTAGGTTTTGGGATATAATTGAAATCAATTCGCAAGGTGTTCTTAGATCCAACAAACCGGACGGTTTTGAAATAAGGCGATTTTATCTGCGTTCTTTGCCCTTTAATTATAAATATATCTCAATATTATCCACATTTTGTATCTTGTGATAAAATGCTCAATTATTATTTTCAATTTGAAAAGAAAAAGTTTATTACAAAAGGAACGCCCGCTGAAGTGTTAAAATCCATAATAGAAATAAAAAGGTGGCTTTTAGTCTCAAACTAATTAATAGTTCTGGATAGTTCATCCCCAGGAGAGAATATCCACACTTATAAAGTTTTGTTTCGAGTGAATTAATTTGGTGTAAAATTTGGTCGAAATTTGAAAAAAAAAAACTGAGTGTCAAGTTCCACAAAATTCGGTCAGCAGAACTAGCTAAAAAATATTACTACTTTTGAAACCGGATTTGATATTTCAATTTCAGTTTTATTTATCGTTAAGGTTGGGTATGCACATTGTATTTTTGAAGAGAAACCACTTGGAGTCCTAATTTAAATCATAATCATAAAGTAAAATATGGCGGCTCGCTATTATTGGTTTTATCAGTTTTATCTGCCATCAGAGAAACTAGGACAGCTAAAAGTGTCTGCTTCGATCCAGAAAAAGAAAAACTTACTTAGCCACTTTGGATTCTGGAATATCATCGCCTACACGGGAGGCATAGTTTCTCGCCGATTGTCCCCAGGTGACCTGCTATCTCAGACCGTCTTTTGGGACTGAAACACACTACCTCGATCAGCTAAGTGATAAAGGGTACACCTCAGAGGGTAAACTCTGCAGAGTACCTACGTTAAACGATACAATTCATCAGAGATATAACCTAAATATAACGAAATATCTATTATTAAAACAAAATGTTTAAAATCATGTTAAAATGGCAAAATATAATAAAAGTGGACAGGATAAGAGCCTGAAGGGAATAATCAAGAGTGAAAATGAACACATGATTTTTACGTACAATTTAAGATTAGAAGGGAATGTTGATAACAGATATGCTTTAACCGCTTAACGATGGCATAATTTTCAAGAAAACAGTAGAAAGGTGCCTACTTTTTCCGGAGGATTCCATTTATTTCTTGATCTGCCACATCTAGTTTAAACAAAATTTATACCCAATTATATTACAAATAGTCTGGTGCTGCCATCTGGTATGTAAAATAAAAAACAAAAAAATTTCAGGGTAAATGAAATGTATTGTTTTAAATCTTTTTGGTGCGTTATTTTTTAACACTCCGGCCCGAAAATATCACGGGCACGAGAAATAGAGGTTGAAACCTCACCTCGTAATTTTGATGGGAGAGAGATGGAAGGGGGTTAAAACAAAGTAAGGTGAAAAAAAGGAAAATGGAAGCATATGAATTCTCAAACATTAGTTCAAGGTTTAGTAATACAAGTAATACGATACGAAAGAACTACTCACTGCGTATCAGTTCGAAACAATCACCATGATTTTTCCACTGCCGATGTTCTAAGGCAGAGGTACTCAAACTGCAGCCCGCGGGCTGCATGTGTCCCAACAAGCTTTTATGTGCGGTCCGAGACTCTCACACTCATTATCCAACAGGTGCTTTTGAAACAGAAACTTTGCAACAGAAACTTTGAGACTTTGAAACTTTGAAACAGAAACTTTTGAAACAGGTGCTTTTGAAACAGCATTTCAAAAATTAAAGATTGAAAAATATAAAACTGTACAAAAATTTGCAACTTGCTGCTCACTTTGTTCACATGGACGCCTCTTTGTTAATCATTCAATTCCAAAATGACATATGCGAAGAACGTATAAAGAAATCGGTTTACTGGTGCTTACCTTAATAACATATCGAGAGTAGCACGTGACAAGTATCAAAATGATTCCTCTAAAATAATTAAAAGCTTGTTTCGACATATGAAAAATTCGCAATCACTTTTAACTAAGCGTTTAGGTTTTGAGTTTTACGTTTTAGATAATTATATTATGAAGTTGTTGTTGTTGTTCCTTATGGCAATTTTCGAAATTAATCCATTACACTTGCAGCCGTGACTGCTAGCCATTTATTTAAGCGGGCAGCGTGTACGTGGCTAGCATGACCCCTACAAGCCGGTCCCCTAACTGGTGAGAACCGACTCAAGTTGTAAGGTATACACAAGATTCGATTCACAAGAATCGAACTTTTGAATTAATGAATTAAAGAAGCTGCTTCAGATATGCTAATTTCGGCATACGCTCTTAGTATAAATACCACGCAGCGTCATTAATTCAAAAGTTCGATTCTTGTGAATCGAATCTTGTGTATACCTTACAAAGTGCCTAAACTGGAACACTTCTGGGTAAGGTAAATTTGAGAACTTCGAGGACTTCGAGCATGACTGATTTTACGTGCACCAGCCACCAATAGTTTACACGGTGTATTATGAAGTATTGTGTATTATGTTGCGGCCAGCGTAACGCAGCAAATATATGGATGAGTCCCGTGAGCAAAAAAAAATGGTTGAGTATAACTTTTCAAGCCCTTCCTTCATTAAATTATTTGATGACTTCTAAAGTTGGTAAAGATTTAGTAATTGGAATTAAAAATTTTCCATGTGTGAACTCCGAGGAACAAATAGGTGTTTAGTGCAATTAAAGGTTATAAATATATTGAAGAACTATTTTTTTTTTTGCAAATTTGGATCTGTGGTTTCATCAAACCACTAGAACATCGAGAAAAAGTCACGCATTTAGCTAGTTATTAGGTAAAATATTATATTTATTATCATATATGGAAAGTAGTTAACTAATTGAGATATAATTTTACGCAATGGCACATTTTACTTGTTTGATATTTTACTCATATGTTTTAAATTCATCATTTAGTAATCTAAAACAGAGTAAAACGGGAAGAAATTGCATGTGTTTTAATATCAATGAGCCTCAAATACATTAACCTTACCCTTACCCTTACCCTTACCCACCTCAACCTCAAAAGCTACGAGCATTATGGCTCAACTGAATATATTATACATGCCATTCTTGGAATTCTTAGTTTTTAGTTTTAGCAATTTCATTAAGGAAGTGCAACCCTGTTCTATTTAGCTAATTCCACAATAAGACCCTTTTCAAAAATTAAAGCATGAAAAATATAAAACTGTACAAAAATTTGCCACGTGCTGCTCACGTTGTTCACATAGATGCCTCTTTGTTAATCATTCAATTCCAAAATGACATATGCGAAGAACGTATAAAGAAATCGGTTTACTGATGCTTACCTTGATGACATATCGAGAGTAGATATTTTACTCGTATGTTTTAAATTCATCATTTAGTAATCTAAAAGAAAGTAAAACGGGAAGAAATTGCATGTGTTTTAGTATCAATGAGCCTTAAATACATTAACCTTACCCTTACCCTTACCCACCTCAACCTTAAAAGCTACGAGCATTATGGCTCAACTGAATATATTATACATGTTATTCTTGGAATTCTTATTTTTTTAGTTTTAGCAATTTCATTAAGGAAGTGCAAACCTGTTTTATTTAGATAATTCCACAATGAGACCCTTTTCAAAAATTATTAGAGCAAAAATATTTTATTTCATATGCTGTCTTATAGCTAAAACTTATTAAAAATACATTTCCTCTCCAAAAAGTTCCGAATATTTATAGCACGTTCGTACTGGAAGGAAACGTTTTTACCAGAAACATGTGTTTGACTGACTGTAATTGAAATTAACATCCGACGCACAAAAGTACCATTGAACAAAAAATCGAGAGACATGAAACGCTAAATTACTATCATGCTGAAACACAGAAGTGAAAAATATTTATAAGGGAAAGATTTCTGTAGAAGTTTGCTGAAAGTCATGAACTTTTACTTTTAACTTTCTGTACCGGAATTTTCATCATATCAAAATATGTCATTTATCGATAAAATTCATGTCTTTCTCAGAATAATGTACATAGAAAAAAACTTTTGTTATCGAGTAATGCTTAAGACACACTGAAAACTTAACAAATTTTTATTCTAGAACAAGAATATTTTGGAAACATATTGACAGTACTATATGAGTTGGAAAATTCGCTTTTTCAATTGGAAAATTTCTGTGAGCTGATATGTAACTTATTTTAAGCATAAAGATAAATTTGGTGTTCATGGAAATGTATAACTCAGTTGTTTACTAGTTTTATATTACTCCGAGAGGTTTCTCTTCAAAAATACGATATGCATACCCAACCTTAGCAATAAATGAAACTGAAATTGAAATATGTGATCCGATTTCAAAAGTAGTAATATTTTTTAGATAATCCTCACGATTCAAAGTAATTTTTCAATATAGTGATTTTTGGCAAAAAATTAGTTTTTCGTCCCCTTTAAAATCAAAGCTATGTACAATTGTTTTCCACCAGCATGCTACTTTCTAAAAATAAAGTGGTGTGGGGAATTTTATATTACAAAATTGCTTTATATTAGATGGTCATAGAGTTGACAAAAATCTAAAAAAAATTAATTAAATGCTTATTTAAAAATAACAATGTAAAATATAAATAAAAAACAATTGTCTATTTTTCTCTACATTAATCGTATATCACTGTCTGTGACTTTCCTGGTGCATCTTACATTGCAATGAAACATTTCAATTTTTGAAGCCTCTCACAGCATTATCCCTTCGGATTTACATCTGAAGAGAATTCCGTCATAAAAAAAAACTGAGTTGTTTTGAAAGCAATTCGAAGTAGTCGTTTGTTTTAATTACCTTCGATTTTCATATGCATTTTAAGAAACTTCCTTACCTTTTACTTACTAATTTTCTTTTGTTTTTCTCTCCTTTGCTTGTTCCTTTGCCAAGCTAACATTAATTTCTCGTACCCATAACACTTTTTAAAATAAATATAAACCTGCATAATTTTCCCCATCATTCCTCCGAATTTCTGATTTATCACATTATGTAACGTTCTCACCTTTAGACACTATTTTTCAGACACTATCCCACGATGGCTGTATTATTTCTCCCAAGTTTATTGACCTTTTGTTCCAGGATCAAAGCCCGGTAAAACCAATCTAACTTTGTTATTTTAATTTTCCCTTTATTAAATTCCTTTTATTTCTTTTTTGTTCCCTTCACGTTATTAATTTTTCAACTGTATTTTTATTTTTTAATTAACTTTTGCTGATGAGAGCCTAATTTAAGACTTTTAAATATGCTGAGCATTATTTCATCACATTTGTAACTTAACCTTTAGAGGGGCGCTGTTTGCACAGAGCAAACGCCTAAACCTAGTATTTTTTCTCTTACACTATGTATTCTAGTTAAATGAGCAGAAAAAGGGTTAGTACTGCCATCTGTTATCAGTGTAAAGAAATAAAAACATTTTTCAAACTTTAATTGGAAAATTTTTCAAGATTCTTTAGGTTAAAAAAAATAGGGGAAAAATCTGCACCCTGTGAATGGGAGAGGTTGTTGCACCTGAAAGGGTTAAAAGGCTGCTGTGTACTAACCCTATTAGATCCGCTCATGTCAATGTTGAACTATGGAGAAAATTTGTCCAAGGATTGCCGACTTTGATTTAAAGATTTTTTTTAATTGCACTCCATAATAGAGAAACAGTCGCTAAGTGGCTATGGCATCTACCTGCCGCGCCGAGGGACGTGGGTTCGATTCCCGCATAAGATTTGGTTGTATTCTGGAGAAGTCCTCAGTCTTCCGGCAAAAGGATCCCCGTCTAGAAAGGGGAGCTGCAACCCATCGCCGGGGGTCATCCTTTGTTAATAAATGTTCTTTTGTGAATGCGAGATTTATCTTTCTACTTCCTTATATTGATACTAGAAGGTAACCCGTCATTTTGACGTCATAATACTAATAATGACGTCATAATGGAAAAAGTATATGAAAGTAAAAACATATGCCGAATTATCTAACAATATTGCATTTAATCCACACCTTGTAAAAGCAAACCCTTTCATTATTTTTTATTTATTTAGTTTTTCATGCGATTGGAGTAGTAGACTGCCATCCAATTTTTTACAGCTCACTACGCGATATGAATACCTGAGCTACTTGATTCATTCACATTCAAGTTTGTTTACTTTCAGAATTCATCGCAAAAGTAAACAGATTTTTAAAAAAACGTTAAATATACAGCTAAAAAGATCCAATTCTTTTTAGTTCTGAATGTTTTATAGAAAAATAGGCTGAACAAGCGTGATTTGATGGAGAAGATATTAGTTTTTAGGTAAGAAAAAATTCTGATCTACATCTGAAATTGAAATTAAGCCTAACCGGCCGTTTGTTTACTGAGGGCTTCAATTGAAAGATGAGTGCAGCTCGGAAGTGTTATACAGAGACAACGGCTATTATATATAAATTGTACACCAGACTGGGGTGTGACGTATAAGTCCAACCTGTCTTGAGTCAATTTCATCCCGTCTTTTGCGAATAGTGCTTCTATCCGTAGACACGACAACAAACAATAGAGAAAGAAATTTTACACCTCGGGGAATTTTCCATTTAAAAAAAAATGCAAATAATATTTTAAATTTTTATTAGTCCGGGAAAATATCTGGTTTAGTGTAATTTATACTTTTACAGACATATTTAAATTTGCGTGTATTCAAAATTATTTTAAAGTTTTATTTAAATGTATAAAACACATAAAACCAACTACGATTAAACATATCTTAACGCACACATAAATATAACGCATTTAAAATGATGTCTTAGTTCATAAGCTTTATTTCATACCTTTTAAAAAATATCCTTATTCACAAATATGATTGCGTTTATAATTCAATAACTTTTATTGGTGCATTTATTTTAGTTATTTAATTTAATGTAATTCATTTGAACACGTATCGTAGTTTGTAAACATCTTTATATAAATTAAGCAAAGCAAACAAGTGTCACAACACGAAAAATTAAAAAAATTCTGAGAACGAAATTGAAAAATGATTTTCGGAGTTTAGAATAAGTATAACTTTTTGATTTGTTTAACACTTTCCTTATGGGTTTATTGTAAGTTTAATGTAAATTATGTAAATTATGTCATATTTGTGTAAATTATCTTAGAATTGGTTTATAAATAACCATTAAAAGAATGAAATTCTAATATAATGTTTCATACCTAGCTTCGTATGTATTCATTAACTTTTTAAAGTTTTATTTAAATATATAAAACGTATAGAACCAAGTTTATATTACGATTAAAAATATCTTACTATGTACGCACACATAAATATAACTCATTTTAATTTATGCCTTAGTTTATAAGCTTTATTTCATACTTTAAAAAAATATATCCTTATTCGCTATTTGCTTCCATTCCAATAACATTTATTTTATTAAATATATTTTTAATTTTTTAATTTTTAATTTCATATTTTTTTAAATATCCTTATTTACAAATACAATCATGTACGTATTTCAATAACTTTTATTTTATGAAATATATTTTTAATATTTTTATTTATATTTATATATTTTATATTTTTAATATTTATATTTATATTTTATATATTTTATAGTTTGAATATTTATATTTATATTTTATATATTTTATATTTTGAATATTTATATTTATATTTTATATATTTTATATTTTTAATATTTTTGAAATTAATTTAATTCATTTGATTACTTATCTTAGTATGTAAACATCTTTATATAAAATATTAACGCAAAGCAAACAAGTGTCACAACACAAAAAAATTTGAAAATCGTGAGAGCAAAACTGAAATCAGATTTCAAGAGGCTGATACATTCAAGCGGCTTTTATTTTGCATATAAGATGAAAATTTTATATAATATGCGAAATCTGATAACTTTTCAGAGAAAATTAAGATCCCCTTACAACACACATACAGTTCGGAAAATTCTGTGACTCTATACCGAAGTATGATATTTATTTTTAAAATGGATATCATGCTATATTGCTAGTTTAAATAGAAAAGAAGTTACGAAATTTTAAATTCCGTACCTTTTCTATAGAAACTTGCGATGTTTTAAAATATGTCTTACTGTTTGAGTATAACAAAAGTTTTCTGACGTGAGAAAAGGAAATGGAATTTTACATAAAGGGTATTTCTATAGCATTGAAACAGAACAAAGAATTATTATATATGTGAAATTTATATTTCATTTTATTGGAATATATTGTATTGCTACTGCAGCCTTTTTTAGGATTCCATTACTTTTAAAGTCAAAATCATGTATAACTGTTTTCAACAAAGACATTTTCTTTAAATTAAGTGAATTTTCAAATGATATTTAGAGCTTTGCATTGGAGTAATATTCCAATATTTTATAACACCGACATACTTTTTGAATCTTATTATTTGATATCTATACATCTTACTATTTCATAATAATAATAAATGCTTTCTGACTTGAGGAAAGGTAGTGGAATTAAACAAAAAGTTACTTCTATTGCATAGAAACACAATAACAAAGAATCGTCATCTATAGCCAATATTATGTTTTGTTTTATTGGTATATATTGTATTGCAAAAGCAGACTTTTCAGGATTTCGTTACATTTAAAAGAAAAACCATGTTTACATGTTTTCTACTAACAGTTTTTGGGAATTAAGTGTATTTTTAAAGATTTTTTAAACTTTGCATCAGTGTAATATTTCAATATTTTCTTTCCCTGACTTAAGGATAAGCATAGATTGTCATGAAACATTAACCATTGTTTTTTCATCCTGCTGAAATAAAACATTAGACGACGAATTAGATGAAATCGCAGTTCGTCAGTCCCAGTGTTAAGGCTCCTGTGTACCCTATTGGAATTCTTCCACCTCAATGTTAAACTATGGAGAAAATTTGTCTACTATTTACAGCTACATTAATGCTTATAATCCAATAAAATGGTATTTTCAGACAGCCTGAACATTTCTCCACCTTGCTTTAGAATTCCTTTTCTAAATTTCGTCCCCCAAAGGAATTTACAAGCGTTTAAAACATACTATACCGGATTTTTCCTGGAATAATTTAAATTAAAAAAAAAATTATTTGCATTTAAAAAAATAATTCCCCAAGGTGTAAAACATTTTTCTCTATTACGGAGTATAATTTTTAAAAATAAATCTTTAAATCTAAGTCAGCAATACTTGCACAAATTTTCTCGATAGGTTAAGATTGAGGTGAGCGAATACAATAGGGTTAGTACACAACAGCATTAAGCTATGTGTAATTTTCCTCTTCGTAATTTTAAAGTCACATATAAGCAAGTGACTACTTTTGCATTCTGTCTTTTGTATATGAAAACAGGCGTTTAAAAAAAAGAGCTTATACGTTTCAAAAATTTTTAATTTTCAGTTGTTAATAATTTACCGGCAGTATATTATGGATGTCTGTCGACACGGCTTTAAAATTGAAGGGATTTACAAAATCAAAACTGTTCATTTAAAAAGGTAATCCAAAATAGAAAGATCCCTTATAAAGACAATTTTAGTATTACAAGTTATGTTTTTGAGATCGAAGACTTAAAATTATCGAAGTCTATCGCTGCACTATTAAAATTATTGCGATTTAAAAAATTAAAATTGTTCTTAAAAAAAGTTTAATAAAATAGAAAGATTGATAAAAAAGATTGGCTTTATAATAAAATATTTATTTTGGAATTCTGTAATTTGCAATTATGGATGTCTATCGTAACGCTATTAAAACTGTAGTGATTTACAAAATTAAAATTGTTCATTTATGAATTAAAGTAAAACATCAAGATTGTTAAAACAGATGGGATTTAAAACAAAATATTTTTTTTAGAATACTTTAATTTGAAATTATGGATCTCTATCGCATTCACAGTTATTAAAAGAGCAAGAGATTTACAAAATCCAAATAAAAAATTTTAAAAATTAAGAGGTTTTTAGTTTTTTATAAAAAGGGAGAGTATTTTGCAAAAATTGGGCTTTGCCGTAAAAGATTTATTTTTAAAAGCACATAGGGAATCAATAAATATATATTTGAGAATTAATAATCAGTAAATAACTGTGAGGAAGGTAGCACAAAGCTGAAGAGAGTGATGAATGATCAAATCAGGAATGTCAAAAAACGTGTCAAGTTAATCATTTACACATTATTTAATTTACAACAGTTTTCAAATTTTACATATAAATACATATGAGTGGGAAACCTAGAATGTACATCTGCCGGGAGTGAAATTTGAATCCTGGTCTACAAACCCCAAGATTGTAAATCAACCAAACCAATCTGTCCCGGCTGAATGAAAAGCGTAATTTCCAGTTATTTTGCTTCTACTCAAACCCTTTATATTACTGTTTTAATTCCTTTTGTTAGGTAAGCCGGATGATGGCAGAATATCTAGGAGCACCATACTCCTTGGGTTCGAAACCAGCTCTTGGCATGGACGTTTATAACCGATCGAAATCGACTTTAAACAGCCAGACCTGGTCTAATTAGCCCTCTTGTTGAAAAAAATGACAGTAGCGTTTTAAACAAAACAAAACGTTTTATCACTTACCTTTTATCGGGCAAATAAATGTTTATTGCCATGCCTGGCTCTTTCAGAAATTTTTGTATTTTAATTTTGAACAATGGCAGCAGATTTTTTCCTAAATCCTCGGGCAAATAAATGCACGTCAGTAAATGTGGCATTCCGAAATATTGACATTATCGCTCATGCCAATGTAAATGAATCAACTAACATGAATGGTCAAGCAAATCCAAAAGGCCTTTTCAGATACCAACTCGCACGTTTACGCCAGCACAAGGGAAATTTTGAACTGCATAAATTGAAGCCCGTGTTTAAGAAGTAATTTGAGTCCATACATTCAAAGACCACAGTGAAAACTTCAAAGACAACTTTGTTTCCTCAATTTTTTTTATATATTTAAACTTATAGATTCTTTATTTTTAATATATATATATATTAAATTAAATGCATATAAAAATAAATATAAATTGATGGCATCAAAATCTATATATATAAAACAGTTCCATAACTGACTGACAACGCACAGTCCAAACCGCTGGACCTTTTGGGCTGAAATTTGCATGGCGATTCTTCTTATACTGTAGGGGTGTACTAAGAGAAATTTTTGAAAAATTCTTCTTGGATTATTTTAAATTAAATTTTTAAGCTGTTTTTGAACCATTCTTTAAAGTTTGCATTTAAAATAACGATTGGAGGGTTATAAAATTTATATCACGAGAAAGATCCTAAAAAGTCCTTTAAAATGAAATCTTTTTCGAATCTGTACCTCTATTTTCTGATTTTGGTGAATTTTTAAAGATCAATTTTTAGAATTTAATTTATTAAATGCTGATCACGTGGTTTCTTTTCTTTTCGTTATACTTTAAATTAATTTATCGCCACGTGCATAACAACGAAATAAATTGACAAATTTGTTTTTCTTTTAATACGGCAGACGATTGGACATTATCCAAAAAAATATTAAAATATAGTAAACGAAATGTTCCTCAAACTGTACTATATTAACTGTACTATATTCTTTAGTATGTTCTATTAAATTTAATTTGAATATTTTCTTCTACATTATTTACATCATTTTGTCTATAAAAATATCCGTTACTATTTCTTTATAAATATATTTTTTTTTGTATTTTTTGGCATTAATTGCATACATTGACCGTTGTATTTAATTTGAATATACTCCGTAGTGAAGTACGGGTCTTCAGCTATTCTATATATATAAAACACTTCCGTAACTGACTCACTGACATACAACGCACTGACCAAACCGCTGGACCTAAAGAGCTGAAATTTTGCATGGCGATTCTTCTTATAGTGTAGGGGTGCACTAAGAAAGGTTTTTGAAAAATTCTCCTTAGATGTTTTTAAATTAAATTTTTAAGCTGTTTTTGTAACTTTTTTTAAGTTTGCATTTAAAATAATAATTTGAGGGTTATAAAATTTATATCACGAGAAAGATCATAAAAATTCCTTTAAAATGAAATCTTTTTCGAACCTTTACCTCGATTTTCTGAATTTTGGTGAATTTTTAAAGATTCATTTTTAGAATTTAATTTATTAAATGCCGATCACGTGATTTCTTTTTCTGGTACTTTAAATAAATTTATCGTCACGTGCATAACAACTAAATAGACAAAAAAATCTTCCTTTTCTTTCTAATGCAGCAGACGATTGGATATTATCCAAAAAAATAAATATCCCTTACGATTTATATATATATATATATATATATATATATATATATATATATATATATAAATAATATTACATTAATTGTATACATTGATCGTCGAATTTATTATAAATATATATATTTATTTTTTTGGCATTAATTGAATACATTGACCGTTGTATTTAATTTGAATATACTCCGTAGCGAAGTACGGGTTTTCAGCTAGTATATCCACATATTCGAAAATAATTAACTCGTCTTTTAAATAGTTCTTAACTAACATATTTAAAAAATTATCAGCAATTTTTGTTTAACTGTAACTTTAGTTGATAATTTCTTCCATTCGAAGTAGGATAGTGATCATAAATTTGCCAACTGGAATGTTTCAATTTTATCGAAACAGACTACAAGCGATAACAAGAAATATTGCATTCGTAAGCAACATTTTATTATTGTTCCATTCCGCTAGAAGCTTTTCAACACAATTTTATTGAATTCAAAGCCGTAATTTATTGTATCCTACCAATAAGACTTTTTAGGAAAAGAGGGCAATTTTGCGAAATTTCCAGCAAAATCCCAATATGATGACAATGCTGTATCTGGATTTATTCTGTAGAGAGGTTTAATATGTCCATGGAAAGACCTTCGAGGTTTAGCATTTTCTGTACTACCTCGGAAATATTCGTTGATTTAAAATACGCTTTCACAGTCTGGTTCAAATTGAGACATTTTGCCCCGAGGATCCTGTGAAAGAATTTTGATGGAATCGCATTAGGCGCGGAAAGGTTTTCTTTAGTTCAAAGTACTTCTGTTAAGGTATTGTTCGACACCTTTTTTTTTTTTGGTTTTTATCAGCTGAAATTCTATAAAAACATAGTTCATTTATTAAACGTTATGCACTCGTTATTCATATATTTAAAGCATTTTGAATGTACCTGCATGTTTACCTAAATAAATAACTTAAATGCAAAGATCTAATTATAAAAATTACTTTTACGGGATAAGCTTTTTAATGAAAAGATAATAAAATATTAACAATTATTTGAATTTATGCAATTCGTATTTAGCTTGAAAATGTACAAACTTATTAAACATTTTCGGATGAAAATTTGCAGCTTTAGATAATAATGAAAGTGTACATGTATGGATTAACCTATTATTCAGGTTTTAATCAGATTTTTAGATTTATATGATATGTGGGTAAAATAGGAATTGTTAATATGTAAAAACTACACTGGATACAAAAATTACAAACATATAAGTATGGATACTTTTTAGGAAAATCTTGGATAAGGCTTTTATGTTCTTGACAAGGTTGCCCGTGCGACCCTTTCGCGTGCCATTAGAATACGATAAATTATATAGCGAGGTTGGTGCTTTATAGTCGGATGAAAGATGAACCGGTTCATTTGTAGCAATTGCTTGTTTGTCAAATAAAAATGGTGCGTAATGATAATACAATACCGATTACAAAACGCCTTTGGCCATAATATTGGAGGGGAAGCAGAAGACAATACAGGGAACATGAGATATGTACAAAACACCATTTGTAGACAATATTAAAAGTTAAATATGACACAAACTCGTGGAAAATGGGATATTTACATTACAAAACATCTTTGAGCCCACTATTTGACTGTGCCTTTTCGACGCCTCCCGTTTCGACGGAAAGAACTTTAAGGCCCAAATTAAATTTTTCACTTCGATTTTGAAACAAACAATACAATGTATCATTCTGAATTAGCAATTCGTCAGAAGCGGAGAACGTAATCTTTAAAATGGCACCTCTTTTATCGATTTTGGTTAAGTATGAAGGGAGAGAAAGGGATCGTTACAAAAAATCAACTTCTATAACTAATATTTATGGTTTTTCCACTCAAAAAGAATAATGTACACCTACGCGGATATTGCCAATTAAGAAACTCCTTAATGAAATCACAGAATGATAATAAAAGCAAACGATTTTTAAATTTAAAAGCTCAGTGCGATTGATAATGTCAAAATAAAAAAAAGCTTGCGTGTGCACCATCTAGGGGAAGAAAAATTGTTTAAAACTTTTTTACTTCAATATTTAAACAAACAATAAGACGTGCAATTCTAAATTAACAATTCGCACGAAGCGGAGATCTTAATCTTTAAAATGGTACCTCATTTATCAATTTTCGTTTAGTATGAAGGGAGAAAAATGGATAAAACAAAAAAAAACACCTTTTAAAAATAATATATATAGATTATTTCTAAAGCAGCCTATTAAATATATGTATAACACATACATATATTTAATAGGCTGTCCATATATTAACAATTACAAATACACTTCAAACTTTAACCTTAAGAAATTATTTTCATACATTTCTATTTTTATTATTTTCACTATATACGATACAAAAATAAAAAGTTCTAAGTTCTAGCGAGTACAGTGAAACTTTTTTTATGGCTTCTAGTAATAGTTCTGAAAAAAATGCCCGTTTTTTTCAGCCGGGATGACCGTCAAAAAGAGGTTTCTTCCATAACATCTGCTATATCGAACCTTGAATCGGTTCTAAACAAAATCTAGTTGTCTAGAGGTGTGGCCGGCAAGAGAAGTTTCATTGTAATTATAGTTAAAATGCAACTTTTAAATTTGTAAAAGAAATTTCCCCACAGAAAGGAATTTTATCCAAAGACCAAGAAAGGCTTTAAAATACCAATCCATACGATAACCCGTCCCCCCCACCCAAAAAAAAAAAAAAAAAAAACTTACCAGAACAACAATAAATGCCTGTATATGCTTACCAATTGCATAAAATCTTTATCCAAGATTTTCGTCAAAAGTATTTATATTTATATATTGGCATTTCTTATATTCGGATATCTCTCTACATTTTACCACTTCATATTTAACCCACATACGATATACATCTAATTTTCTGAATAAACATTCAAATATAGAGAGATTTATCCATACCTATTTATAAATTGTTATCTAAAGCTGTAGCCTTTCAACCCAAAATGCTTCATAAGTTTGTACTTTTTTTGCTCTAGTACGGTCCCTCATATTTTTAAAGGTCACTAGTAAGGGAGTGGTCGGGGTAGGTCGCAGCGGGTGATGGAAACAATTAGGATGGACATTCTATAGTCGTCAGTAGACACCACCATACGGATAAACCATACCAGGATAAACCATACGGATAAACCATACCACCAGTTGGCTAGGTGAAAATCTGGGTTTTGTTATAGAAGGGTTTTTTTAACACTAGAAAGAAGGAATTTTTTTTTCTTACTAAAAAGACTGAACGACATCATTTTGATGGTTAAAAGTAAAATGAAGAATTTAAAATTTTTAGTGTTTTTAACTGGTTAAAAACTTTAAATTTTTAACTGTTTCATATCAATATATAATAAATTAGTATATATTTAGATATATCTTTATGCAGATAAGCCGTGCTGACAACCTGGTATGGTTTATCCGTAAAAATATGTGCATGGTTTTATGCAGTCCTTATTTTTCGACACCAGTATTTCCGAAGAGCCAAAATTTCTGTTAGTTGCGAAACGAAACTAACAGAAACTAACTTTTCGTTGTGAGACGAAAAGTAACTAACATTTTTCCGGTATTATTTTAAATATTTCTACCTGTTTTCCAAATTGCCGTCAAATTAACGGCTTTAGTCTTAGTAAGTATACAACACATTTTCTCTCCCTCTTTACAATCGAATATAATTTTGTAAATGTGTGTGCGTATTTCGCGTAAAATTAGAAAATGTCATACAATTTCAGAAGTCTGAGGATATAATAATTACAAGATAAAAAGAACTTTTTATATACCATGTTTTTAAATTTCCCGTTGAATCATATAAACTTGACAATTCTATGTATTAGTGAATACTTCTATAAAATCAAACTTTTATAATTTTTTTCAATTTTTCGCCCAATATTTTTGTAAACAAACTAAATTCACATGTATTCTGTTTTCAAAATCGTCAAACGCCGTTACGCAAAAGTGCAAGCATTGAATTCGATCGAAGCGCCACCTTGAGGATTTTTTTCGAACTAACTTTCCATACAAAAAAAAAAAAAAAAACTGAAAATGAATTGAATTCTGCTTAAAGATGGCTAAAAGTATTAAAAGAATGCATTATAATCGTGTTCTGAGCTATTCTTAAAGTTTAAATTGTCTAGCTAGTTGGGAAGTTAGTTAAAAATCGATGCAAGATTTGTACTGGGCAAACACACAAACAAGAAAGCGATTTAATATATATATATATATATATATATATATATATATATATATATATATATATAACCCTCAATAGTATGTCCCAAACCGTCAAGATGACGGCAGCCATCTTTCTAGTGTTCAAAACGACGATTGTAACCGCGACACAGGAAGGGAATATAAGTCACGTTTCGGGCTCTATGCGACTGATGACCAACCTCATCGAAAAACAATCCTGCGATAAGTTTCAAACGGGAGAGGAGGTGGGTCTCTATTACCAAGGAAACAAAGTGGCTGTATTAGGAACATTAGAACACCTGAAAATATGCAACGAGTCCGAGAGACCGATATACGTGAGGAAGCTGTCTTCATACCCCCAAAAATGACGAACAGTGTTATGGAAAACTTTAGAGAACGTCTTCAGAAGTGCATCGTTAATAACCGGAGCCACGTGAGTTATGTTATTTTCAAAAACCAGTGTAAAAAAAATTCAGGCAGTCTCTTCTATCGAAACTGCCGCGGATAATTAACGTAGGATTACTTATCGTTGATTACTTCTTTTGTATGTATATATGTATGTATGTTTTATGTATATATGTATCTATATATATGTACCTATACATATATATATACATATATACATACACACATATATATATATATATATATATATATATATATATATATATATATATATAGACATACATATATATATATAGACATACATATATATATATATATATATATATATATATATATATATATATATAGACATACATATATATATATACATATATATATGCATATATACATATATATATATATATATATGCATATATATACATACATATATATATATATATATATATATATATATATATATATATATATATATATATATATATATATATATATATATATATATAATATACAGGGTTTGTATAAAAAGTATCGGGAACAATTTTTTCCTGAGGTGACTACGTTGGACCGCGCAAGTACCGTGCACTCTTGGTGGTAGGTGATGTGACCTACAAGACGTACCAAGCACCAGTCGCCTGCGAGCGTTCGTTCAGGCTAGATCGTGTTTTTAGTGGTCCCCTGTCGAGTGACTCGGTGCAAGCACAAAATGCAGTGAACGATTGAACAGCGGTAAGCCATCAAATTTTGTGTTGGACTGGGGAAATCGGGTACGGAGATGTTGTGAATGATTTGCCAAGTGTTCACGGATGAAAGCATATCACAAACTGCAGGTTTTAAGTGGCACAGGCTCTTCAAAGATGGCCGAGAGAGTGTGGAGAACGAGCCCCGCTCTGGACGGCCGTCGACCTCAAGAATCGACGACAACGTGCAACGAGTGCGTGAAGTTCTGAATTCAGACCGTCGGTTAAGTGTGCGCATGGTCACAGATAAAATTGGCATTGATAAGATGACAGTGCACAGCATTACCACTGAAAATTTGGCGATGCGAAAGATCTGCACTAAACTCGTCCCAGTGCACCCAATCACGCCTGCTCCAAGGTCACCGAGCACCTGACGATAAACAACATCGTGACGATTCCCCAACCCCCTTACAGTCCTCGCAAGGGATGTATTTTGAGGAATTGTAGCAATATCTCAAATAAATTTATTTTTCCGAAACTTTTCCCGAAACTTTTTATACAAACCCTGTATATATATATATATACCCCTATATATATACCTATATATATATATATATATATATATATATATATATATATATATATACATATATATATATACATATATACACCTATATATATGTATATATATACATATATACACCTATATATATGTATACCTATATATATATATATATATATGCGTCAAAATTTTGACGCATTTTGGTACTTTTCTGTTTAACTGTTTACTGCTTGCTCGAGCGATACAGATTATATGTACATTTCAAAAATATAAAGCATTTTTAGGTAAATTGTTTCGTTCGTTTTTTATTACCCTTTGAAATGTTGGAGTCCATTCTGCCGCACCCTGTATAAATTCAAATTATTGCTAATAATTTACTATTTTTTCGTTGAAAAGGTTACCCCCGAAAAGCTAATTTTAAAAACAGGTTTTTGAAAAGTTTTGCACTTACAGTTTTCATTTTAAGAAAACATGGACGTACATTAACATTGCTTTCGAAGTTGCCAACATGAATTTTATTCAAATAAAAGAAGCATTTTTAAATACCTGCATTGTGTGTCTATGAAATTGACTTTACTTTAACAACAAATAACAAATATTTATACAGGAGCAAATATATGTTTCACACTCTGATTTTTCTAAAAAAAAACCTATATTAAATATTTACTTTATTCATTGATTTTGTTTATGTTTTCACTTTATGTATAAACTTAAGAAAAGAACCGATATATGCAATCAAAATTAGAAATTTTTATTCTAGATTCTTGTCAGATATTTTATGCTGCAAAAACGAATTCCTTTTCAGATTTTTGCACTTTTCTTGTATTGTGTAAGGACAAATTATGAAAATTTATACGAAGAAAATAAAATGTAAAGCTCTTTACTTATATGTGTTAAAATTTTTCTAATGATTTTTTTTAAATATTATGATTTTTATATAGTCTATAAAAACACAAGGTATACAATATATCTGGTATAACAATCTATATATATATAACAGTTCCGTAACTGACTCATTCATTCATTCACTGACTGACTGACATACAACGCACAGACCAAACCGCTGGACCTAAAGGACTGAAATTTTGCATGGCAATTCTTCTAATAGTGTAGGGGTGCACTAAGAAAGATTTTTCAAAAATTCTTCTTAGATTTTTTTAAATTAAATTTTTAAGCTATTTTTAAACTTTTTTTAAGTTTGCATTTAAAATAATACATTGAGGGTTTTAAAATTTATATCACGAGAAAGATCATAAAAATTCCTTCAAAATGAAATTTTTTTCGAATTTTTACCTCCATTTCCTGATTTTTGGTGAATTTTTAAAGATTAATTTTTAGAATTTAATTTATTAAATGCTGATCACGTGATTTCTTTTTCTGGTACTTTCAATAAATTTATCGTCACGTGCGTAACGACTAAATAGACAAAAAAAATATTTTTTTCTCTTTCTAATGCAGCAGACGATTGGATATTATCCAAAAAAATGCATATCCCTTACGATTTTTTTATAAATATATATATATATAGATAGATATATATTTTACATCAATTGTATACATTGATCATCGCATTTATTATAAATATATATATTTATTTTTTGGCATAAATTGCATACGTTGACCGTTTTACTTAATTTGAATGTACTCCGTAGCGAAGCGCGGGTTTTCAGCTAGTCTATAATAAAGGTAAAAATCTTTATCTATAAAGTAGATAAAGTATCAATTTGTACCAAAAAACATGTATAATGCTAGATTTAGCAGATTTTTATTAAATGTATTTTCCTCGGTAGATTTTTTAAAAGATATCTCACAATGTACACTATACAAGACATTTTCATAAATTTTTAAGTTTCGCATCTAGTTTTAACTCGTCGTGTAAATTATTCTTTTTATCTAAAAAAAAATTAGATTTCTGTGTCCTATTTTGTAACTAACATCATACTTTAAGTTTTTTTCATTAAAATTTTAAATAAAATACATCTTTTATTCGTTGATAGACAAATCACATTTAAAAATATTTCAGGGAAATGATAAAGCTTTTGAAATATAAATTTAGACATTATTACTATATTATAAAAAATATCATATGTTACACAAAAATGATCAGCCTTATTTTCAAAAAAGTTTATCAATAACGATTTTAACCTGATTTCTTTAAACCATACACACTACCGTATCACGACATGTACCTGAGTAAAAATAAGGCACAATATAAGAAATATAAAGGAGCATTCATCCCATTACAAAATTCAGGTATTCTGTTAAATACATAAATTAAATTTATTAAGATAGTTCTAGCGAATCAAGATGACGCAAACGTCAATAAACTTATGAGTAAATAATTTTTGTTCAGTTTTAGTTTCGGCAACGTGACTAAACAGCTGTTTGCTTAGCTAATAAATTATTGACTGTCTTTGCAGAGAAACATTCGGTAGAATCTGCAAAGTCTTTTATAAATCGCGATGATTTCTCATAAGTTAGTCCACACATTTAGTAACAAGAAAATTTGTTTATCTAGGTCTGTTTATTCATATAAACTCCATTATAACAAGTTTCATAACTGTCTGACGAGTTCACACAGTTAAGATAAAATCAATCGATATATATATATATATATATATGTGTGTGTGTGTGTGTTTAATTAATACGTACATATTATATTTTAATGAGACGGATAAATAATCCATAGAAATAATCGTAGCCACATATATTATAGTCTGCTGTTAATTATGGGTTTAGTCTTCGTTAGACTAGACTTTTGAATTCCAATATATAACATTTCTATGTATGTTCTTTATAAACATACATGTATATATAAATCGCAATATCTCAAATTTATCTTAAAGACTGAAATGAAATGATGAATGAATCGGGATGGAAATTTTCTGCACGAAAACGCGTGTAGAAATTTAATGCCATATAAGCTGCGTTTACATGGACAACAATAATACCCGGGATTTACCCGCTAACAGGGAAATCCTTTGAAGTCCGTTTACACGGGCAACATTTTCGTCCTGCTTTTACCTGTCTTACCGGAAGTAAAGGCCATCACATGATTCGGCGGAAGTGATCCTCATACACCATCATTCCTTGTAAATCACGTTGTGGGTTCGACACCAGCCGGTGTCGTACTTTTCCAAATTCCCTCTATTGCTATTTATAGCTTTAACCCTTCGAACTCCGCATTTATCTCATTACGAAGTGTATGGTCCTGGTGAGGGCCTTTTACATTTTCAATCGCTGTTCTTTTGACCTCGTATTCTTAAATTTTAAAAATAACAACAAATAAAAATTATAAAACTTTAAAAATCAAAACAAATTGAAAAACTTACAAAAATATTTTTTGTATTCTTATGATATCTGCTTTTCTGGACCTCTTAACATTATTTGTTTTTTGTTTTCCGTGGATCATTAGTCTTATCTAATTTTTCTTCTTAATTTTCCTAACTTGTATCTCTCTATTTTTTCTCTTAAAATTAAATTTTTTGTTTAATTTAACTATACTGTTAAATTTGTTTTCCTTTTACCCGCGTTATTCTTACATTAATATTTTAATTCACTACTTGAAATTTTAACTACTGAGCACTCCTACCTTGATTACATATATCTTGCTTACAGGAGATAAAGTCGACACGACGAAGGTACTCCTCTTCTAAAACACAATTACGTCTGCGTCTATTTATTATTTAAATGCAGCACATGTCAGTCGCTGTTGATAATCATGGAACGTTTACGATTTTTTCTGGTGTTTTTAAAAATAAATTTAGAAAATAGATTGGAAAAAGGAATATAAGAACTAGAAGATTGATTCGGATATTTGATATAATCGTACGATCTGTGACTTCATCGCTAAATTAAAAATAATTAATTTATAAATTTTAATGTTACGTTTAATTATTGATTATACTTATTAAATTTATTATTTTTACCATAACACTTTAAATGAAAATGTTATTGAAATTTTATTGAAATGATATTTTATTTCTTATTTTACATGCCAGATGGCAGTACCAGTCTATTTATAATGTAATTGGGAATGGGTTTTTTTAAAAACTAGATGTGGAAGATCAAGGAATAAATGAAATCCTCCGGAAAATATAGGCACTTTTCTACTGTTTTCTTGAAAATTATGCAATCGTTATGGGGTTCCAGATCCCTCCATCGATCATTTGGCTGCATTTTCATGGATTCGCACATGTTCAAATCCGCCATGTTTGTTTACTACTAGCTTCCTGCTTCGAAATGCATCATGGGTAATTAGTGGGTTTTATCCTAGTTCGAAGCAGGGTCGAAAATCCACCCTGCATTTTTCCCTATCGTAGGGAAAAAGCAAGAAACGACCCTGCTTTGACCCGGGATTTTGGCACATGTAAACGGCACTTTAATTATATCTTCTGTTTAACCCTTAATATATCCATTACCCCTAAAACTCCTTCATCTCCTAAAAACCTATCGAAACTCTTTCCTTTGTTTAGTTCAATTTCCTTTAGTTTCTGTAATTAATTCGTTATAATTTTAAATCACTTTCCGGTCATATGAAAAACCAGAGAGTACTAAATACTTGGATGTTTTAAACTCTTAGAACTAGAAAATATTTTTTTTTTGTCTAATGTGGAGGCACTATATCGTGAGACTTTCGCCTTACGTTTCTCAATTTGATTTACTGGCTACTTTATTACGGAAACACCATTTAAGTGACCCAGCATTGCTCCCTATGAGTGGGACGACACTGAAACGACCAAGATTTATTCGGATTTGAACCCAATTCGACTGCGTGTTGCAGCTCAGAAGGCTAACCACTATACCAGCCGTTCCCAACCTTTTTCAGCTGGCGACCCACATTTCCTTATCGGAATACCTCCACGGTCCATCGGTCCATGGTGGAGTAAAAAACCTTATTTGTATCGTATCCCTTCCTTATGTATATATAATTTACCATCAAATATATATATATATGTATATATATATATATGTATATATATATATATATATATATATATATATATATGCTTTTTTGAAGATACAGATTGATTATTGTTAGACAATTTGTGTTCTGATTTGAAAATAGTTGACAAAATATAAGCACTTTGTAGCAAAACAATTATTTATTAAACAATAGATATACGTTTGCAATATATGCAACAAGTGGTTTCATACTCACTAACAAGTGTTCCTATTTGAAGATAAAAACTACAATTATAAAAGTACAGAAAGACCATTTTAATAATTTTAGGATCGAGTCGCGACCCACCGGTTGGGAACCGCTGCACTATACCATGTGGGTGGGAGGACAAGCAAACATTAAAATTCTGAGCTTAAAGCTTTGAAAATATACAAAGTAATCCTTATTACTTTATGAATTAAAGCCACGTATGTATGAATTAGGTGAAACAAAAAGACCAAGAGAAAATGGACATTTATCGGAATTGTCAGCAAGTCATGAGGTTTATCGACAAATCCGCCAGAACAACTTTCGCAATCTCATTTACGAAGCAGTATCCAAACAGAATGAAAGCGCATTCTTTTGCACCAAATGTGTCCGAAACTCAACATTACAAACTAGAAAGTATTAATGGCAGGAAACTAAGGGAAGTATTACGGCATTTCTTATTCATCTAAAATGTTTTCAGAATTTTTTATTGGGCAAAAAATCATAAAATAAAAAATAAAATATTATTAGATACATACAAAATATTTAAATTTTATATTTACGTGATTGTTACTATGCCATGAGGTACATTATAGACATATAATTATAAGTCATTTTAGGTGTGTCGGATGCATTAAACCTCCTAAATCAATATCTAATATTCGTAAATATATGTAATAAATGAGGTTTATGATAAACTTTAAATATAACACTATCTAATCTAATCATATATCTTACTAAACTAAGTTTTTTCAGATTTAGTAACTTTTTTTACCTTTATATTATTAGTTTAAGGGTTAGAGGTTTATTTTTTACTATACCGCCGTTACTGCCATTGCAATTAAAAAACTACTTTCTGATAATTATAATGACCCCGCGGGGTCGTTAGACTGTGATCGTATATAAGTACCTTTGATTCGCGGTGCGACCAATTCTGTTTCAGCAACTTAAATAAGATAAGGGGTACAACTCTCAAAGAGACACTCTTGTTATACATATTTACAATTTATTTACGCATATATTTACACACACATTATTTAGCATCATGCTGAAGGCTTCGTATTATTAAAATATAGTATTATTCAATATATAAATCATTTACAATTACAACTCATATTATTCATCATAACTTTGGCAATGCCGACCCTTGGGGGCAAGAGGCGCGTATGTGATAAGCAGGGATCTGAAAGAAATTATATTAGCAAATATGCTAACCCATAGGGCTGCTGTCACTATCGGTTGCACTTGTCTCCACCACATGGATACCACAGTTCGTGTAATATTTGTCGGTCACTATAGTTCGTAGAAAGAGATCAAGCGAGTTCTGTATCTCGTCACTAAAAAAGTTCGGGATTTCAGTGGTCGACGATAACTTGGAGTATACCTCGGATGTTACTTTGCGTTAATCACCTCTATGACGATCTGCGGGTTGGCCAGCACTGGTCGGCGGTCGTCTGCGCGTTCAAACCCCTATAAGAGGATGCGTACACTTTCAGGTAGCGGCCTAGTAGCATTAGTCGATTTGGCTCATTTTTTTACTGCACTTTGTATTAGTTTGCGAACCTTCGCTGGGCAATCAATTTCACGCCGTCACTGGATTCTCTTCTCGACCTTGTAATAGCTTATTCCGTTGTTTTTTGTTTCTTTTTCGTAAGGAGCCTGCGCTGGACATTCAATTTCGTATTCTTTGGATTTTCATCGGCCCTGTAGTAGCTTAGGGTACTTTTCGTTCTTTTTGTAATAAGGGGGTCTCTTGTAGGCCCTGTGGCAGCTTAGTTTCTTGTATTTTTTTAACAAAGGGCTGTTACGAAAACGCTCCAACACTCGTGTATATATTTTCTTTACTTTTTTTTATTGGCCTTCTTGTCTTCTCATTCGTTCAAACCACCCCTTTATTGGGATGAGGGATGGACCACCTTGTTCGTAGGTCATCTTCCCGGTCTCCTTCATCGCATTGGCCGCATCTTAAATGTTCCGGTGCATTTTAATTAACTCCGACGCCTGTCCGTGCCTGGGATATTTTCTCATCGGACAGTTCCCCGCTTCTCGACCTTTGACATCAGATTTATGGCTGCTGACTTCTTAATTTCGATGTTTTATAACACCCCATCATTGCACTGTACAACGCCTCTGGCGCCCCGAAGCGTCGGAACCGTAAATTTGTGCCTGACAGTTTCGGTTGGGTGGTCCCTACCGATTTAGATAGCCGTCTAGAAATAACGCATATTCACATCCCTCTTATTGCATACATCTCATTTACAATGTAGAAACTTCAATCTTAACCTTTATCTTAAGAGGCCCATTTCTCGGATTCCCTCTTTAGAAGGGGAAATTTCGTACTTCCCTTGTAAGGAAGGCCATTAAGGTGTTTATATATATATATATATATATATATATATATATATATATATACAGGTGGTTATGCAAATAATGGAAACACTAAGAAACACCATGAAAGCCTTTATTAATACGGTGCAGGATCACCTTTCTCATATAATACCACCTGATTCCCCTTGGAATTGGATAGTACAAGTCATGAACAGTGGTTAAGAACATATTATACCATTCTTCAGGGATAAATCATAAAAGTTCCTGTAGAGATGCTGTGGTGGATATCGATATCTGGCTCTATCCGCTTATAAACATCACAGTGGTTGGATGATATATAGTCGGGGGGATTGTACAGGACAAGCTAAGGTATTTGACTTTTTTTTCATGCTCTTCAAACCGATACTTGATAAATTTAGCTGTATGTATAGGGGGATTATCATCCTGGAGAACGCCATCTCCTGCAAGAAACATTGTCTGCCCCATAGGATGGACTAGTGAGCTAAAATTTCGACATAGTCCTTCCCATTCAGTCTCCATTTTAGAGTTACAATAAGGCCTGAAGAAAACCATGAGATGCCATAGCAAAACCTGGTAAATCTACCCCCATGATTAACAGTTGAGATGAGACAGCCATAATCTTACTCTTGTGTAGGTGTTCTCCAGACCTACGCACGTCCTGTTGCGAGGAACAATGTGAACAATGAATCATCGGACCATATTCCGTTTCTCGACATATTACTCGACCAGGATTTGCGCTAGTGGCACCATTGTGGATGATATTTTGTATTGACATCTATTACAAGTGGCTTGGAAATAAGTACTCTTCCGTAAATGCTTTATTTGTGAAGTTCCCTTGTACCTCTAATGGTTGATATCGGAACAAGCAGATGAAGATTAATCTCTTAGGTCATTTAGGTTGTAGTTGTTTTCTTTCTTCATGTCACAATCCGATTCATTACCTCATCCGTCTCTTTGACTCAGCTCTCCCTTTCGTCCGCTATTCTGTTTGGCAAAGGATGTTTTTCCGTGCACTCTGTGTTTTATCATAACTTTTGATGCCATAGCTCGAAAAACACCCATTAGCTTGGGGGTTGCAGTAACAGATACTCCAATTTAAACTCGATCCAAAAATTTGCCCTTTTCGTAAGGTCTGCAAAGTTTGATATTTTAATCTGTTCCCCCCAAAAGCACGATACCCTTAGCTTCATTGCTGCTACCTGACAGTAGAATTATACATACACTATATTATATAAATAAATATTGGTGGCCAGACTTGTTTTTTAAGGAATACGAAGCACATTCATAAACACCACTAATATTGATAGATGTTTCCATTATTTTGATAACCATCTGTATATTCAATCTTCGGCCGAATTCTTGGGATACAAGCTATCCCACCCCTTAAAGAAAAGGTTAAAGATACCTTTGTATATACGTTCAAGCAGATTTTATCTATATAAATACATACAATTTCTCTAACTAGTTTACTACAAGAATAAATAGTGATCTAATCTTTCAAACGCAGTCCATATGTGTCCCTAGGAAAATAATCCAAAGAAACCAAGTATACATGAAGTAACAGCTTTTTCCCCCGAAGTTACAATGTATTTCTTTTCTTTTCTGGGATAAAAGAAACTGGATTTAACCTTTATGTAAAACTATCGGATGCACTGAAGGGCGAATACCGTCCATTGTCATTTCACAAATTCTCTTTGTTATGTCCTGGGTGCAAAATTACAGTTATAACTATTACAGTCTATGTCGTGGTACTGTAAACTAAATTGGAAGAATGTGGATAAATTTTAAATTACCTTCTGTTCATTATATCCAGCTAAAAAATACATTGAAATATTTTAATTTGTCTGTAGATGGTAGAAATGTATACAAGTAACAATAATACCTTTACTTTAATCATAAATTTTCAATGACAATCTCATATGCACTTGTGATAATAAAAAAAGAAAAATCACGTACAAATAAGTAAGAGATGTAAAACATTTTAAGTGTCTTGAGGTGCAAATTTTTTGCAATAATTTGAACCTGTAGATACAGGAGACATAAAGGGTCATCATGCCCAACATTTAGAAAAATGACGCAAGAACGCCCTTAAGATGGACACAATGACCCAGAATATCATTCAAGATTTACTGACATGTAGTACTTTCGGAAAACGAAATAGTAGACCAGTTTACTAAAGAAACAACAGAGCAGAAGTTGTAGATTCAGTATTGTAATTTCCTCACTCTCTTCTAAAGTCAAAGCTGAATCAATGTGGGGTTGTGAATGGTAAGGGTGAATGGGAGAAGACAACTTAATTCAGGCAATCTTATAACCCCTTTAACCCTTTGAGGGGCATCGTTTGTACAGTGCAAACGCGTAAATTTGGTCTTTTTTTTTTCAATTGCAATCAATGTATTCCAGTTAAATGAGCAGAAAAATCGTTAGTACTGCCATCTGTTATCAGTTTAAAGAAGTAAAAACATTTTGCAACCTTTAATTTGAAAAATGTTCAAGATTCTTTAGGTTAAAAAAATCAGGAAAAAATCTGCACCATGCAAACGGTGGAGGTTTTTACCCCTAAAGGGGTTAAAAACGTTTAAAATAGAAGAATATGCCGAAATCATACCTCTGCGGAAAGAAAAGTCCATACTCGAGCGATTCAATCCTACACGCAGCTGGTCTCTGGTAGTGGACTGTTTCGAATCTATGCCACAGAGAACCGAGAGAGCCAATAATTCTAGTACAGACTCACTATACAAATTTAAACAGTTGGATAATACAAGAGAATCAGCAACATAATATCGAAATTCAGGAACTTTGTCTTTATTGCTTGGAATTACTATATATAAAATCAAATCTGAAATTAATTTTGTTTCACATGTATAGTAAATTTTATTAAAGCCTATGGTACCTCTGAAGAAATGCCTTATTTTTTTAGTTTATGATAGGTCTGAAACCCTATTTTAGCTGCAGTTGTTGCAAACACTTCATACAGCCCTCTATGACGCGTGTGAAAAACTATTTATTGCTTGGAATTACTATATATAAAATCAAATCTGAAATTAATTTTGTTATCACATGTATAGTAAATTTTATTAAACTAGGGGCTTCGCCCATAGGCTCGCTACGCTCGCTCCTCTGGTGAATCAAGTGAATGAATGACTCAATAGTTGTTTACAGCGATTGATTCATTCATTTGTTTACAGTTGAAGCTCCCCCCCCCCTCCCGGAGAAATAGATGAGCCCTGCCTACGGGTGAAAAATTGGATCTTCTTTCAAAGGAAGTGAATGAGAAGATTTTTTTGAAACATTTCTTTAAAATTCAATTAAAAATCGAAATTTTAAGATAGAGACCTGAAATGAAGTTTATATGAATGAGAAAGCTTTCATCTTCCAGTTGATAGAAATATTTTCATTGTAACATAATAAGTCTGAGAGCATCGCATTTATATATCTCGAAACGCATAAATTTTTCCAAAAAGTGGGTTTTCAATTTTAATAAAAATATCAGTCTGTTTTAAATTATTTTTAAACAAATGACGTCTTGTTTGAAGAAGAAATGTCTGTAGTCTTAGATTGTAAAAAAAAAAATTGTACGATCCTTTTTTGGCGAGTTATTGTAATCTGAAAATGAAAAAATCAATATTTTCCCACAAAACATAAAATAAAAAAAAACTTAAAGTCCGACGAATATGAGACATGTCTTACTTTCTTCCCCACATTGTTCTGCATCGATTGGTATCGGTCTCGACCCCATACCCCCAGCGGTTTCGGAGGAGATAGCGTGACAAGCTTTTGACAGCGGCGGCGGCGGCAGTTACTTTCTTTTAGAATAGAGAGATTCTATCGTACCTCTGAAGAAATGCCTTATTTTTTAGTTTATGATGGGTCTGAAACCCTAGTTTAGCTGCAGTTGTTGCAAACACTTCATACAGCCTTCTATGAAGCGTGTGAAAAACTATTTAATGTCATTTATGGAAATGTTAAATGATGTAAACTTCTGGCAATGACCAGTACAAGGCGATGACTCAGTCATAAATATACAGTGACTCCCGCTGACGTACATAGAGACAAATTAGTGAAGACTTCATTTGATGACACGGACGAGAATGTGCGGATCAAATATTTTGGTCTTTAATAATGGATTTATTCAATATACCCGTTGCGTGACTTTCCAAATCCCGAACTATATTACTAAGTTTGTTTGAAATTTACGTTTTTTTTTGTTTACTCAAATCGAGTTTTTGATAATTTACTTTCGCTTCAATTCAATCACCATTTAACTTTGAAAACTTCCCAAGCCCTATCGAATTTATTCTTAGTGGCTAATGCTAAACAAGTAATGCTAAATTACAGTTGGTAAAAATAAACAGCTTAATTTGTAAAATTAAGCACATTTGGGTATTAAGTACAACGTTATTAATTATAAAGGTGAAATTTAGACTCTTTAAAAAATGTTTTGATTACTGAAAAAAATTAACGCTTAAAATTATATTTCTTTATATAACATTTAATTGTTTATTACTGTGTAAAGACTATCAAAGAAATTCAGTCTATATGCAATTCATTATTTTCAATCGTCTTTGGTGTGAAAAAACAACTCAGTGATACAGTGACCCAGAGAATATAGAAATTTTCTGTACATTTCATGCAAGCAGACTCATTTATTTGATAAATATATCTTGTAAGACACATGTATAGATCTCGAGTGTATATAACAAACTACAAAGTATGGCCAATGAATTATCTATATTTTTCAGTAGAGCAAGTGTGTGAGATTTATGTTGCTACTTCTAGTTTATAAAAATGGTTTTTTCAGTTACTTTTTTGTTATCTCCAATACTATAAACTGAACATAGAAATAAAATTTGCAATTTACCCATTCGCTAGTGAAGTCGAGGTTGGAAAATGAACCAACTGAGGTTTGGTTATTTTTCATCATTTCCTCATATTTGTTTTTACGCACAATAACCATGACTAATAAATGATCTTTAATAAATAAATATAACAAATTATATAAGGTTTAGTTAAAATGATAATAAATCTTCCAATTCTTTTGTAATGTTATCTTTAACATTTATTTGTCCATGAATTGTGTTGACGCTCGTTTAACAGTAAGTATTGTATTCTAACATTTTTCTTTTGAGATTTATGGATAATTCACCAGAGGATAATAGATGATGCAAAGCAATCATCTATTATCCTCTGGTGGCTCTCTCTATGCCTGAGAAACATGGAATACATGTTCTTGACAAGTTTAAATCGGATATTCTACTTGATTTTTATTGAAGTTTTTCAATTTTACTTGTTCATTAATAAATTTTTGAGCATGAGAGCTGAAGAAATGTATCAAATATTCCTCGAGCCAAAATACATTCTCAATACTATCAATAGTCACAGTATCATCAAATTTTTAAATCCAAAGCATACATTCATAAAACGAGATTGCACTAACATATCTTTCGATGTATCCGAACATGAAATGAATTACTTATTTTTTTTCCCGTTTCTTTCTATAATTAAAAATTTCCTATCACAAAAGTTTGAACGAATACGGAAGGAGATTTTTGAATAATTTCGCAACCTATTTCTACCCGACTAATAACATTTCCTACCTCTTCCTTCTAGAAGTGGTGCTAGGCATTAATCACAGGTGCACGATATTTCATAATTATA
>OU015502.1:129292632-129307632 GCA_907164885.2 Dolomedes plantarius
TTTTTCTCCTTGCGAATGCGGCAGACGATTGGACATTATTTTGTCTATAAAAATATCCCTTACGGTTTTTTATAAATATATAAATTTTTTTCTACATCAATTGTTTATATTGATCGTCGTATTTATTATATATATATATATATATATATATATATATATATATATTTTCTTTTGGCATTAATTGCATACATTGACCGTTGTATTTAATTTGAACTCCGTAGCGAAGTGCGGGTTTTCAGCTAATATATATATATATATACAGAGAGGGAGAGGGAGGGATGTGGTGTTCATATTAATATGTAGGTCTGTAAAGGTCTGTAATTGTGTGCACATTTTGATACAATTGAATTAATTCAACTGTACTTACATATTATTAGTAAAGACTGAAAAATGGATATCGTATGTGGCAGTTCCTAAATTGACTGTATTAATAACTTAATGAACTTAGTTAATAAGGAATTAACTGAATTCATTAATTTAGTGAATACATTATCTCGAAATTTTTCGATTCATTAAGATCTATTAACATTTATCTTTTAACTATATGCAAGCATAAAAAAGAATTTAAACCATCTAAAAACCTACTTAAAACTGATAAATTCAACATTAATCAAGAAAATGTAAGGTCCTATTCCATCCTATAGATCATTATTTATACGTAAGAACTTAATACCAAACTTAAAATAATATCGAATCAAACTAGCATTTCATCACGATGTTAGCTTATTCAACCTAATCTGATGTAGATAAAATGATCTTTTGATGGAAGGTAATTAACAGTACAAACTTCTGATAACATTCAAAATTTATTCCTGGATTACTTTCTAATCAAGAGTTGCGTTATTGAAGTCAGTTCCTGGGATTAAGCATTACGAATGGCTGGCGGGTTTTATCGCACATAAATCTAAACAATCTAATTTCGAGATTTCTATAGGAAGTGCCAATATCAAATATCAGTAGGATCAGTATTCGTACAACATCATCAAAAGACGATTTTGGAATAAACAGGATGTATATGACATAACAGCAAGTGCTGATCTGAATTGGATAATTCAATTGTTACAGATCACTAATCTAGATATTGGAAAACAGTGCATGTAAATTCACATTGCGTGCATGTAAATTCACATTGTTATTAAAACGCTATTAACATGACAGTTTAGTGTTCTCTATTAACATTTATCTTGCGGGGCCCATTTTTCCGATTCCCCCTTTAGAACGGGAAATTTCATATCCCTTTGTAAGAACGGCCATATATATATATATATATATATATATATATATATATATATATATATATATATATATATATATATATATATACATATATATATATATATATATATATATAAATAAATATATATGTGTATATATATATATATATATATATATATATATATATATATATATATATATATATATATATATATATATATATATATATATATGTATATATATATATAGATATATATATATAAATAAATAAATATATATATATATATATATATATATATATATATATATATATATATATATATATATATATATATATTTCATTTTCGGGCCCATATTCTTGGGGTACATGCTATCCCACCCCGTAAGGAAAAGGTTAAACAAATAACCTAAGCGTACGGAGAAACTGAAGAACTTATAACAAAACAATTAATGTAAATCAAAAGTATTCATTTTCTGACATGTGTTGTTTGGATTGGTTTCGTCAGTAATGGATCGTGTGATATCTTAAAAGATATTGAATAGAAACATGGCCTCGGATCAAAGCCCAGATAATTCAACTTTTAGATTAATTACAATCAGTCGCAGAGTTATTTTCAAATTTCCCTGCCACTAGGAAATTAACAAAAAGTTAAGGATATAAGAAATTGGTTGTGCAAAAATTTTCTCCGGTTTTTATTAATCACTTATCAAAATACCATAGGACCATAGGAATTGGGTCGCAACTGCAATTCCTGGGCCACGCCCTCAATTGCAGACTTTCAGGTAATAAGCAGAGGGGAACCAATAGAAACAGAGTATAGGAAAGGAGTGAAATGATTGGATGGCTGCTAATCCGTGAGTTCATACTACAAGAAAAAGTGAGTAAGCATCTTGCAGGGTAGTTATCAAAATACCGTCGCGACTATTAGATATATGCGAAGTGAATAAACCTGCAGGTCAGTCGCCACGCAATAATCCTGATTACGAAGCCGAGGGTCCACCTGTTAGCTCTAATAATTTAGGACTTAGAAGTCATATCAAGTAGTTCGGTTTTGAGTAAGATATCTCCAGCGGAGCTCAATTGCTTTAACGTAATTCGAAACAATCATTGTAGATTGTGCTGTGACAGCTGTCATACCAGCGTGCATTTTAAAAACAAGAATTTATAAAAAATGGGGAATTTTTTAAGTAGTCATTTTAAGGCAACAATGGACCATGGAATTTTTTTTTTATTTATCAACCAATTGCTATGAAATTTTGTATACTTATACAGTGTTGTTTAGAGATGAAAATGCTAAATAAAAAAAATCAGAATGTAATTAATTAAGATATTAAATAAAATCAGTTTGTTAATTACTCTATTTAAAAGTGCTCCATATGCATCAGTTTTAGTCTCAGATATCTAATTTTCTTTCTTAACCTAGCTTTATATAGTTATAATAAAAGTTAATAGTAATATTTGATTTACAGTCATATTTATAACAGCTAGAAAAGAAATCGTTAAAAATAGGTCATTTTATGCAAAATTTTATAAAAAAAAATTTTTTTTACTGTAAAAATTTAAGGTGTTTTAAAATAGTATAATGAATTTATTACTAAGTTTTATTCTAACATATATAAATTATCCTTTTATGAAATTTTATGAAAATGCAAGAAAAATTATGACGCATGGAACATTTTTAACTTACCGAAATGACATGCAAACTTGTTTTGAGAAAATATCATTTTAATTTTTAATTTAACGTAACATTTCAATTGTTTACGTTTGAAAAAATACTTATAACATGATTAATAATGATCGGATCAACATACTTTTTTTTTAATTTAAAGCTGATGAGTTGCAGAATCATTTTCTGAAAGAAAAAAAATCGTTTTGGGGACATATTTTTATGAATCTGAAGGTCCATTGTCGCCTTAATAGTGAAAATGGAAGAAAATCAGGAATATTTTCCGCATATTACGCTGTACTATTTCAAGAAAGTTTAAAAAAACACAATTTAAACGCAAAAACATATTTGTGCAGCGTATGATTTCAGAAGACGGAATTATGAAGTTGTTTCCTAAAGATGGCAGAAGCTATAGTGTAACAAAATGATGAACAAGTTGTTCAATAAAGTTATTGGGGAAAATTTTAAAAATGTGTTTTTTATTTTTACTTAAAAAAGCTAACGAACCTTTTGGCAAACCCAATACCTAAACAGGAGACCATATATTTTTTTCAAACCTAGTCCACATCTTGTGCTTGGGTATTAGTGAGAGTCAAGATGGTAGTGCGCAAGATGGTGTTGTGAAATCAATGCAGCAATTAAACTCGTGACTTTCGTCCCAGTAACGTAATCGTGTTCTATATATCAATGAATAGGGGGTCAAATTGTATGTAGTATTTCTATTTATGAAGTCTTCCTCTAACATAAGCATTCAGGAATTTCATCCGATTCTACGCTCTTTGGCACTTTTTTGTTTGTGAAGGTGTGATTTGAAGGCTAACCACCAGAATGGGTTGCATGACTAGTTAGTCATATCGAGCCCGTGTAATTAAGCTCACGTTCCATTTCATGTGAGAATAGAATCTTCCAAATGTACTCAAGAACTTCGTATTTATCTTGAGCATACGTTCTAGATATTGGTGGGAATCCAAGAACAAGGTGGGATTGAGTGGTATGTAATGATTCTACCAACAGTATCTTTCACTTGCACAAACACTCACGAATTTCGTCTCTGTGTTGAGCAATGGTTCAATTTATCGGTGACCACCGAAGCACGACATGGGGATGCTAATTGTTTGTAATGACTCTATTCCATTAGAGCACAGCCCTCCACTTACACAAGTAATTACGCCTTTATTTTTCCATGTTTTTATTAACTCGATTTCTTGTTTGTGTGTGTGTCTGTGTGTTTGTCCAGTACAAATCTTGCAATCGATTTTTAACTAGCTTCCCGACTAGCTAGACGTTTGAAACTTTTAGAATAGCTCCGAGCACGATGACAATGCATTTTTTAAATACTTTAAGCCATCTTTAAGCAGATTTTTACCATGCTTTTATTATTTTCGGTTAATTTTGTTTTGTAGACTGGTGCAGCCATCTATCGGCCGGAACGGGAATGAAAAGTTAAACGCAAGTTAGGTTCCAATTAACTTCATTTTCTTTCAAGTTGATGGGATAATTCATCCAAAAAAATTTTAAAAAAGTATTTATTAATACATAGAATTGTCAAGTTTATATGATTCAACAGAAAACTTAAAAACATGGTATATATAAAAAGTTCTTTTCATCTTGTAATTATTTATTATAAAGATCGAATGTTGACATATTTCACATTACGGGGTGAGTTTAAACATCCTGAATAGGGAGAAGTCTAATAATAAGTTTTACACGTGCAAAGTTGAATATGTATCCATAAGAGACATACATACCCCATGTATTTCTCTTATGACATCATTTAAGGTTGCAGATAACAGAAACACAAACAAAAACTACGAGACACGCAGAAATAGCCATGTTTCCATATACGTCTCCTATTATTAAATACAATTCAAATGGGATAATGATAAGCTTCTTTCCGTAATTCTGTAAGTATGGAAATTTGGTCTCGAGGGACTAAAATTGGCTCCTTCCGTAGCTCAAAATATTTTATATCAACATGAAAGTGAGATGCAGACACCTTATGTATAATTTCGTCATGGTTGGTTTTAATTTTAATATTTTGTATTATATTTTAAAGAAAAAACAATATAAGTAAAACTATTTATAGAATAAAATAACTTTGGTACTTTTTCCGTTAGCCGGGCGCAAGTTATATATAGCCAAATATGATTCTTAAGTCACATATTGTTTAATTAACTGTAACTCCCGTGATACTTGTACGTGAAAGAACAAAATATATAAGCAAGCATTCATTTCGTTCTTTAAGTAAGTAAAGGAGGCCAAAAAACTTTTAATGCCCTTCAAGATGTCTTCAAAAGGACCCTCTATTTGTCTTCTCCCAAGAAATTCAGCGACTGCGATTGCAAATGGTGGCATGCAGTTCCTCAATGTTCTTTCATGTCGCCATGCGGTGCTTCAACACAACTTCTCAATCTTTTGTGCGATTGTGAAGAAAGCTAATAAAGTTTGTGGTTAATTTGTTTCCAATTTTTATTCAAGTGAATTTCGGGGTTATATAGTTGGGTATCTGAACTTAACCGCATTCTCCTCACATGATTCATGCCCGTTGATCTATCATCTTCTTCATAAATTTCGTGTGCGACAATGCTTCTACAAAATTTAGTCCATCTACAGAGGCTGTTCGCACATTTTTTAGACGATTTTGGTAAGCGGTAATAAAAAAGCGTTTGCTGCAAAAGAAATAATTGCAATTGTACTATGTTTTTAAAAGTCAAAATTATCGTCTACGGCTTGAAAGTTTTGTTTTTATTCAAAATGGCGTTTTTAACAAAGCAGTGGTTCGAAGGCTACATTTATGTTCTTTCCAAAGAGAAATATACATACTCCGTTATCCAAAAACGATGTGAGAGTCATGGTTTTGTGATATCTAAAGCGTCGATAGGTAATATCGTCAACAAGAAAGGAAAAAAAGTCAAATTGGAGCCTCAAGTGGGACAAAAATTCCAAACAAGTATCCAAGGAAAAAACGGACATCTTCGACTATTGCAAAGGTACATTGTTTAATGTTAAAAGAAAATCCCCCTAGTCAAAGGACAGTTGCAAAATCATTAAAATGCTCGGTGTCCACTGTAAACAAAATGATAAACGTTGATTTAAATCTTAAGAAAGCGAAAAAACGCAATGTGCATCGTCTTCTTCCAAATCATATTGCTGAACGCAGGACACGCTGCAGAATTCTATATGAGAAACACTTATTCAAAGAAAAATGGAAAACAATTGTCACAATAGATGAATCATGGGTGTATTTAAATGATTGCAACAAAAAAGAGCCATTTATTATCATAAAAGGGGAGAAAAAAATTTAAGTACTTTCGGATTTTTGCTTTCGGACTTTTAAAATCTGCATTATCCAAACGTCGTCCCAAAACCCTTACAGGACTCTGGAAAGCTGTTCAGGAGGAATGGGATAGAATATCTCTTCTGACACTTCAAAAGGCATTATTATCCTGGAAATTGCGGTGTCGAAAGATAGTTCAGAATAAGGGATGTCAAATAGAACATTTGAAACACAAGAACTTTATGTAATTTAGTTTTGTGAATACAATATACATCGTCTAAAAATGTGTGAACAGCGTCTGTATTACCTATTAAACTGTTTTCCTAGTGTTGTTACGTTGGCGACTTTTCATTCTCGTCAATGGCGATACTTAATAGGACGAACGCCAAATGCGCCCGGCTAAAGGAAAAGTACCAATACTTTTTTACCTAACTACTAACTTACAGTGGCCAAGATCCAGGAGTTAGAAATTAGATCTAAATTTCAAACAAATAACGAAAGTTAAATGCCTAGATAATTTGTAAAAAAGCAAGCAAGAACCTGAAAAAAGTTTCAGAAACTACTGGAAACTCACACAACAAAATAAATACAAAACGTCAACCTTGTATCGCTTATCTCAAACATAATTTCACCATGGATGGTTTTAACTTTAATATTTTGCATTATATTTTTAAGAACATAAATAGTATTGGTAAAACTATTTATAGAATATTTTATTTTACCTAACAGCTGACAAATTCATAAGTCCAGTTGCAACACGGTAAAATGGAAGTTAGTTTTGAAGCTGTCGATAGAATTGACGGTTTAAGAAATTTAAGAATTTTTTATGTTTTAGCACCTAATTAATAAATTAATTAACAAATTAAGGAATTAAAATTGTTGCCATTGAGATAGATTTAAAAAACAAAAAAAGGATTTGATATTAAGAATTAAAATATTTAAGATACAGGTCGTCGCTTTTGCGCGGAGGATGCTTTTTATATAAACGCCGTTTATGCTCACGCTGTGGTCGGCAGAACATCTCGAATATCTTATCTAACAGCTGACTTACAGTAGCAATGATCCAGTAGGTAGAAATTCAAATTCAAATTCAAATATCTAAGTAAATTTAACTGCTGAGTAAGAATTGGTAAGAACTGGTAAACGAGCACCAGCCTATAAAAAGTTTCGAAAACTCCTCGAAACTCACACTAAAAAAATAAATAAATAACTTTAACGTAGTAACACTTACCCCAAGCATCAATTTTGCCAAGCTTAGGTACTAGAACTCAATTCGTATAACAAACTAAAGTTTATAGCGGATAGACTTGAGCTTAAAACCGAGAACTGGTTAACTAAATAGAGCTCTGTAAGCAGGATTACATAAAACTTACTTACTAAAAACTCATACTGTAATTATTATGTTGAACCAGATTCGCTAACTCCTCGAAACTCACACTAAAAAAATAAATAAAGAACTTTAATGTAGTAACACTTACCCCAAACATCAATTTTGTCAAGATTAGAAACTAGAACTAAATTCGTATAACAAACTAAAGTTTATAGCGGATAGACTTGAGCTTAAAACCGAGAAAAGGTTAACTAAGTAGAGCTCTGTAAGCAGGATTACATAAAACTTACTTACTAAAAACTCATACTGTAATTATTATGTTGAACCAGATTCGCTAACTCCTCGAAACTCACACTAAAAAAATAAATAAAGAACTTTAATGTAGTAACACTTACCCCAAACATCAATTTTGTCAAGATTTGAAACTAGAACTAAATTCGTATAACAAACTAAAGTTTATAGCGGATAGACTTGAGCTTAAAACCGAGAACTGGTTAACTAAGTAGAGCTCTGTAAGCAGGATTACATAAAACTTACTTACTAAAAACTCATACTGTAATTACTATGTTGCACCAGATTCGCTAACTCCTCGAAACTCACACTAAAAAAATAAATAAAGAACTTTAATGTAGTAGCACTTACCCCAAACATCAATTTTGTCAAGATTAGAAACTAGAACTAAATTCGTATAACAAACTAAAGTTTATAGCGGATAGACTTGAGCTTAAAACCGAGAAAAGGTTAACTAAGTAGAGCTCTGTAAGCAGGATTACATAAAACTTACTTACTAAAAACTCATACTGTAATTATTATGTTGAACCAGATTCGCTAACTCCTCGAAACTCACACTAAAAAAATAAATAAAGAACTTTAATGTAGTAACACTTACCCCAAACATCAATTTTGTCAAGATTAGAAACTAGAACTAAATTCGTATAACAAACTAAAGTTTATAGCGGATAGACTTGAGCTTAAAACCGAGAACTGGTTAACTAAGTAGAGCTCTGTAAGCAGGATTACATAAAACTTACTTACTAAAAACTCATACTGTAATTACTATGTTGCACCAGATTCGCTAACTCCTCGAAACTCACACTAAAAAAATAAATAAAGAACTTTAATGTAGTAGCACTTACCCCAAACATCAATTTTGTCAAGATTAGAAACTAGAACTAAATTCGTATAACAAACTAAAGTTTATAGCGGATAGACTTGAGCTTAAAACCGAGAACTGGTTAACTAAATAGAGCTCTGTAAGCAGGATTACATAAAACTTACTTACTAAAAACTCATACTGTAATTATTATGTTGAACCAGATTCGCTAACTCCTCGAAACTCACACTAAAAAAATAAATAAAGAACTTTAATGTAGTAACACTTACCCCAAACATCAATTTTGTCAAGATTAGAAACTAGAACTAAATTCGTATAACAAACTAAAGTTTATAGCGGATACACTTGAGCTTAAAACCGAGAACTGGTTAACTAAATAGAGCTATGTAAGCAGGATTACATAAAACTTACTTACTAAAAACTCATACTGTAATTATTATGTTGAACCAGATTCGCTAACTCCTCGAAACTCACACTAAAAAATAAAGAACTTTAATGTAGTAACACTTACCCCAAACATCAATTTTGTCAAGATTAGAAACTAGAACTAAATTCGTATAACAAACTAAAGTTTATAGCGGATAGACTTGAGCTTAAAACCGAGAACTGGTTAACTAAATAGAGCTCTGTAAGCAGGATTACATAAAACTTACTTACTAAAAACTCATACTGTAATCATTATGTTGAACCAGATTCGCTCAACTCTCACCCTTATTTTACATTGACTATCTGCCGGAACAGGAACCAATACTCGGATCTTCAAATATGGAAACTGGTATTTAATCAACAAAATTGTCCGGCGATTGGAGAAAGAGTAATTTCGATGCGACTTCCTTCATGTTATCTCCCATTCCTTAAAGGTCATGACAAAAGATTTTGGCTTCCCCATATTTATTGAATGATTCAACTATTCTGTATTCTTTTGTTCTATGAATATACCTTACATGTTTCCCATCTCTGCATAACAATTTTCAAAATGTCGTGAGCCGTTGTAAAATTCATCTACGGGAATCGGAGATAGAACCCGGATCTGAGAACTTCAAGCCGGTATTATGTACAATGGTCTATCTCGGTAACGTGAGAGATATTTTTAGTGACTCCTCTTAGATATTCCAGTGACGTGTGTATATGCATGTACATAACTAAGCCATCCAGCTAAACAAGTCTTCTAATTCCGTCACTGTATCGAATGATCATTTATGCTCTGTGGTCTCAAAGCTTGATCTCCAATGCTGTGAAACTAAAAGGAAGAATTCTCACCAATGCAGTTCAGATTTTTCTAGAAATAGGCACACTTGCGTGAGCAGGCTATTTATAGGGAACTCTATTTATAGAACGGGCTATTTACTGTTTCCCTCCAGCATGAAACTTTTTAATATGAATACTCTTTAATATTTTTTGCCTTGATCAGGAAAGAAATGTCCAGGGTTTTCGATAGAACTGGCCACTGGAGATTTCAGTGCCCGGAAAGTTAATTTTATAAAAAACTCATCCTCAAAGAAAAAATAGTAATGAAACACTTTACAACTATATGTACCACTATCTATTCTTTTCCAAATTGAGAAGAATTACAAGTATTTGAATATCACACTCGCTAAAAAGAACCCGAGAAGCTTTAGCCACATAAATAATCCTGATTTGCTTGAGCAGTCTCCAAAAAACAATAGATCGAGGACTGGAACTCTTGACTTTGATTGATTCAAGTTCGCAAAATCCAAAATATAGTAATCCATCATATCAATTTTTCCCTTTACATAAATCTTTCTCATGCGTTTCACTTGCTACATTCACTTGCTACATTCTTCATATGAGAAATTCATATGTAGTTAAAAATAAATACTTAATTTGACAAATATAGCAATTTTATTTCTTGTGTCAAATATTATTAATATTCTTCGTCAAATATTCATTGTAAGTGAAGTTTACATCAAACATACAATTAACAAAAAAAAAATCTTTAATAAGGAAGAAAATAATTTAAAATCAAATACTTATATGCTTTAATATAAGATGTTGCCGTCTCTGTTTTGCTATGTTTTCTTTTTTTTAATCATTTTTAACATGATAGCTTTAAGCAGGTTTTTAACTGTAAATATTTACTCTTTTTAAACTATTTTAAAAGAGTTTCTCAATCTTAATTTTTTTAACTCAAAGAATGTAGTCAAAAGGAATGCTAAAACATTCAGTAGAATTATAACAGCATGAATTAAAAAATATATAATATTTCACTATTTACCATTTTTTACTCAATTATAACGTCTTGAAATACCGTTTTTTACTTCACTCTCTTTCCGTTTGTATATTTTAAACATTTTTTTTTTGATGGATTATTTTTAAAAAAGAATAGAATCGATTACTAATGAAATCCGAGCCATCGAAAAGCTCTGAAAATACCAATTTGACTTACGATATTGATCCCGAAGAAGATAAATAATCTGAATTTTTCGAAAAATTGTCTCAAAGAAATTCTTTAGAAAAAGTTAATTAGAGTAAAAGATACATCAGTAAAATTCAATAAAAACAAATTTTCACCATATTTGTACTCAGTTAGAATTATTTTTTTTTATCCCCTTTCCTAAAAAGATGAAAACTGGAAAACTGGTTTATAAAAGAAAAAAGGAGCAATTGAAAAAGGAATATTTCAAAGCAATTAAAGTAACCGAAAGGAATGTTAATTGGCTCTTCTGAATCTTCTGGATTTCCAGAATACGCGAAAAAAGCAAAACGAAAAAGTTTAATAATAGTATTTTTCAGATGCTTCATCGGGTTAAATAAGGACAGAAAGAAGTTAGATTTTTAAAAAAAATTGCAGGGGATATCTTGTTTAGTTTCATGGCATAAAAAAGAATCAAATGTTGGTCCAAGTTGTGTATCAAATTACTTTAGAATCTTCCTCAAGTTTATTTCATATTTTTTGTTCATTTAATAATGTTAGGGGAAAAGAGAGAGAAAGAGAAATGAAAATATGTCGTGTCTAATAATGAATTAAATTTTTTTTTTTTTGCTTTTTCTTGCTTTTAGAAGCTATTTCACTATTTTAAAACACGTGCAAAACAAAAAAAAAAGTGTATATTTTCGGCCTGAAGGAGTATAAGCATTATGAAAAAGAATAAAATTTTACACGTAAAAATATGGAATATCAAAAGACTTTACAGAAATTGTGCGGTCAGGGCAAGAAAAGAAATTTTTAATTAAACTATAGGGCCGCTTTGAATTAAATATTTCTTCAATACAGTCGAATCCCATTATATCGAACTTCAAAGGACCAAAGGTTTTGTTCGCTATATCCGAACCGTTAAGATAAATGTTACAGTTCACAAAATGTACCTATTAGTTGCTATGTGTAATCAATGATGATGTTTTTAAAAATATGATAACATCTTTTTAAAATGATCATTAATGAATAAAATTCACTAAAATCGATTACATTAAACTGACACAATACTAATTAAATTAACTAAAAATCACGACAAATGTAAACAAATTCATTTTACCATCAATTGTTGCTCACTGTTCTGATACAGGAATAATCTGTAATCTTCCGCTGACGTGATGCCGATTTCAAAATAATTTTATAAATTTCTTTGTCCAATACATCAAATGACTCCATCCAACACTCTTTCTTCCACTGTTTGGGTAGATAAAAACTTATTGATTACACGCCTCGCTGCTGTAGCATCTTAGATGGTGGGGATTTCGTGATTTATGTGCTCCTCTTCATCAGCATCAGATGAAGAATCTTCGATTTCAGAATGATTCATTTTAATTTCTTCCACAATATCTTCATCAGTCCGATTTTCACACGCAATGACTTCATCATCACATGTTTCGAACAACTACATGTCACAATCTGAGAATGATTAAATTTTGTGCGTATCTATCCAATTCGCGATTGATAAATCTTCATCTTCTTCTTCTTCAACATTTGTTCTGTATTCAGCATTCTTAAAAAGTTTAAAAAAAAAAAAAAAAAATCAGTAGTTGACTGAAAAAACGGTTCGTTATAGCCGATTCTTAAGATTTCGAAGGTTTGCTATAAAAGGATAAATTAGCATTAAATACGATAGTAAAACGGCGTGACCAAAATTTTCGTTCGTTATATCCGCGAGTTCGTTATATACCGGGTTCGCTGTAACGAGGTTCGAATGTATAATAAAGTTACACAGAGCGGTAGTATATTGATTATTTAGTAAAATAATCAGGTTAATAATGGGCTCGTAGGAGGAAACATGACCGCTACAGGAAGAAGAGCAGTTAGTATTTCTATGTGACTTAAAGAGGCTTAACGGATACAACTCGTTACCCCATTTGTTCTTCCATCCAACATTTGCTGAATCATATTCATACCTAGAGAGTGTGTGTCTTTGGTTGGTTGCTTACTATTGAACGCTTTGCGAGACGAGGGCTAAACCTGAGTAAATTTAAGGGGGGGGGGGGGTCCAGGACACAAAATTGATCGAAATTTCGAAAAAAAATTTATTGCATTAAAAATTTTTATATTCTTTTGCGTTTAAAATGACATTTAAATCATGTTTTTATCTTAATTAAAACAGGAGAAATGATTATTTTTTTTTGCAACATTCTAATAGTAGCCAATTGTTATTCAAACCTGTAAGTGCGTTTTACTGCAAGATTGGTTTTTTCTCCATTTCTAGTCTTTAAATTATTATAAGTCAAGAACCGTTAAAGATAAATGGTTGAAACTTGTAACATGTATTTTTCAACTATTTTCCTTTAATTTTGATTCAGCAAATTAGAAAAAAAATATTTACTTTGAAAATATGAATTTTTTAATAATAAGTTACATATTTTTTCTAAGTTTTTAATCAAAATATTTTAATTTTTTTTAAAAATTAATATTTAAAAAAATAGTGAATCAAAATTAAATGTTTTTGTTTAGTTAAATGAAAAAAATTTGAAATTCGACAAATAATATTTTGAGTTATAAAATTTTTAAATTATCCGACTTTTATTAAAAATTTTAAATTTCTAAAATTTTTTTTTCCAACTTTTTGAGAAGTTTTATGATGTGATTTTGTTTACAAATCATATGGTTAACCATCACAAAAAAATTCAAAATTTTAACTCAATAAATAATTTTTTTTTTCAAAATGTGTCCCGGACCCCCTTAATAACTTCATTTTGAATGAAACACCCATTAGATGAAACATACACAAACACCATGATTCGACCCACGGATCATCTGAAAATATTTAACTGTTTGCCTATGTACTCCAACGATAAAATCGGAGTCTGATGTCTGACTATACCATGACTCTCACGATAAACTCGTCATTTTCTCTGATGTTATTGACATCAGGATTGGTTTCCTTTAGTAAAGAATTTGACGAAAATCAGTCCACAGACCAGATCGGGAGGTCTTAGTTAAGAAACTGCAGCTTCTCTGGTGCAATTTAAATGCTCCTGACTTCAGCTACTCCTGGGTTTTCTGTTTACAGGACTAAAATGTCCACCATCCTATGAAGCTATTCAGTTGTTGCAAGATGCTAGCCTTAAGCATGGGTTGTGAATCATAGCAACGAACGGATAGGCTTTGGATACCTTTCGAAAGCGACACATGTATATTAAGAGAAATAATAAGAAAAGGGGTGCAAGAGTCATACATAGCAAGCAGAGTTTCCCTTGTTAAAACAGACGAATGATATACTTTCATACAGTCTGAGACACACGCAGAAGCATCTTGGGCAGCGTAGTATTGAAGAAGGAAAATACTAAAATGAATGAAAATGGAAAGACTGTGAAAGAATTTTGAGCCAAACACAAATGAACCTATATACAAGGTGTCCGGGCTAAAGATATCCAAATGTCATGACTTATTTTTGCGGAACTACCCATTAGAATTTTAAAAAAATTATTTAAACAGAAAGAATATCTCACCAAGTTTTAATATCAATTATAGATTTCGCTCTCTCTCTCTCTCTCTCTCTCTCTCTCTATATATATATATATATATATATATATATATGTATATATATATTTATATATATATATATGTATATGTGTGTGTGTGTGTGTGTGTGTGAATATATATACACATACATATTATATACGAATAGATATATAGATTTTTATTTGAGTGCTGTAGTGTATTTCCAAGTAAAGTTTAGAGAAGGAATTTAGCTGGATCTTATTTAACTAATACATGTTTAGACCTAACAATTATGTAATATTGTACATAGATACCATCATATTGGGACTCATGTTTCAAATTCTTGTGTTTTATTTTTGAAAATACAGACCAATGAAAATTACAAATTTACATTATAACATTTTACGAGAAAAATCTTCAGTTCATTTTTTCTAAATTTTCAACGAGTTGAATTGTAAAATGCATTAAAATTAATGTTTAATTTATCTCTTTAGATAGCTTTTGTAC
>OU015502.1:129312632-129340132 GCA_907164885.2 Dolomedes plantarius
CGTATTCCTTTAGTATTTAGTATTTGTGTTTCCTCTAAACTCTATATTTTATCATATTCCATTTCAAAACTAATTTATGTATTCCCAAAAATTTGATTTTTAAGTAAGAAGATTAAAGTAATGAAAGAGAACGCATTGATTCTTAACCAATGAAGTCCATCACTAATCACATGGATAAATATTTTAAACATTTAGGATATAAGAATATCGGTTTTTATTTGACACCTATTTAATAACACAATAAAAAATTGTTTCATTACGTGATTTATTTGTTTATGCCTATTTAGCAAAAAGTGAACTTCTTACATGATCTATTTATTCTTTTATACTAGTGAATATAGTGTATAGGGTACAGTAATATAGTCTACAATAATACCTTACAGGACACTTTCACTTTTAAGCAATTTCATCTTTCTTGGTTTTGTTTTGAAGAGTTCTTCTAAATACAAAATTCCCACTTCAGTTACATCTTTTCAATGCAATAATTTCCCTGAACAGGTTTTCCAAAATGCTTTAAATAAAATGTATTTATTATAAAACAACCCCTTTTTATTCTTCGGCCCTCATCAAGTAAATAGGCATCTTACTGCTTTTTTCTTTCGTTCAATGACTCAAGTTTAAGCAGCTTGATTTTAAAAAAAAAACGGACGACTCATATATAAACAGTTTGATAAAAAAATGGAAATGTTTCATTTGTGAAAAAAATATAGAAAACCAAATAATTAAAAAAATATTTTTAAATCAATTGTTGGTGTAATAAATTTAGAATTTATTTTATGAGTCGGCTCACTTTCTTTTTTTCATTCTCTCTTTCTGAAATTGAAAAAAGAAATTAAATTCACCAATATTTCACAGCTTACAGTTGTGAGCTTTTATTGTTGTGCTCATATATATATTTTTCAATTCACTATTTGAATTTTATTGTTAAATTGGTCCCTAACTCTTGTTTTGTTCTTAGGTTTGATACTTGAGATATATATTTATACGTGAATAAAGGTATAATTGGGTCTTAAAATGTTATTTTTTTACCAACTATAAGCTTTTCTGCAAAGCAACTTGTTTTAAAATACCTTCATTAATAATTATGAAATAGATGTGACGATTGTTTTCACAACCAAATTATATTAAAACTTCATTTGTCGAGGATTTTGATGAAGCATAAAATATTAATAGTTCTTCCGTACTTTGGTTAAAAGATTTTCGGTTTTAAGACGCTATTCATTTCATCCTCAACTATAAGCTTTTCTGCAAAACAACTTGGTTTAAAATACCTTCATTAATAATTACGAAATAGATGTAACGATTGTTTTCACAACCAAATTATATTAAAACTTCATTTGTCGAGGATTTTAATGAAGCATAAAATATCAATAGTTCTTTCGTACTTTGTTTAAAAGCTTTTCAGTTTTAAAACATTATTCATTTCATCCTGTCAAAAGTGCTTTCTATTGTCTAACACGCTCTTGTTTTATTTTCAGTGATAGATAGTCAGAGATAAATTGATTAAGATATTAAAAAGCGACGTTCACTAGGGAAATATCAAGGGAATTTAACAAGCTTCCATTCAAAACATATTTTTAATGTCATTTGCATGAAATTTGTAAACACTCATATCAACATGCGTAATTATCTCTCTCTCTCTCTATATATATATATATATACTATATGTGTGTGTGTGTGTGTTTGTTTGTTTGTTTGTGTGAGTGTGTGGGGGGGGGGGTGTAATATATCCATTACATCCTTAAATTATACTCTGAAAGAGAAACTAGCTCATGGCTGGAGCTAGACTCAGACTGAAAGGAATAAAATTTTGATGCAGTTTGGTCGAATTGTTTATTAGAGCGACAAAAGTACATCCGTCCTTTTCAGAAGACGGCTCGGAAGCTAATATCACCTTTCAACAGCGAAAAAAACATGTGGCTATTATTTTGCAAGGTCAGCTGAATTTGGGTATCGCGATGCGAACCCACGCCTGAATTCTAACATGTACACGTGTAGAAATGAACAGGCATGCGATTTATGGGAAGTTCTGTTGCTAAGGGTTTTAAAGCGATAAAGTAATGTTACTGGGGATTGGATTTAGGAAAGGCAATTTAAATGCTAGAATGGAGGGCCTAATATTTAATATATTAGGCCCTCCATTAACAGTTCCGTAATATAACAGTTCCGTAACTGACTGACTGACACATAACGCACAGACCAAACTGCTGGACCTATAGGGCTGAAATTTTGCATGGCAATTCTTCTTATAGTGTAGGGGTGCACTAAGACAGATTTTTGAAAACTTCTTCTTAATTTTTTTATAATTAAATTTTTAAGCTGTTCTTGTAACATTCTTTTAAGATTTCATTTAAAATAATAATCTGTGGGTTATAAAATTTGAATCACTAGAAATATCAAAATAATTCATTTAAAATGAAATCTTTATCGAATCTTTACCTACATTTTCTGATTTTTAGTGAATTTTTAAAGATTAATTTTTAGAATTTAATTTATTAAATGCTGATTACGTAGTTCCTTTTCTTTTTATGATACTTTAAACTAATTTTGCGCCACGTGCATAACAACAAAATAGACCTTTTTCTTTCTTGCTAATGCGGCAGACGATTGGATATTATCCAAAAAAATATTAAAATATAGTAAAAAAAATGTTCCTCAAACTGTGCTATATTAACTGTACTATATTATTTTGTATGTTCTATTAAATTTAAATTCAATATTTTCTTCTACATTATTTTGTCTATAAAAAATATTTGTTACGATTTTTTATAAATATATTTTTTAATTTTTTTTTGCCATATATTGCATACATTGACCGTTTTATGTATGCAATTTGAATGTACTCCGTAGCGAAGCATGGGTATTCAGCTAGTCAAAAATAAAGTATAGGTACGCAAAATCAAGAATTATCTTGTTATGTAGACTGCTATAAAGTTTGAAATGAACGCTATTCATTATTTGATTTTTGATGCGACGATTTTTTTTAAACATGAGATAATAGAAAATATAACTTTCGTAAAATAAGCGGATTAAATTTTTATTAATATTTTTTTTAAACGATTAGAGTGTTCTTGGGGAGATCACCTTTGCACTCGCAAAAATGCACTGATTTTACTACCACGCTTCATGTGTTGTCAAACAGTTAATTTGTAATTAATTTAAACAAATTTTTATGGTGAATTGCACAAAGCTTTATCTATTAGAAAACAAAAGCAGAATTGTGCGGATATCGTTAGAAATTATTTTATGTAAAAAAACTTTAAATTAATGTTTTATGAATAATGAATTCATTGCGTGCTGATTTTTTAAAAAAATAAGAGATATATTTTGGATTATTTGTATACATTCTATCCATAGGTTATACTTTAATCTACACCTAAATTAATTACCATATTTTACATAAAAATATTTTTAGGCAAATGTATTGTAATGTACAAGAAATGTCATAAAATAATTTCTCAAAAAATTGCTGTATAAAAATTAGTAATATGTACTTACCTAAATTTCGATGGAAATTGTATAAACATACTGGATATACATGTGTACCAAATTTTACCAATTTTTTCGCCATAAGTTTTGAAGAAATAGTGCGCACAAGTTTGGAAATAACAGATTTTAGAGAAAGCCATTTAAAGTTGAAAGTTTCTATAAATTACAGTACTATTAGCTTTATAAATTTGGCCATAAAATCGGTTCTAATTGTAGTATCGACTTATTTTTTTTAAAGATTCTTTACATTCCATTCTTCAAAATTAAATCATATTAAAAAATTTGGTTTTTTGGAGGTTTTAAGGTGATCTCCCCCCTTAAACATTCTTTTTTATAAATTCCAGACATTTAGCAGCTAAGTCCTTACCCCTCTTGCTGCTCAATACACTTCAAAAGCACAATCAAAATCTTTGAGTGCAGAACACGTGTCCTGATAACCATTGTTCATAGACTTACCACTATTGCTCTGATAACAACGAGGAGAGTTCTGAATCCAATACGGAAAAAATGGACATTCAAACAATCGTGGCTAAATAAAAGACGAAAAAGAGCGACTGCGTATCTTCGAATGTATTCCCAAAAATTTGATTTTTAAGTAAGAAGTTTAAAGTAATGAAAGAGAACGCATTGATTCTTAACCAATGAAGTCCATCACTAATCACATGGATAAATATTTTAAACATTTAGGATATAAGAATATCGGTTTTTATTTGACACCTATTTAATAACACAATAAAAAATTGTTTCATTACGTGATTTATTTTTTATGCCTATTTAGCAAGAAGTGAGATTTTTGCATGAGCTATTTTTTCTTTTATACTAGTGAATATAGTGTATAGTGTATGTAATAACCCAAACGGGGTTTACAGGACACTTTCATTTTTAAGCAATTTCATCTTTCTTGGTATTGTTTTGAAGAGTTCTTCTAAATACAAAATTCCTACTTAAGTTACATCTTTTCAATGCAATAATTTCCCTGAACATCTTTCCCAAAATGCTTTAAGTAAGATGTATTTATTATAAAACAACCCTGTTTTATTCTTCGGCTCTCAGCAAGTAAATAGGCATCTTACTGGTTTTTTCTTTCCTTCAATGACTAAAGTTTAAGCAGCTTGATTAAAAACAAACGGACGACTCATATATAAACAGTTTGATAAAAAAATGGAAATGTTTCATTTGTGAAAAAATTATAGAAAAACCAAATAATTAAAAAAAATATTTTTAAATCAATTGTTGGTGTAATAAATTTAGAATTTATTTTATGAGTCGGTTCACTTTCTGTTTTTCATACTCTCTTTCTGAAATTGAAAAAAGAAATAAAATTCACCAATATTTCGCAGCTTACAGTTGTGAGCTTTTATTGTTGTTCTCATATATCTTTTTCAATTCACTATTTGAATTTTATTGTTAATTTGGTCCCTAACTCTTGTTTTGTTCTTAGGTTTGATACTTGAGATATATATTTATACGTGAATAAAGGTATAATTGGGTCTTAAAATGTTATTTTTTTACCAACTATAAGCTCTTCTGCAAAGCAACTTGTTTTAAAATACCTTCATTAATAATTATGAAATAGATGTGACGATTGTTTTCACAACTAAATTATATTAAAACTTCATTTGTCGAGGATTTTAATGAAGCATATTGTTCTTCCCTGCTTCCGTTAAAAACTTTTCAGTTTCAAAACGTTATTCATTTCATCCTCAACTATAAGCTTTTCTGCAAAGCAACTTGTTTTAAAATACCATCATTAATAATAACGAAATAGATGTGACGATTATTTTTACAACCAAATTATATTAAAACTTCGTTTGTCGAGGATTTTAATGAAGCATAAAATATCAATAATTCTTACGTACTTTGTTTAAAAGCTTTTCAGTTTTAAAACATTATTCATTTCATCCTGTCAAAAGTGCTTTCTAGTGTCTAACACGCTCTTGTTTTATTTTCAGTGATAGATAGTCAGAGATAAATTGATTAAGATATTAAAAAGCGACGTTCACTAGGGAAATATCAAGGGAATTTAACAAGCTTCCATTCAAAACATATTTTTAATGTCATTTACATGAAATTTGTAAACACTCATATCAACATGCGTAATTATCTCTCTCTCTCTCTCTCTCTCTCTCTCTATATATATATATATATATATATATATATATATATATATATATATATATATATATATATATATACTATGTGTGTGTGTGTGTGTTTGTTTGTTTGTTTGTGTGGGTGTGGGTGTGTGTGGGGGGGTGTAATATATCCATTACATCCTTAAATTATACTCTGAAAGAGAAACTAGCTCATGGCTGGAGCTAGACTCAGACTGAAAGGAGTAAAATTTTGATGCAGTTTGGTCAAATCGTTTATTAAAGCGACAAAAGTACATCCGTCCTTTTCAGAAGACGGCTCGGAAGCTAATATCACCTTTCAACAGCAACCGCGAGAGGCGAAAAAAACATGTGGCTATTATTTTGCAAGGTCAGCTGAATTTGGGTATCGCGATGCGAACCCACGCCTGAATTCTAACATGTAGACGTGTAGAAATGAACAGGCATGCGATTTATGGGAAGTTCTGTTGCTAAGGGTTTTAAAGCGATAAAGTAATGTTACTGGGGATTGGATTTAGGAAAGGCAATTTAAATGCTAGAATGGAGGGCCTAATATTTAATATATTAGGCCCTCCATTAACAGTTCCGTAATATAACAGTTCCGTAACTGACTGACTGACACATAACGCACAGACCAAACTGCTGGACCTATAGGGCTGAAATTTTGCATGGCAATTCTTCTTATAGTGTAGGGGTGCACTAAGACAGATTTTTGAAAACTTCTTCTTAATTTTTTTATAATTAAATTTTTAAGCTGTTCTTGTAACATTCTTTTAAGATTTCATTTAAAATAATAATCTGTGGGTTATAAAATTTGAATCACTAGAAATATCAAAATAATTCATTTAAAATGAAATCTTTATCGAATCTTTACCTACATTTTCTGATTTTTAGTGAATTTTTAAAGATTAATTTTTAGAATTTAATTTATTAAATGCTGATTACGTAGTTCCTTTTCTTTTTATGATACTTTAAACTAATTTTGCGCCACGTGCATAACAACGAAATAGATCTTTTTCTTTCTTGCTAATGCGGCAGACGATTGGACATTATCCAAAAAAATATTAAAATATAGTAAAAAAAATGTTCCTCAAACTGTGCTATATTAACTGTACTATATTATTTTGTATGTTCTATTAAATTTAAATTCAATATTTTCTTCTACATTATTTTGTCGATAAAAATATTTGTTACGAATTTTTATAAATATATTTAAAAAATTTTTTTTTGCCATAAATTGCATACATTGACCGTTGTATGTATGCAATTTGAATGTACTCCGTAGCAAAGCACAGGTATTCAGCTAGTCAAAAATAAAGTACAGGTACGCAAAATCAAGAATTATCTTGTTATGTATACTGCTATAAAGTTTGAAATGAACGCTATTCATTATTTGATTTTTGATGGGACGATTTTTTTTAAACATGAGATAATAGAAAATATAACTTTTATTAAAATAAGCGGATTAAATTTTTATAAATATTTTTTTAAAACGATTAGACTGTTCTTGGGGAGATCACCTTTGCAATCGCAAAAATGCACTGATTTTACTACCACGCTTCATGTGCTGTCAAACAGTTAATTTGTAATTAATTAAAACCAATTTTTATGGTGAATTGTACAAAGCTTTATCTATTAGAAAACAAAAGCAGAATTCTGGGGATATTGTTAGAAATTATTTTATATAAAAAAACTTGAAATAAATTAATATTTTATGAATGATGAATTCATTGCGTGCAGATTTAAAAAAAAATATATATAAGAGATATATTTTGAATTAATTGTATACATTCTATCCATAGGTTATACTTTAATCTACACCTAAAATAATTACCATATTTTACATAAAAATATTTTTAGGCAAATGTATTGCAATGTACAAGAAATGTCATAAAATATTTTCCCAAAAAATTGCTGTAAAAAAGTTAGTAATATGTACTTACCTAAATTTCGGTGGAAATTGTATAAACATACTGGATATACATGTGTACCAAATTTTACCAATTTTTTCGCCATAAGTTTTGAAGAAATAGTGCGCACAAGTTTGGAAATAACAGATTTTAGAGAAAGCCATTTAAAGTTGAAAGTTTCTATAAATTACAGTACTATTAGCTTTATAAATTTGGCCATAAAATCGGATCTAATTGAATTATCGACTTATTTTTTTTAAGATTCTTTACATTCCATTCTTCAGAATTAAATCATATGAAAAAATTTGGTTTTTTCGAGGTTTTAAGGCCTGTTCACATAGGAGTCCGTTGCGTAGCGTTAAGGAAAAGATGATGTTGAGACGAAAATAAACCAATCATAGGCGTTAAAAATTTCATCGCTAATCGTTTTGAGGCCTATGATTGGTTTATTTTCGTCTCAACGTCATCTTTTCCTTAACGCAACGTAACGGACTCCTATGTGAACAGGCCCTAAAGGTGATCTCCCCCCTTAAACATTCTTTCTTATAAATGTCAGACATTTAGCAGCTAAGTCCTTACTCCTCTTGCTGCTCAATACCCTTCAAAAGCACAATCAAAATCTTTGAGTGCAGAACACGTGTCCTGATAACCATTGTTCATAGACTTACCACTATTGCTCTGATAACAACGAGGAGAGTTCTGAATCCAATACGGAAAAAATGGACATTCAAACAATCGTGGCTAAATAAAAGACGAAAAAGAGCGACTGCGGATCTTCGAATCATAGATTTTGAATCAACAAGAAATTCCCAGGCATTTTCCCGTGCTTGATTGACCATGTCGAAACCATACATTGTCTTGAACGCTGATGTCATTACTAGTTTGGCTGATTGAAAAGTTGATGATGAATTCGGATTTATGAAAGGTCTTCTCTTTGATAAACAGGAAATCCAACGTAAATAAAGCACAAATAGCAATAAGGTTATAGAGTTTCTATTAAGGGGCACTTCTACCCAGACTTGGGTGTATATAATTTGAAGTGGCACTCTATTTGAATTTTATACAAACACAGTTTATACATGAAACAATGTTTATTGAATTCGTTGCACATATAATTGGCTTTTACAGCAATAAGCATGCGTACTACTTGTACGGAATGTATAAACACAGCTTTCAAGAACAATATATTTTTATACTCACGAACACTAAGTCAAACCAGCAGTACTGCCATGTAAACTTCTGGCCCGCTAAGGACTAGCGCAGGATAACACCTTTTCAACCTTAACAACCTCCCCCCCTCTTTTCTTAATGACGCTGCGTGGTATTTATACTAAGAGCGTATGCCGAAATTAGCATATCTAAAGCAGCTTCTTTAATTCACTCAAAAGTTCGATTCTTGTGAATCGAATCTTGTGTATACCTTACACTGTGCAATTTTGCATACGGCCGTTTCGAAGCTGCAACGAAGCTTCCAAAAAAACTAAGCCAAAGCAAAGCTTTGGCTTAGTTTTCGGCTTTTTGAGCTGCCACTAAGTTCTTTGCACTGATGAAGAAGCTCCTTTGCAGCTTCGAAACGGCTGTATGCAAAATTGCACCTTATTTCTATTTGTGCTTTATTTACGTTGGATTTCCTGTTTATTCCTCGAGCACAAAGGTTTTGTCTTTTCTTTTTTCGTACGGGTCTTTTCTTTTTTCGTCTACTTTCGTACGGGGAAGAGGAACCAACAGTTAAACCACAGAATTAGCCCGAGCATTTAAAAACGTCTACATTCATAAATGCGTTTCGAGTAGCAAAATGCGTTGTCACTAATGACATTTAACCCTCAAACGTTACAGTGGAGGTCGGATCCGTCCCAAGGGAGTGTCTTCCCCCTCCCGTACTCTCCCCTCTCATTGTAAAAGATCAAGTTGGCAAGGAACCCTACCAGATAGACCTACTAGATAAAGTAATAAGTAAATACGAGTGTCTTTGTTGCAAAACATTATTCCTGATCACTAGTAATTTTTAAAAAAAAATTTTATTTTAAATTTTTTTTTATTTTTTTATTTCGATTTTGAAAGTCAAATATATCAGTATATATTATTTTTTTACATTTTTGTGCTCGGAAAGCTGGTTTCACTAACTTTTAAACCTAAATAAAGTCAGTTATATATTAGAATCAGTTATATATTATATCTCGTCAAAAGTGTGATGACGAGACCTGTCGGTTACCTCTATGTTGTTTTATGGCTGATGACGAGACCTGTCGGTTACCTCTATGTTGTTTTATGGTTGATGACGAGACCTGTCGGTTACCTCTATGTTGTTTTATGGTTGATGACGAGACCTGTCGGTTACCTCTATGTTGTTTTATGGTTGATGACGAGACCTGTCGGTTACCTCTATGTTGTTTTATGGCTGATGACGAGACCTGTCGGTTACCTCTATGTTGTTTTATGGTTCAGTTCCGGCACTTATACAGAATCTTGCCGTTGGTGCGTGGATGCCCAGAGTGCTTGATTTCTGTTTGCTTTTTGTCTATATTCGAATTATTTTTATCTATCTCTGTTGGATTATTTATTATATATTAGACCTAATATATACAACATTTTATGTAAATGCCAAAGATATTTTCTTTGTATAGCAAAATTACAATTTTTTGGTCTTTTTTTCTACAAAAAGGGTTTAATTTCATGTAAAATATTATCAATAAATGTTATCATGCAACAAAAATGCTTGTTGTGTGCTTATTTATATCAAAAACCTCATCAAAAAAGAGATCGTGTCCGATCTCACCCGACCGTACCTTCTATTTTGTCTCAAAATTCTGGACTGTTTGAGGGTTAAATAAGCTTTGGAATCGAACTCAATAACCTTGGTACAACTGATTTTTTCGTAGCAGTTATTTCTGAAGGGTGACATAAAATGCCTCGAATTCTCTCTCGAAACTTGTGTCTGTTCACATTGCCATATAAAGGAAAAGCAGTCCACGATATATTCCACCATCTATAGCAACATTTGATGAGTTCAACATGTAGCCGTTGTCCATGAAACAAACGGGCATCTAGATAATCGTGCCTATGTAAAAGACGATACAGAAGGACATACGAAGAACGAGGGTAATGAATGTAAAACAATAGTTTTATATTTTGAAGTGCATGTATAAATATAAAGAAAGGTATTCCAAATGTGAATAAATATCAAAAGTATGCAAATTTGTAAGTTTTTGGCTCAGGAAATAGAAAAATGAAAAAAAAAAGTTTTAAACTTAAAGCCCATAACACATATTTTCCATAGTTAAAATTCAAGACAAATTTAATACTGTGAAATTATCCTGCTTTGAATGAACTAGAAGTAATATTGCACATTTGAAGTTCTGAGTAATTAAAAACAAGCTAATAATTCCTAGTTAATTAAATTCCCAATTTCCATCTTAATAATCCTTATTAATTACCAAAATAAACTTGTAAACGTTAAAATAGTTCAAGATGCTAAACGAACACATTGTTAACAATTTGGGGTGCAGTCTATTAATGCATATCTAAAAGTTCAAAGTTATTACTGTGTTTATTTTCCTTATTATTTTTTTTTACTTTTAAAATTCTCACATCACTGCGCTTAATTTGTAAATAACCAATAATATATTTTAAAATTTATCTTGCTGTTAATATTCTTTTACGTTGTTAACTCAACGTCATAAATACAACTCTAACTATTAGAACAATTACATCGAGTAAACTCGACTCAGTACTTCCTAGACCTATTAAAAGAAAATCAATGCGGTCTAATTTATTGATTAGCCATTACAATAACAGGTTCTACTTGTTAACTCCAATTACCAAAGCACATTAAAACAGTGGTCACGTTTTGGCTTTCTTTTCCTTTATATCAAGAAAAGAGAGAATTTAGTTTGAATTTGAGACAGCCTATTTTCTTTTGTTTGAGTTTCTCGATGGAAATCTATATTAAAGGGAATGATGACTACATTCTATTATTTCTGATATTTTCTTTGTGTTCTTAGATTTCTTTTTATATATATTTCCTTGTGGCTGCATATTGAGAACAATATTTAGAACTAAATAGTTTACTGCTTTACTACCAATTTGTATCATGTTCTAGTTTATACCACATTAAAGGGAAATATCATTTTATTATAAAATCCTTTTTCTAATGCGGAGGCAATAATACAATTAAAGTGCTCAAAAGTAATTTGTCACTGCAGCTTTTCTTGTTAGATTTCTCTTCGAAGTACGATTAAATTGTTCTGATGTGAACTGAAATAAAGGCTTTTACAATTTAAGATGTTAAAGTGTCACGTTTTTTTTCCCCATTTACAAAAAATTGCGCTATAGATACGAGTTTGCTGATAATATTTACAGTTTTGACGTAGGATTATGTTCCTTCATAATAGTCCTCCGGAAAGCAAAACTTAAGACGCTAAAACCGTCTGTCCGTACCTCGCGAGTTATAATTTTGGCAGCGTGCCAAACCCAATCTGTATGGCTTGGGCAAGCAGTAAATAATTAAACAGAAAAGTACCAAAATGCATCCAAATTTTGACATACATGTCAGAAATTAATTGGGAAAAGAATAATTCAGTTACATTTAAAGGGGACTTACAGATTAATCATTTTCGTGGCGCGAAAAAGCCACTAGCTTTCATATTCCAGGACGCGTGCGGGTAGAAAAAGTAGGTTATTCCCCGTTTCAATAATTGACCTTCGATCCGCGATGACATGAAGCTCCATGCAGAGAGAATTTCTTTTAGATAATGTACAGGATTGGGCGCGAAAAGAAACTTCGAGAAAATTCTAAATTGGGCTCTGCGCATGTGCCGGGAGAGTGGACGCGCGGTTTTGACCTCGAAATCGAGAGAGCGCGGGATAGAATTCAATGCCGACGGACGTGTGTTCGTTACGTCTCTAAGTTAAAAAAAATGGCGATAGCTGATCGCGCTAAGTTGGAGCTTTGTTTCGCATGAAAAGGAAATAAAAGAAATTGATTTAAACTGTGGACTGATGTTATTAAATTATTCTTCCACTCGCCACTAATATTCACGGATGATGACTGCATTTTAAGATGTGACAGCAGGCAAACTACCCGCATGTCATACATATATGTATATATATATATACATACGTACATATATATATACTCGTAGATACATAAGACATACATACATATATACATACACAAGAGGCAAGCAACGATAAGTAATTCTACGTTAATAACCCATGGTAGTTTCGTTAGAAGAGACTACCTGAATTTTGTTTTCCTTATGCGAAGGCACGTGTCGGCAAACATTCTCCTTTTGTTATTCACCGTGAAGTCTTGTTGACTACTTTATTGTGAGAGCACCATTTACGTCAGCTAGCATCCCTCCCTATGATGGTACAACATTCTAACGACCAGGCCTTATTCGGGATTTGAACCCAAGCCTACAGTGTGGTAGCTCACGCCGATAACCACTATACCATGTGGGTGACTTTTATAGAAAAAAAATATATCCAGTTTTAACTTATCCTCATATTAATTGAAAAATCTCGTTTTATTTTAAAATTTTCTAAAGTCTAATCTTTAATGAATGAACATCCATGAGGAGAAACAAACTAGTTAAAGGTTCATAAAGCCTCGAAATAAGAAAGCATACAGACTATCGATATTAAATGGAATTCTTAAAACAATAAAAGCAATACACATTAATATAAAATATTATTGCTGATAAATTGGGCAAAAGTAATTAACTTCTTTAGAGGTCTAAACGAATGAAATACATTAGGATCTAAAGTATATTACTTACTTTTGATACAAAATAAATCTTCCATATGGGATATGCTACACAGTATACAGCCGAGATACTAAAATTCAAAGACAGCCCACAAAATTCTACGTATGATCGCCAGACTGATTTGAGCAAGTATAAAAGTTTAACTTACTTTCGGAACTATTGTAAATTTTGGAACGAAAACAAACACACACACACACACACTCACGAGACAAAAATAACAGCTAGATATTCTGTAAAAGGTACTTAAATAGTTATTAAGGTCATTATGAAGTAGAAATGGGGCTTTTAAACTTTTTCTTTAAAAATATAGGGTCTACAATCAGTATGCTGTGCTAACTTTTTATTATTTTTATTTTTCATGAAGTGATTTAAAACAATTTCTTGATGCTGTGAAACACAAAATCACCTTGCATTCTTTACAATGTATAGTGGTTAGGTCCGATCACTTATCATTTCTGCATCTGCTTCGATGGGTCCTATCCCAAATAAATTCTGGCATATGCCTAGTCTCATTGCTACGTGCTTCTTCATACAGAATGCATAAAATATGTGTAAAAATGTAAAGCAAACTCTTCAACTGAAGATTTTAACTTAAGAAATAATGCTTTAATCAACTTCCAAAACCCAACTAAAAAATTTGACTCAAAAACCCACAAAACATAGTCACAAAAAACAGACTTTTGACGTCATAGGGACCCATTGTGTCACATATGATACATAAAAGTTTGACAAGTTATTATGCATTAAAATGTCCGTGGAAAATTATTTTATTGATATAAATAAGTAATTCGTATATATACACACAAACTGTATATTATGAAATTAGTTTAATATTTGTATAATTAAGTAATAAACTTGTTTCTATGGCGTGCAGACATCGTGCTTTGATTCAAAGACGCTACTATAAACACAATCGTCGTCAAGTAATGCCATAAGTTCACGAGAAGATAAAATTAAGGGAGGTATTTCGCTTTGTATCACATATGATACAAAAGTACGGAGGAGTATATATATATATATAGAAGACGTTTATTTTGAAAGTGGAGTGGAATAAGTCACTTTTCGAAAAAATCAAGTTAATAAAAACATTAATTACAATATAACGGTATCTCTTCTTTAAAAAATTACAATCAATATGATGAGAACCACTAAGATTTTAAATACCTTTAAATATCTGTCTTTTTTTTAAATATCTCGATTTAAAAACAAAGTGACTTATGCCACTTGCAAAATCTCATCTATGTGTGTTTGTGTATTAGTGTATTTGTGTTATTCATTTATACATTTTATATATTTTTTATAACTCCATTGTCGTGTTGCCTGTCTTAAAATTATTTATTTCTTTGGGCGAGATTCGTATATTATTTGGGTTAGTACAAATTATTTATAATTTATAGGTATTTGGGTGCGTTGTGTTTTTTTTATTTATTTGGTTGAATACAACCCAAGGTTCTAGACATTCTGGCAAACGATCAGGTCAAATAACTTTGCTTCTAATAACTAGGTAATAACTTTCCTTTAGGTCAACTGCGAAGATAAAGATGACTGACTCCAATGTAACAAAATAAAATTGATTTATTTACAACCCTATCTATTTACAAAAAAAAAACTGAATTACCAAATCTTCGCACACAGTTTACACATTTTACTAATCTTTTAGCATTTTCTCCTCGATTCATATCGAATGACATGTATTTAATTAAATCTACACCTTTTGGATTCAGGGAGCATATAATTATTAAGCTAACTCATAGCCAAGAACTCCTATTCATCAAAATTATCTTTACGAAAACACTGTTCCCGCACTAACCTTTCATTTAGCTCGGTGGGGTCTGAACAAAACAAAATTTAACTTTCACTCACTCAGTTTGACGATACAGCACTGGGACTCTGGCGTCGAAGCTCTGCTTAGGCATGGGGTATCGCTTCTTCCTTCTAGGTAGTGGGTGCGCTGCGTCTCTAGGCTGTCGTGGGTATTCTTCTACTCTTTTCAAAATGATGGGGCACTCATCAGGAAAATGATGACATCGACTTCTCTTGATCCAAAGTCACGCTCAATTCCGGGAAGACTCGACCAGATCTCCAACATTAAGGCGCATCCTCTCTATAACCCCGTTTCTATTCTCTTGCTCAAAATCACTCTCAGCTCCGGGAAGACTCGTCCGGATCTCCAATATTTAAAACTGCCAATCTTTTCATCACTTTCGATGCTAAGGCACTAGGAAAGATCAACCGGTTTCCGGAAAACGAAACCTCTTTCTCGTACTGTCGGACAACTCCCGGGAATGCTCAACCGGTCTCCGACGTTTTGAAATTCCAATCTCTTCATCCCTCTGCAATGCTAAAGCACCGGGAAAAGTCAACCGGGCCCGCACGCAGAAGAGAATCTTTTTAAAAAAAACTCTAAGTCTTCTATTTATTTGTTTTTTTATAACAATGTCCACGCCTTCTCGTGACTCCTAATCCATTCAGGAAAGCTTTCAAAAATCCACCACTTAGCCTCCATTTTCATTTCTCGGATTGGATAATCCCATAACCCATGCACGTCTTAATTACGTCATACAGAGACCACCCAAAGTCCAGTCCACGTGTTTTGCGGTCTACAAGTCCAATAAATCCTTTACAATAGGGTATTTTACTTTAATGTCAAACCCTGGTGCCATCTCCTTATCTGCGTCTGGAATCACCTACCCCCTATCGCGCACCGCCGCTTTTAAATTGGCTAAGCGTACAGACTACTGTTCCGTCCTCTAATCAAAGGCGGCTTCCTAGCATTCTAACCGAAATGTGATGAAAACAGCCTTCGATCACTTTAAAAATTTTAATTTTTCTTTAAAATCGAAAGCGCTTCATCACATACGCTCCCTCCTCCGAAAAAAAAAACTAACCAAACACCAAACACGTAAAAATATGCTCCCTTCCTCGAAAAGTTTACAAAATTCTCATGTACTACTTATATAATTCATGACACTCAATAAAACATAATCACATCAATTACAAAACTTCTTACCATCCATGTCTGAAAAAAAAAACTTGTTCACATCATAAGTCCTCATACACTGTTTATAAACACTAAAACAAAACATCAAAACACTTACTCCTGACTCCATTGACCTTCTTTGATCATGTGATCTATACCTTTAATTTAGGTAAGAGAAGACCACCAACCTATGCACTTATTCGAGTTCTGAATTCAAAAGTTCATTCTTTTAATCAAATGTTCTGAGTGAAAACATCGAAGATCTATATGAACCATGTCGACATAACTAATCACCATACAAAATCATGATTTGCAGAGTTCAGACCCAAAACACTATCACATAGCATAAATTCTTCATCTCTCTATATATCATTTTGCACGCAATTAAACTCTATTCTAACACTATTCCTCATTATTCACAAAATTTACTTATAAAGAAAAATAATTAACACATTAAAATATATCTCACAGTATATTTGCCACATTCACAACTAAATACCAAAGATATAAAAATTTGTTGCATTTTCAACACACTTCTCACAATATTTTTGTACTTTTTCAAAACAAATTCATTAACTTAAATTCATATGTATGTATAAATTGAGTGTTCACAAATAACCTTCCTATCACACTTATATTTTCTAAAAATCATAATCCAAACCCATTTTCCTCATTATCGTCAAAAGAACCGATGCTAAAGACGCGCAAAACTTTTTCAAACACCGCACTTCACTCACGAAAACCGAAAACCAAACTAAGCTCCCTTATTCAAAAGCGCACGACAAACCTGAACTCATTCAATTCACAATTCCCCTACTACATACTAGATTTGCGAAACATAAATTTTTTCTCCCCTTAGCACCAAGGATTCCCACAAAACTCAACCACTAACCCTTGATAACACCAAAACCCATAATTCTTTTCATTTTCCAAACATCTAAAACCATTAAAACAACCACTCTATTATTTGCCTTTGTCTCCTAAGCCGCATATTTAAACTTCTTATTTTAGTTAGTCATTAACCTATTTCGTTCCCCCAGCATTTTAGATAAATAAATGAAATTCTGGCCAAAAATTTTCATTTATTCTCCAAAAAGGCTGTTTTAAACAATTTGCGACATTTTAAATTCAAACATCCTTACCAATTTTTATAGTTACCTCGCATACCTTATCGTAAACAACCCTTCAACACCTACCTATCGATCAAATTTACTTTCTAAATAACCATTGTCCTTGGGGTCATTCAGCTCTGCAGCCCTGAACAACTTCCAAGTTATGAGGAATCCCTAAACCAAAACCAAACGGTTTGACTTTCAAAAAAAACCTCCTTTGTTCAAATTGTTAAAATTCCTCCCCAAGCACAACATAGCCAGCCTGCACACAAAACAGTTCTTTCCCCGTGCACTTCTCCTGAGGGGGGGGGGGAGGAAACGAAAAACATCTCCTTTCTCCGACCACAATTCCCCCAACATACTATTTCCGTAAACAAAAGCTAACACCGCACTTTCCTAGAACAACTGCACAAAGCACCGCGTCGCGACCCTCTTTTACTTTGCGTAATTCTTAAAAACAACCGCCATCTTTCTAATACCACATATCTCTACTAATTCTACGCACATGCTTCACTAAATTCATATCTAAAACTTCACTACCCTGACTTATTATTCACCCCAGGGTAAACAATCGTAAATTTTATTTTCATAGCACCTAACAACTAATGCAATCCATCCATCAAAAGTTTAGTTTTTTATACTGTGGCAATTCTGACCATTTATTCCTATAACTAACCCTCTTTTCGTTATAAAGACCTCTACTCCAACAATGTATCGAAAACTCTTATTTTACCTCCTTAACTCAGCACTCCTTCAGCTATAACCTTTTTGGCAGATTAAATGCAATATAATCCACCTCACATTATTTATCGTTTATAGACTGAAACAAATCTGACTATGATTTGCGCTTTTGCTTACCGTTAACCATCTTTCATTCAAAATCTCCTCTACTCTAACTTTTTTATCTAAACTTCCTATTTCAATTTTACCCAACTGACGATGGCTTTGCAACACATTCGCGATACAACCTTCTTGATCTAACTCAAATAACTCCAATTTTTAAATTTTACACCTCACATTACCGATCATTCGTTTACCTATCATTACTCAATATGCAAGAATTCTCTCATTATAATATTACTTCTCCTAACATTATGCCTTCAAATTCTTTATACGTAATTAAACTATGACTCACAATCCCAAACTTAAAAAAACGCTAATTTCCCCCAAAATACACATATATGCACAAAATCAAAACGAAACACAATTCTATTCTCAATGTAATTGCAAAAATATTATCTGACAAATTCTATACTTAAATTGACACACGTTTCTCTCCAAAAAATTCATATCTATACCAAGTACCACCAATTACTATCGACCAACACACTTGTACTCAATTCAATAATTTCTCAACTGTTACTCAAATCTTAACTATCTATTGATTTTCTCATTTCAATAGAATTTTCAAAATCACACTTAAATATTATCTATCAACTGATATCAAACAAATTTTCTGCCATCAACTACTTTTAACTTATTCAAAATATTTTTCAAAAATACACCTCAATTCAATCTATCATTTCTACAATATCTACAATATACATAAATTTTAAACACTTCATATAAATCATAACACAAGTATTTCTTATCTATCTTTAACCAACTCAACAAACTCTTTCTAAAAACACTCTTTAATTCACTTAGTTAAAATTAAAATATTTGCATTCATATATTCACACTTCAAACAATCTTAACATAAAATCAATATTGTCACACTCTTCAAAACAAAATTACACTCTATAATAATAATTGTGGCAAATATACGAACATATTTTCAAAACACTCCCGCTCTAAAAATTCTTACGCGCTGCTCCCTTCTATACAAAATTTGTAAAGACCAAAAAAAAATTTCTTAAAGACAAAAAAAAACTGTAACTGTTTTTTTTGTAAACCAAAAAAAAAAAAATTTTCACGATTCTAGCCTAACACAAATTATTTTTATTATCCTGGTCGGGACCATTTGTCGAACAAAAGATTTATTGTGATTTCATACACTTATTCATATACCTTCAAAATTAAATATGGCAAATACACATTTAAATTTCAAACATCGCGCGCTTTCAAAATAATTTTAATACGCGGCTCCCTTCACTTTGAAAAACAAAAAAATTTTTATCTCTAAAGTCCCTAACACACCATGAGACTGAGTCACGGTCACCATTTGTCGTGTTGCCTGTCTTAAAATTATTTATTTCTTTGGGCGAGATTCGTATATTATTTGGGTTAGTACAAATTATTTATAATTTATAGGTATTTGGGTGCGTTGTGTTTTTTTTATTTATTTGGTTGAATACAACCCAAGGTTCTAGACATTCTGGCAAACGATCAGGTCAAATAACTTTGCTTCTAATAACTAGGTAATAACTTTCCTTTAGGTCAACTGCGAAGATAAAGATGACTGACTCCAATGTAACAAAATAAAATTGATTTATTTACAACCCTATCTATTTACAAAAAAAAAAACTGAATTACCAAATCTTCGCACACAGTTTACACATTTTACTAATCTTTTAGCATTTTCTCCTCGATTCATATCGAATGACATGTATTTAATTAAATCTACACCTTTTGGATTCAGGGAGCATATAATTATTAAGCTAACTCATAGCCAAGAACTCCTATTCATCAAAATTATCTTTACGAAAACACTGTTCCCGCACTAACCTTTCATTTAGCTCGGTGGGGTCTGAACAAAACAAAATTTAACTTTCACTCACTCAGTTTGACGATACAGCACTGGGACTCTGGCGTCGAAGCTCTGCTTAGGCATGGGGTATCGCTTCTTCCTTCTAGGTAGTGGGTGCGCTGCGTCTCTAGGCTGTCGTGGGTATTCTTCTACTCTTTTCAAAATGATGGGGCACTCATCAGGAAAATGATGACATCGACTTCTCTTGATCCAAAGTCACGCTCAATTCCGGGAAGACTCGACCAGATCTCCAACATTAAGGCGCATCCTCTCCATAACCCCGTTTCTATTCTCTTGCTCAAAATCACTCTCAGCTCCGGGAAGACTCGTCCGGATCTCCAATATTTAAAACTGCCAATCTTTTCATCACTTTCGATGCTAAGGCACTAGGAAAGATCAACCGGTTTCCGGAAAACGAAACCTCTTTCTCGTACTGTCGGACAACTCCCGGGAATGCTCAACCGGTCTCCGACGTTTTGAAATTCCAATCTCTTCATCCCTCTGCAATGCTAAAGCACCGGGAAAAGTCAACCGGGCCCGCACGCAGAAGAGAATCTTTTTAAAAAAAACTCTAAGTCTTCTATTTATTTGTTTTTTTATAACAATGTCCACGCCTTCTCGTGACTCCTAATCCATTCAGGAAAGCTTTCAAAAATCCACCACTTAGCCTCCATTTTCATTTCTCGGATTGGATAATCCCATAACCCATGCACGTCTTAATTACGTCATACAGAGACCACCCAAAGTCCAGTCCACGTGTTTTGCGGTCTACAAGTCCAATAAATCCTTTACAATAGGGTATTTTACTTTAATGTCAAACCCTGGTGCCATCTCCTTATCTGCGTCTGGAATCACCTACCCCCTATCGCGCACCGCCGCTTTTAAATTGGCTAAGCGTACAGACTACTGTTCCGTCCTCTAATCAAAGGCGGCTTCCTAGCATTCTAACCGAAATGTGATGAAAACAGCCTTCGATCACTTTAAAAATTTTAATTTTTCTTTAAAATCGAAAGCGCTTCATCACATCCATCATAGTTTTCATCTTTATTTTCTTCAGACAGATATTGTCTGTTGCCTCAAAATGTCAACACGTCCTTTACGTCCGATTTTTAACACTTTTTTCGAAAACCTCATTTGCAGTCAGCTGACATTCCTGAGCGGACAACTGAGACTTCCTTCAGAATAAAATTGTTTGGCTGCTTCCGCGAGATTTATTAATGGACCCAAGAGACCTCTAGTCATTATACTCAATTAGAGAGCACTGACTTGCGATTTATACGTGAATCACGTTCCACTGCCAGGGGTTTTTAACTCTTTTTCCCACTAATTTCTTTACTTTTTTTCTCCACCAAAACGCTTTCGGTGAAGCCTAGTATTCTGCGTTTAAAAGAGTGCCTGTAAAGTCTGTTTTACATCTATATATTAATAGGATTTTGGGGACAAGTAATTTCCTAACCATTTAAAGAATTTATTTTTTAATTTATTAAAATTATTAAAGGTCAATGCAAGTTATCTTGATAATTATCGTTACTACTTTTAGGGAAAGAGTTAAATATTAAAAACTCCATTTCCAAAATGTAGTTTCATATGTCATTTTGGTCCCGATTATATGACTTTTCTGTATGAGGGAATTGGACGAAAATATCATGAAATGTTAACTGTGACTGAAATGCAGATTTACTTTGATTATCGTGGGACTTTCTCATAAGATATGCAGCTTCGTTTGTTCGCAAGTTTCACATCCGTATAAATGGAATTATATATATATATATATATATATATATATATATATATATATATATATATATATATATGTGTATGTATATATGTGTATGTATATATGTGTATATATATATATGTATGTATATATATGTATATATATATATGTATATATATATATGTATATATATATATGTATATATATATATGTATATATATATATGTATATGTATATATATGTATATGTATATATGTATATGTATATATATATATGTATATGTATATATATATATATATATATATATATATATGTATATGTATATATGTATATGTATATGTATATATATATATGTATATGTATGTATATATATATATATATATATATATATATATATATATATCTGTGTATGTGTGTGTGTGTGTGCATGCATGTGTGTAGACAGAGGCAGCTATACTTAAATGATTTGTCAGATATTTCAGCTATGAACTGAGTTTTGGACATTCCCTTAATCGTATACAACTCTTTTCCCAAAAATAGTGCCGATAGTTAGGAAATTCGTTTCCATTAATTGTTAATGATTTTAAAACATTAAAGAATAAGTTTTTAATTGGTTAGGAATTTACTAGGTCCCGAATTTATATTTATACATAGATATCAAAACATACTCCAAAATTCTGCTTTTTATGATTTGCTTTAAATATATTTTCTCTGATTTACGGAAATGTTTGGAGAAGGGAATCCAGCATTTTGAAATTTCCCTTAGTTATTCCAATTACCAATTTTACTAGGCTAGTTGCACCCGAGGTAAACTAATGGATATGCGTCCGTTCCAGGAAGCCTACTGGTCTCTGCCGAAGGTGCTAGGTTCGAATCCCGACAAGTGCTATTAAATATCTTTGTGTCTACACTGCAAAAAAGAAATGTTTCATGGCGGAAAAAATCTACCTATTCAGTTACTAACATTTTTGGGTAGCAGACATTTCTGTTCCAGATAATCCTTTTTTTTTTGTATCTAAAGTCTTTCGAACTTTTTTTTTTGGCTCGAACAACCACTGACAAAACTTAACATTACTTGATATTTTTCTGTTTAAAATTTCATTTAAAAGTAAAATAATCATAATACATGGTTACAATGATGAACGACAAGCAAAAAAACATAAATCAATTCTAACCCTTCTAATTTATTTTATAGAGTATTTTTTTTTTTCAAAATGCAATAATCATAAAATTCCAGTAACACACGCATAAGCTTTAAATCTTAATGCTTTCCCATATAATTTTAGCTTTAATATTATAAAACTGTTACATATGATCTACAGTGCAAAAACGAAATTATACTTCAGGTAAAAGAATTTACCTGTTTCATGTATGATGTTTTGTGTTGCGGGTTTACCAGTTTTGCTCATCCTTCTTCTATACATTAAACTAGAGATTTCCAACCTTTTTCGTTTGCGGCACCTGTGGAAAATATTCCCTATAGACTGTAGAGGGCGCTGCGAGTGTTGAGCGCAGATGGGTGTTTGACGTTGTAGAGAGAGGTTGTATTGCTAGAGAGAGTAATCAAATTAATATGATTTTCGAAGTGTATAATGTATATAGCTGTACATATTATGTATATAATTAAATAATCAAGATTTGAAGAGAGAGAGAGTGTTAATTATTTAGAGATTGATGTCAATTAGTAAGCAAGAATCACCGATAGAGACACTTACTGAGTGCTTAATATATGGTATGATTTCCATAGCACCCTTAGGGGTGAGATTACAAATTTTGGACACCCTCGTTAGAATTTTTTTTTTAATTTTTGTAAAGTTAAATCAGAGTGGAATATATATCAAGAACATATAAAATTAAATTTCAATTAAATAGTGGCTCCATTGTTTCATTTATTTATTTACTGAAAAATTATAATTACCAACAGCAGAATACAATATATATGAATATAGTTTCAAAAATAGCATTGGGATGCACTATAGTATTACACTAGAGTACTACAATGAATACGTGTCTAGGCCGGATATGGGCAATTTAAATCTGTAGACCGAAAAGTCCCTCTCTGAAGGTCAGTGACGATGGATGAGGGTACGATCCCCCAGATGTCGCCCCTTGGGTTGCTCGACCAAAATTTAGGTGGCAATTCACTAAGACGGACTCCGACCCTTGTGGTGCTATTTAAAACCGGAGACGCACAATTCAGCCCGTAGCCTATATGGACCTGTTCCGGAACTTCCAGCCAGGGGACATCAGAAACAAGAACACCTACAATGTAAATCGCTAAAAGAGTATTGTTTATTTAATGGATTGTTTTATTAATAGATTTTATTAATGACTTGAGATAGATGTTTAGAGCACAAATTTTGATTTCATAACTGCCGTGGGCGTAAGAATGACTAATTCATCCTCAGGAATGTTAGCATTGATCTGGGTCATAATCCGTCGGGAGTGACATTCATTAATTCAACTTGGTATTTATTTTAAGTGGGCACTACTAACATCTTTTTACTTCCCAAAATATTCTCGAGGCACTCCTGACCGATCACGACACCCTAAAGTGCCGTGTCATACCGGTTGAGAATCACTGCTTTAATATTCTCGAGGCACTCCTGACTGATCACGGAACCCTAAAGTTCAGTGTCCCTCCGGTTGAGAATCACTGCTTCAATATTCTCGAGGTACTCCTGACCGATCACGGTACCCTGAAGTGCCGTGTCACACCGGTTGAGAATCTCTGCTTTAATATTCTCTAGGCACTCATGACCGATCACGGCACCCTAAAGTGCCATGCCACACCCGTTGAGAATCACTAATCTAATATTCTTGAGGCACTCATGACCGATCACTGCACCCTAAAGTGCCGTGTCACACAAGCTGAGAATCACTGCTTTAATATTCTCGAGGCACTCCTGACCAATCACGGTACCCTAAAGTGCCGTGTCACACCGGTTGAGAATCACTAATCTAATATTCTTGAGGCACTCATGACCGATCACTGCACCCTAAATTTCCGTGTCACACCAGCTGAGAATCACTGCTTTAATATTCTCGAGCCACTCCTGACCGATCATGACACCTTTAAGTACCGTGTCACACCGGATGAGAATCTCTGATTTAATATTGACGAGGCACTCCTGACCGATCACTGCACCCTAAAGTGCCGTGTCACACCAGCTGAGAATCACTGCTTTAATATTCTCGAGGCACTCCTGACCAATCACGGCACCCTAAAGTGCCGTGTCACATCGGTTGAGAATTACTGCTATAATATTCTCGAGGTACTCCTGAAAGATCACGGCACCCTAAATTTCCGTGTCACACCAGCTGAGAATCACTGCTTTAATATTCTCGAGCCACTCCTGACCGATCATGACACCTTTAAGTACAATGTGACACCGGTTGAGAATCTCTGATTTAATATTGACGAGGCACTCCTGACCGATCACTGCACCCTAAATTTCCGTGTCCCACCGGTTTAGAATCACTGCTTTCATATTCTCGAGGTACTCTTGACCAATCACGGAACCCTAAAGTTCAGTGTCCCTCCGGTTGAGAATCACTGCTTCAAAATTCTCGAGGCACTCATGACCCATCGCGGCACCCTAAAGTGCCATGCCACACCCGTTGAGAATCGCTAATCTAATATTCTTGAGGCACTCCTGACCGATCACTGCACCCTAAAGTGCCGTGTCACACCAGCTGATAATCACTGCTTTAATATTCTCGAGGCACTCCTGACCAATCACGGCACCCTAAAGTGCCGTGTCACACCGGTTGAGAATTACTGCTATAATATTCTCGAGGCACTCCTGAAAGATCACGGCACCATAAAGTAAAGTGTCACATCGGTTGAGAATCTCTCCTTTAATATTCTCTAGGCACTCATGGCCGATCACGGCACCCTAAAGTGCTATGTCACACCGGTTGAGAATCACTGCTTTAATATTCTTGAGGCACTCCTGACCGATCACTGCACCCTAAATTTCCGTGTCACACCAGCTGAGAATCACTGCTTTAATATTCTCGAGCCACTCCTGACCGATCATGACACCTTTAAGTACCGTGTCACACCGGTTGAGAATCTCTGATTTAATATTGACGAGGCACTCCTGACCGATCACGGCACCCTAAATTTCCGTGTCACACCAGCTGAGAATCACTGCTTTAATATTCTCGAGCCACTCCTGACCGATCATGACACCTTTAAGTACTGTGTCACACCGGTTGAGAATCTCTGATTTAATATTGACGAGGCACTCCTGACCGATCACTGCACCCTAAATTTCCGTGTCACACCACCTGAGAATCACTGCTTTAATATTCTCGAGCCACTCCTGACCGATCATGACACCTTTAAGTACCGTGTCACACCGGTTGAGAATCTCTGATTTAATATTGACGAGGCACTCCTGACCGATCACGGCACCCTAAATTTCCGTGTCCCACCGGTTTAGAATCACTGCTTTAATATTCTCGAGGTACTCTTGACCAATCACGGAACCCTAAAGTTCAGTGTCCCTCCGGTTGAGAATCACTGCTTCAAAATTCTCGAGGCACTCATGACCGATCACGGCACCCTAAAGTGCCATGCCACACCCGTTGAGAATCGCTAATCTAATATTCTTGAGGCACTCCTGACCGATCACTGCACCCTAAAGTACCATGTCACACCAGCTGAGAATCACTGCTTTAATATTCTGGAGGCACTCCTGACCGATCACGGCACCCTAAAGTACCACGTCACACAGGTTGAGAATCATTGCTTTAAACAGATCATCTTACATTTCTAGTTATACTTTCATTTTTGCAATATACCCAAAAGCATTTATTTTCACCCCTTTGTGTTTGTCGTAATGTGTTTTTCCCATTATTTAAATGATGTTTCTTTGCGATTGTTCTAGGTTCTGGGTACCACAAGCCACTCCGAATCAGTTCGGTTCACGTACCAAGCCCCGCGGTGACGGGCGACAGTGTGATTTTGAGGTGTGTGTTCGATCTGGGCAACGAGACCCTTTACGCTCTTAAGTGGTACAGGAATATGAGAGAATTCTTCCGGTATGTTCCCGCCTCGAATCCTCCGCTCAAGACTTTCCCGCAAACTGGAGTTGATGTTGATGTGAGTAACAACTCTTTGGCCTAGTATTAATCTACCTATTCGTTTATATTCAATTATTTAGCGGATAAAAGATGCATAAAATGGAACTGATGCTGATGCAAGTAACAACTATTTGGCCTAGTATTAATTTACTTATTGATTTATATTAAATATTTAGCGGATAAAAGATATATAAAATGGAATTTATGTTAATGTAAGTAGTAACTCGTTGGCCTAGTTGTTAATCTACTTATTCGTTTATATTCAATATTTAGCGGATAAAAGATACATAAAATGGAATTGATGTTGATGCAAGTAACAACTATTTGGCCTAGTATTAATTTACTTGTTGGTGTATATTAAATATTTAGCTCATAAAAGATACATAAAATGGAATTTATGTTAATGTGAGCAATAACTCGTTGGCCTACTTGTTAATCTACTTATTCGTTCATATTCAATATTTAGCGGATAAAAGATACATAAAATGGAATTGATGTTGATGCGAGTAACAACTATTTGGCCTAGTATTAATTTACTTGTTGGTTTATATTAAATATTTAGCGGATAAAAGATACATAAAATGGAATTTATGTTAATGTGAGTAATAACTCTTTGGCCTAGTATTA
>OU015502.1:129345132-129425132 GCA_907164885.2 Dolomedes plantarius
ATCATTGAAGAAAAAAATTCTTTATTTGGATATTATTTAACAGAGTACCATTATTTTGAATTACTTATTTCGACAAGGCAAACTACTGTGACACTTAGAATTGCAAAGAGAACCATTTTTCATACAGAAACATCTTTTTGAAGAACAATCTTTTTTACAAGAACAGCAGACGAACCCTTGTCCAGTTCCTACAGCTTCTTTTCTTGCTGCTGTTCTCAACGAAATTTCCTGGTCCGGTACTCGATTTTGAGTCAAGAAAATTTGCGGCGATACTTCTAATTCAGGTCTGAAAATCAGTGAATATGATAAGCTTTTGTATTAAACTTGAAGAAATATTACACATTTTCAATCTTGGTGTGAAGTCAACTCTTTAATTTATGAACATAAGAAAATAATGTAAAACCTAAATTTAATGCTTATTTATAACAGCTACACCTAATAGTTACTACATATAATACAAGGTCTGACAATAAAGTTCGGTGAATAATCCTGTAACATTAACGTAGATGAAATATTAACGAAAGTTACCTTACTTTCCTTCGAAATAGTCACCTCCCATAACTATGCACCGCTAACATCTGCTATACATGCTCTGGAAACTTTGCAAGAAGTGTTCTTTTGGGATGGAGTTCAAAAGCCTCTTCACGTTTCGTTGGATGTCAGGAATATCGTCAAATCTCATTCCTTTCAAAGCGAGTTTGAGTTGTGGGAATAGGAAGAAGTATGGAGGATTGAGATCTGGCGAGTATGGTGGATGTTCAATTTGCACCACCCCATTTTTTGCCAGGAACTGTTTGACGATATTGGCTGTGTGAGGGCGAGCATTGTCGTGAACAAAAAACCATGAACCTTGCTGAGCGTACTGGGGTCGTACCCTGCGTAGACGTTTCATGAAACGGGTCAAAATTTCAATGTACCCTTCAGTATTCATCGTCGTTCCCTTAGGTAGAAATTCCTTGTGGATAATGTCTTGACTATCAAAAAAGGTGATGACCATCGTTTTGTTGCGTGATTTTTCTGCTCTGACCTTTTTCCGACGAGGTGATGCAGGAGAACGCCATTCCATGCTTTGCCGTTTCGTTTCAGGGTCGTACCTCAGACACCAGGACTCATCCTCAGTGACAACACAGTTCAAGAAGTTTGGTGTCACATCCGCCGTTTCGGCAAAATCCTGTGAGTCTTCTAAACGTGCCTGCTTGTGATCGTCATCCAAGTGATGTGGCACAAGACGTCAACACGTTTTTCTCATCCCTAAATTCTGGGTAACGATTTGTCGCATGGAACAAACGCACTAAACAAGCACTTTGTAAAACAAGTCTTACACGGAACACAAACTACGCTCAACTGAACAACGGTGGGGGCAGATGGTCAACACCTACCGCTACGCAGGTGCATTGTTTTGTTTCGCCAGTGTTGCCAGATCAGCCGTTCTGACTTCATTCACCGAACTTTATTGTCAGAGGTTGTATTTAATGGAATAGTGCTAAATTTCTGTGAAAAATTAGCTGCAGGGGTGGATCCAGGGGGGGGGGGTTGTTGTTGGGGTGATCCCCCCCCCCTTACCGCTTGTGAGCTAGAGGTATTATGCCAAAATACTATTTATTCTATTATAATTTGAGAAAATGAGTTTTTCAAACTCATTCAACCTTTTTTTTGCTCCCCCTCCCCTCCCGAAAAAATAAATTCCCTGGCTACGACCTTGTCGCCCACCCCCCTAACGACTTGTTAGGATCCGCCCCTGATTAGCTGTAGTCTACTGTATAAATACTTATAGAATTGAAAGTTAATATAAATAATAACCATATATTTAATAAATAAATACTGAACTAATTAAGTTCAAATATCATTTCTTATCTCGAATACAGTTTGTTCAGAACTTGTAAGGTATACACAAGATTCGATTCACAAGAATCGAACTTTTGAGTGAATGAATTAAAGAAGTTGCTTGAGATATGCTAATTTCGGCATACGCGCTTGGTATAAATACCAAGCAGCTTGATTAAAGAAGAAGGTTGAAGAAAGTTTTGTTAATGTTGATAGATAAGCGAGAGATAGCTACGATGTAAGCAGATCCAAGTGCTATCATGCGCTAGTGCTTAGGGGGCCCAAAGTTTACGTGGCAGTACTGCTGGTTTGACTCTCTGCTAGATTGTGAGTATGACAATGTGTATTTCTATTGAATGTTAATATATATTCCTTACAAGTAGTACGTATTCTTATTGCTGTAAAAGCAAATTCTATATGTGCAACGAATTCAATAAACATTGTCTCATGTATAAACTGTGTTTGTATCAAATTCATTTAGAGTGCCACTTCAAATTATATACACCCAAGTCTGGGTAGAAGTAGGTATTCTCTACAAACTCCATCATCCATTTTGGACAGGCCATCTTTATTTATTTCAAGCACTACACCGATGAGATTTTGCTCTATAAACATTTGGAATGGGAACAACAACATTACCTCCAATATCAACCTCAGGATGTGTTGCATCGGAGATCTGTTTCATTCGTTTGACTTGTTTTATGAAATTTTCTTTGACTTTCTTTCTAATTAGAAAAAAAGTTGGTCGACTTACTAGCAAGCATATACTCCCCTGATTGCGCTTGTTCAGTTTCTTCCTCTTCTGCATTCATATCCTCGAACATTTTCTGAAGTTCATCCTCGTTTTGTATATTTTTTATAATATCGGATGGCAAGGTTGAGGTTGTCAGTCCAATCTTGGTTCAATCCCAAACATAGCTTTGTATGGTGATTGTTTAATTACTGAATGTAAAGCTCTGTTTTTCATGAACTGTACAAAACGAAGACCATTGAACCACTTTGTAGTTTGATTATCTTTCATCCATGAAGCCAACATATTTTCTATGTCTTGGATGGCCCTCTCAACCGAATCCTGCGACTGGCTGTGACGAGGCTTCCCATGAGCAATCTTCAATTCTGGCCAATACGTAGATAACTGCTCTATAACTGCTCTATAACGGAGCCCCAAATGTCATTTTTGACATTTGGGGCGGAAGAGGTTTCTTTGCAACTACCTGATATCTTTTGATATAAGGTAGTTGCAAAGAAACATCTTCCGTTTTTTTGCTCTGAAGTGCTAGCTAGTAACAGAAACTTTGTTAAATGGACCTGGTAAACCAAAATAAACCTAAATTAATTATCTGCCTGAGATTGCATGCCAATCAAATCCACTTGGCAGCGATTGTTCATTTCTGAGTGAATAATAGGTTTAGAAACCAAACCTTTTCTTTTTCTATTTTCTTTTCTGTTGTCATGTTTCACACATCGATAAAAAATGTATATCACCTCAGTAGTTATGTTAGCATATTTTCTCGAAGTTTCAATTTTGAGTCTGTCTCTACCACCTTGTCCTATGGCCACATGCGCACTTTCGATAACATCAAAAATTTCTTCAACTGGTAAATAATATTTTATGGGCTCATTTGAAGAAACCAACTTCTTCACTCCACTGATTTCAAGAATGTCAAACCTTTTTAATCTGTGGTATTGAACAGAAGTCTTGCTAACGGCACATTTGGCTTCTTCAACCTCTGATAAAAGAGTGTTGTATTCATCACTTGTTATAACATTAAAGTTATTTTCTCTTCTATTTAAAAACTGTAATTGTTCAAGAAATCTGTTTTTCCAATTTTTAGCGCAAAAAACAGTAACATTTTCTTTACTCATCGTAAATAAATCAAACAGCACAAGCACGTTCTTGCAAGAATAAATCTAAACGACTGCACTTGCTTTGAAAATTTCACAAGCAACAAATCCATATTCAAGCGGTTCTAACTGGACGAAACCGGCATTAACTAGGGAAAACGAGTTTTCCCTAGCGCTCCCAGAGCGCGTTTTCCCTAGTTAATTCGGGTTTTGACTGATTTCGGGTTTTGACTGTAACTAACACACACACACACACACACACACATATATATATATATATATATATATATATATATATATATATATATACATATATATACACTAGAATGACTTTGAAAGTTTTAAAATTTGCTTTGCAATAATTTGAGTTCCACATGCAAAATAATAACCATAAAATGTTTGTATATGACCTGATTTTATCGGAATACTATTAGAGGGTTAACTAACTGTTAGATGGTAACTAATACCATTAGATGGTAAATAATTTTACAAAAGTGTGATTCATGCACTTACTGGCTGCGTGATTTCATCACTGACAATAGAGCTGTAAATAGACTATTTCTTTCATCTAATTTAGCTTTTTAAAAAACTTTTGCAATTTCTTTTATTTTTACATTTATTAAATATATGTAGGTATTTTTTTAATTTTAAATGAGAATTATTGCATATTTATTCTGACAAATTATAAGTACCCTAAATGTTTAATTTGTTGGCATTTAAATGCCAACAAATTAAACAAAAAAGAGTAAAAATGATATAACCATCATCTTTATTGATAAAATATTTATTTGGGAGATAATACAAAAGAAGACTAATAAAATAATACTGAAATACGTTATTTATCAAAAAGTTTGAATTGGGTAATGATACTTTTGAACGATTTAATTAAAATTTAATAAAGAACTCTCTTCAAATTATTGAATCAGCTTTAAAGATAAATTTAATACATTTATTCGAATTAAAAGAAAGGGAATTTTATAAAAAATCATTCGGTTAAAGCATTTTATGCCATTTTTATGATTATTCATTATTTAGTTATTGAGCAAAAAACGCGTAGCATAAATGTTTTTCCTGAAATTTCACCGAAATATAATTAAAAATATGAGATCTCACAGACTTAAAAATGCAATTTAAAGTTTTTCTTTCAAGACAATTGAACTTGAAGCATTTCATAAATTTTAAAGCATCTGTTTTTGATCATCCGTTCTAATACTCATTAAAAAATACAAATTCGGGAAAAGTAAAATATAAATTGATTTGTTTTTCATTTTCCAAAACAATTAATCATTCGAATGCTTATCTGGCAGGTAATTAAGGTATAATTTATTTTCGATATATCTTTTAATTACATTTTCGTTGAAAACTTAAATTGTGGTTGATGTTGGGAAACCTTAAAAAACTTTTCCTTTGTTCAATCTGAATATTGCAATTACTTGAGTGAATATTTTTTTAATAAAATAATGAATATTTATGGCTTGCATTCAAAAACAATATGTTTCTCTCAAGAAAGCAGTTAGTAAAGAAATTCAAATGCAAAGTTTTACTGTTAAATGCTAAGAATTAGATATCGGTTCAAAAAGGTTGGGTACCACCCTTTGTCATAAGAGGAAGGCTAGAAAAATTCGCCCAATCACTTTTAGAAAAACTATAGTTAATTCTTTTACGGAATGTCTTCCTCTAAAATATATGAAACTAGCTGAAAACCCGCACTTCGCTACGGAGTACATTCAAATTAAATACAACTGTCAATATATGCAATTAATGCCAAAAAATATAAATATATATATATATTTATAATAAATACGACGATCAATGTATACAATTGATGTAAAAAAAACATATTTATAAAAAAATCGTAAGGGATATTTTTATAGACAAAATAATGTCCAATCGTCTGCCGCATTAGCAAGAAAAAAATATTTTTTGTCTATTTAGTTTTTATGCACGTGACGATAAATTTATTTAAAGTACCAGAAAAAGAAATCACGTTATCAGCATTTAATAAATTAAATTCTAAAAAATTTATCTTTAAAAATTCACCAAAAATCAGAAAAGGGAGGTAAAGATTCGAAAAAGATCTCATTTTGAAGGACTTTTTATGATCATTCTCGTGATATAAATTTTATAACCCTCAAATTATTATTTTAAATGCAAACTTAAAAAAAGTTACTAAAGCAGCTTAAAAATTTAATTTAAAAAAATCTAAGAAGAATTTTTCAAAAATCTTTCTTAGTGCACCCCTACACTATAAGAAGAATCGCCATGCAAAATTTCAGCCCTTTAGGTCCAGCGGTTTGGTCTGTGCGTTGTATGTCAGTCAGTCAGTCAGTCAGTGAATGAATGAGTCAGTTACGGAACTGTTTTATATAGAGAGATGAGAATGAACCGTGAGATGTAGCTTATACCGGATGATATGAATTTCTAACATGATTTGTTGTTGTTGTTATTGTTGTTGTTCCTTAGCTACTACTGGGCCTATACCTTATAGAGAAATAGGTATTTTTACAAACCTTAGAGATAAGTTTATATGAAATTACTGAACTATAAAAGGTTCATGGTGATCTCATGATGCTGAAATTTAATTTATATTTCATATAAACTTCAGAAACAAGTTTATATGAATTTACTGAACTAAAAAAGGTTCATGGTGTTTTGATGGTTCCTTGAGAGCAATTGTAAACATTTTAACAATTTTCGGAAATAGCCAAATATTAATTCTTTTAGGGTATTGATTATCACCATAATACAATATCATTATTTGCTATGATAAAATAAAAAAAATTAAGTCTATTTTTCAAAGAGATCCCACCTATCTAACCAACCATAGTAATTCATCAATTCACGATTTCATTAAAGGTTTCCGTGTTCGAACTGGCTCCCTTAACTTGGTCAATAATCTCATTAGCAAGAAAAAAATATTTTTTTGTCTATTTTTTTTTTGCACGTGACGATAAATTTATTTAAAGTACCAGAAAAAGAAATCACGTGATCAGCATTCAATAAATTAAATTCTAAAAATTAATCTTTAAAAATTCACCAAAAATTAGGAAATGGAGATAAAAATTCGAAAAAAATTTCATTTTGAAGGAATTTTTATGATCTTTCTCGTGATATAAATTTTTTAACCCTCAATGTATTATTTTAAATGCAAACGTAAAAAAAGTTTAAAAAACAGCTTAAAAATTTAATTTAAAAAAACCTAAGAAGAATTTTTGAAAAATCTTTCTTAGTGCACCCCTACACTATTAGAAGAATCGCCATGTAAAATTTTAGCCCTTTAGGTCCAGCGGTTTGGTCTGTGCGTTGTATGTCAGTCAGTCAGTGAATGAATGAATGAGTCAGTTACGGAACTGTTTTATATATATAGATTAACCCAGATTTATAACACGCTTGAAAATTACGTGAACAACCCAGAAGTAGATATCGGGAATTTCTGACATCCGAGATCTGCCAGCCATATTTTTTGTATTTGTTCATAAACCTCAATACATCTTGATAAGGATGCTTCTTCAATAGATTTTCCTCGTTGTTGGATGTCCAAACCAGGTAAATGGAAGCCTCGAGTTCTCTAAAGCTGAAAACCTAAACATTTTGAGATGTTCAGTGAATCTGGGTTGAATACTGATTACGCTATACGTCAGTAATGTTTATTAATCAAAACATTGATCCAAAGGAAGGAAAACATAAAAAGGATTAAAGTTGAGAAAAATGCTCCTTTCGAAATTTATCAACTGAGAATACTAAAATTGCCATTTAAAGACAATTTAAGTGAATTACCCTCCTCACTGGTTAGAATTCAGATTTTTTAAATTAAACTTAGATAAAAATTCGATCGTAAAGATATTCAGGTTTAGTTTTAAAAAAATAATTTTGGGGAGCCAAAGAACTATATTAGCTCAAATAACAGTACATTTTACAAAAATTAAAAAACTTATTATAGTAAGCATTTAAATCAAATCTCGGTTTCTAACTTAGTTCAACCACTTTAGATCACTTTACTGCTAAATTAAATATTCCTAACTTTACTGATGCTTCCTTCAAACTTCTTTGGAAGTAGGACGCCTTATATGCTTCAGCTTGGCCAAGCTTGACCTTCAGTACAATTCCTCTTTTAGCTGCTTGGGTTGGTACTTAAATCATATTCCTCTTGGTTTTCTACTTGAAAATCATTAGCGGAGGAACACTGTATATCTTGCTGAATTTGCGGAAGATAGGTGCTTGGAAAGAGAATTTCCTCCTTTAAACGTTTAAATTATATTTATATGTTACTTAATATCCCTTTGAAAAGGGGTTGATTTGGATTATTCCAAATTTAGTAATGATTATTCTCCAGTTTACTATTCAAAATCGTCTTAAACGCACAGTCTCAGATGCTTATAAATACCATAAAACAGTATAGATTAATTGTATCAAACGCGTTTGTCGTAAATTAATGGTTGACGTGCTAAGTTAGTTTGTCGTACAACATTTCATGGTCGTATTACTTTTTAGATGAGAAAAGATGTAGATCGAATATAACCCCTCCATTGATGATCTGCAAAAATAAGAACAAGACTGTGACAGTAAAAAGGTCAAAAACTGGATTGATGATCATCTCGTTATTTTATTTGGTTGAAATAAATGAAAGGCCATGACAAAAACAAAAGTATCAGGTGGTCCTTTTAGGATCTGGAGGGCGTCTCCATCTCGGCTTGGTACATCTGCTCGCTGGAACTGGTAGGCCGCGGAACCGTTCTATTCTGCCCCTCATGGCTACGTCCATCACGGGTCGTGGAAAGAGGTGCTCTCTGTGATTGTCGTTAAAATTCCCGCTCGAGTCTTGGATGATCACGTGGTCTTGATGAGCTGACCAGATGTGGAATTTGGCGCCGCCAAGCAGTGGAGCCGCGACCGCCAATCAGTGGAGCGGAGCTTAGAGAACAAAGATTAGTGGTTTTTGTGTGTCTAAGGAGGGAAGGAGAGAAATGCGTCAAAGTGAGAAATGCGTCACTTGTTTGTGTGTCATTTTCTGTGTGACATACAAGAAGACAATCCACATAAATCACACACTTCTGAAGCCATAGGAAGTCAAATATTTGTCAAACTGTCAGAGAAGACTGTTATTGAAATCATTCACATAGAGAGTAGATCCAGTTTCTCTCTATGTGAATGTTCAAAGTAATGGCTTAACTTGATAGAAACATCGTATAACGCTTTTCTTTCAAGTCCAATAGTCAAAAAGATAGTTTGCATTTTCATATGCACTTGCTTGTGTGTCATTGTCTGTGTGTCATACAAGAAGAAAAGCTACATAAATCACACACTTCTGAAGCCATAGGATATTTGTCAAACTGTCAGAGAAGACTGTTATTGAAATCATTCAAATAGAGAGTAGACCCAGTTTACCATGGCATGCACTTTTTTTCTGAAGAACACACATGAAGACTATAAAATATCAAAATAGAAAAGTTAAAAAAATAAACGCAAGTCCGGAAAAAATATCAAAAAGTAAAGTTTAATATAAACGTCTGGCAGTCTCAAAAAAATGAAAAAACCTTTTCTTCTCAAGTATAAATGATAATCCGAATCTTTTATTTCATTATGTCTATTCCTAGAAGGAGCAATTAACTGAGGATACAAGGTATTATTAAAGAAGATATAGGGGTTAAAATAGAAGAGATTCGATTACGATGGTCATTAGGTATTGCTAAATACATTAAAATTTACCTTTCACGTTTCAAAACGTCTTAAATGGCTCTGAGTTCGAGTTTTCTGAGATATCTCCTCATCGGGAGTAACAGTATTCACTCATGCATTTTGGGTCCTCTTAGACCCAAATAGACGCGCGGGTAATAGACTAGCTGAAAACCCTCGCTTCGCTACGGAGTACATTCAAATTAAATACAACGGTCAATGTATGCAATTAATGCCAAAATAATAAGTATATATATTTATAATAAATGCGACGATCAATGTATACAATTGATGTAAAAATGTATATATATATATATATATATTTATAAAAAAATCGCAAGGGATATTAATCTTTTTTGGATAATATCCAATTGTCTGCTGCATTAGAAAGAAAAAGAATATTTTTTTGTCTATTTAGTTGTTATCCACGTGACGATAAATTTATTTAAAGTACCAGAAAAAGAAATCACGTGATCAGCATTTAAAATATTAAATTCTAAAAATTAATCTTTAAAAATTGATCAAAAATCAGAAAATCGAGGTAAAGGTTTGAAAAAGAACTCATTTTAAAGAAATTTTTATGATCTTTCTCGTGATATAAATTTTATAACCCTCAAATTATTATTTTAAATTCAAACTTTAAAAAAAGTTACAAAAACAGCTTAAAAATTTAATTTTAAAAAAATCTAAGAAGAATTTTCAAAAATCTCTCTTAGTGCACCCCTACACTATAAGAAGAATCACCATGCAAAATTTCAGCCCTTTAGGTCCAGCGGTTTGGTCTGTGCGTTGTATGTCAGTGAGTCAGTTACGGAACTGTTTTATATATATAGATAACAGAAAATCGTATGAGGATGTGTCCTCTGATTAATTGCTTGCTCCATGAAAAAAATTAAAATATTTAAGAACCATTAATTAATCCAAACATTATTGTTTTCCCTGAGATATATTTAGTTGCAAATGAAAACATTTTATTTTAGATCTTTCGGTCAGTCGTAAAAGTTAAGACTGATTTATATTATAACTAGATGTATTACCCGGCTCCGCTCGGGATTCAGTTTCTGTTATTATTTTTTTTAATGATTAGCCTCATGTTATGATGTTCTAACTTTTTCGCTAAAATTCTTTTGCGGTAGCAAATAGCATTAGTTTGTTGTCGGTGCTGTCGGTGTTCATCGCTTCCCACTCCTTTCGATGTTGAAGCTCGAAGACGATCGTATGTTCGACGCGTTAAAAGTTTCTTCATCAGTCTCACTGCTTCGGATCACTACAATTCGAATTATGCTGCCTTCGAGCTCTTGGGAATGTTTTTTCTTCATATTCTTGTGTGCGTCTAACTGCATTTCGAATTCTGTTGGCTTCGCGCTCTTCTGTTGTTTATTTCATCACATTGCTCATTTCTCAACAATCTTTGACATTTTGCCCTTACTTCTGCTCAAAACTAAATCGCCTGCTACGTTTTAATGCCACTTTCAGACTTTCTTAATTATAATATACACGTATTTCATGATTGTAATTCTTTCTCAAAACTAAATGATCTACTATGCTTCAATGTCACTTCAGTTATATAAACCATCGTGTCAAGGCTAAACGCACGTGTTTCTAGCTAAGTGAACATGTCCTTCAGTATATTTGAGTTTGAACAGATAGCTTGGGATAGTTTCAATTCGTTAAATGGATAGATAACGCATTCATTGAAAATGAATTACTTTCCATCCTTATATTTTCATTTTTAAAAAGAAATATTCCGGCGTTGCCACGTATATGAAAATAATATATCAAATTCATTCTTGCATGTGCAAATATATGAATAAATCACGTTTTTAATTCATGTCTATTTATTTTTACGGAAATGTTATAATTTAGTTGGCAACAATGAAATGTTACAATGTCTTTGAACAAAAATATCCGTTGATACCGCGCAAACTTGTTCTAACATAATTCGGGAATGGAACATCCTAGCGGGATGAAAAAGTCTATAACCTTCTCACAAGTTCAAGCAATAATTTAACCAAGTTTCATCGCAATCGGATGAACGGTATGGCAGCGCATAAAATACGAACAAACAAACAAACATTCATTTATATATATACTAGCGGCCCGTCCCGACTTTGTCCAGGTTGAATAAAATATTATACCAATAAATTTCCAGTTGATAGCCAATAAATTGTAAATCTTTTTTTACCTTAATAATAACCTTAATAATACCTTAAATTAATATTACGTTAGTTAATAATTAAAGTTAATTTTTTAAAAGAAAAAAGCGTGCCGGAGAACGGTTAGGTTCGAACCGCTACCGTCATTACAGAAGCCCACCGCGATGCACCACGCTAAGGATCGTTGAAATCTTCGGCACAAAAAGCGGTAGAGGACAGTAGCGGTAACAATGGAGATTGTTAGGATTAAGCCCCTAACTTTATTTCTACTGATCAGATATACATAATATATAGCTATATGTCCATCTGGAATAATGTACCTTTCAAACAGTGAAAGAATTTTTCAAATAGGTGCAGTGGTTCTGGAGATTACCCTCCACGTACAAAATCCGCTCTCTCTTTATATATAAGTATATATATATATATATATATATATATATATATATATATATATATAGATAGATAGATATGAAGTTATCAACAGAAACACGAACGTGCAGAATACTAATGAGATTTGGTCATAGAGTATCATGTTTTAACTTTAATTCCTCTATAGTTAAAGATCCGCTACAGTTGAAGAATTTGTTTAAAATATTGGGCGTAACATACTTAAGTAATGTTTAATCCCTTCACATTCTCAGCTTTTAGCAGAACTTAGGGATATTAATAATTAATTGAGTTAAATTATTTCTATATTATCTACGGGAAAAAAATCTTACATTGTACATTTCCAGTCATTTATTTAAAAAGAAACATCTATTACGATTTTATTCAATATACATTTCCCTTTGATACTTGAACGCTACATTAAAACAAAAACGCTAACTTCTTTATTCAATAAAAATTTTTACTTTTGATAAAACTAGTGAACATACTTTAATTTTACTTTCTGTAAAATAAGAATATTAATTTCCTGCTTCTGAAACTTTTGCTGGGGTAAAATAAAAGAAACATCCAACTCTCGCTGTGTAATCTGATATATTTCTCATACTTTTTACGGATTTAACAAATTAAAGAAGATATTTTTAAAAAAGTCATCTGCGGGAAAAGCGTGATGTACTTTAACCTAATTTTCATAACAGATGATAATGAAAAAGCTCATGAAGCTCTTTTGAACGTTAAAATATTTTTGACGTCTCTTGAAATAGAAAATAGCCTGCTTTTTATACATATGAAGTATTTATTAAGTGAAGAAAAGACATGTGCATTAAAAATTGTGAAGAAGCTTCTGTTCATATCATTATTACATGTAGAGAGCGGTAGTTAAGTCTAATGTGATCATTTGTTTACACTACTGAATTTATGACCTATGTTTAGAAGAACATACATGTTTTTGAAGAGGTTAAAATAAGTAGCTGCGAAGATTTTTTAAATAAATAAAATACGTTAATTATGCAAGTTAGTGTGTCAAAATTTATGGTCAAACAAAACATTGATTGATTTAATAAAATTAATGGTTTCGACAAAAATTTATCGTCAAAATAAACTTTTTTTTAAAAATTCTGAATTAAACGGCTGTCATATATCCGCACTAGACCAGCTCAAAATTTAAATATTGTTTTAATGCATGCATTGGGAGAACATAAATGTCTTCTTCCGATTTCATTATATTTTTTTTTTAACTTTAGAACCTACAGACAACTTAGTTATGGCTAATTTTACCGGCTAGGGTATGCACTATTGTCAGTTGTAACTTTGCATTCGCAAGTTACTGTAAATGTGTACTCTGGAGGTGTGGGGTCAAGTGTCCCGGTCTCGTCACTTGACTCGGTTCTATGTAAAATGACGGGACCGGCTTGTAGGGGGTAATGCTGGCCACTTATACGGTGCCCCCTTAAATGAATGGCCAGCAGTCTCGCCCTTTACTGAGAGCATATGACGTCATAGCCAATCTACCGGACATTTGTAATAAATAACTGTCAATATGTAAAATTAGGCATTCTATAGGCATTCCTAGGAAATCTATATAATGCAGAAAATTGGGACACCAAAGTATTAAGGGGGTCCAGGGCACAAAATTGTTCGAATTTTCGAAAAAAAATTTATTGCATTAAAAATTTCTGTGTTCTTTTACGCTTAAAATTACGTTTAAATAATGTTTCTATCTTAATTAGAACAGGAGAAATTATTATTTTTTTTTGCAACATTCTAATAGTAGCCAATCGTTGTTTAAACCTGTAAGTGCGTTTTTCTGCATGATGGGTTTTTTCCCCATTTCTCGTTTTTAAATTGTTATAAGTCAAGAACCATTAAAGATAAATGGTTCAAACCTGGAACATGTCTTTTTCAACTATTTTACTTTCATTCTGATTCAGAAAATTTGAAAACAATATTTACTTTTGAAAATATGATATTTTAAAAATAAGTTACATCATTTTTTTTGAAATTTTTAATATAAATATTTTTAATTTTTTTTTAAATTAATATTTTTGAAAATGCTGAATTACAATTAAAGTTTATATATTTATGTTTAATTAAATGAAAAAATTTTGAAATTAGACAAATAATATTTTGAGTTATAAGGATTTTAAATTACCCCACTTTTTTTAAAATTTTTAAATTTTTAAATTTTTTAAAAACTTTATGAGAAGATTTATGATGTGATTTTGTTTACAAATTATATGTTTAACCTTCACAAAAAATTTCAAAATTTTAACTCAATAAAAAAAAAAATTTTCAAAATGTGCCCCGGACCCCCTTAAACACTTAATATTTCATACTTTTACTAGGCATCCTATGCAATGCTGAAAGGCAAACTGGCAAAGCGTAAAATAATTACGCCAGTGGTGTTTCTATTGTCATATGGAAAGGCATGTAACACCTCAACCGGAGAGTATTCAGTACCTCAAAATATTCTAGAAACACGGATGAGATTAAAATCCACGATGGGAAAAACCAATGAGGTGGTGAATACATGGTTACGGAATATGCTACCATTTTTTTGAACCTGTTGTGTCTGCTCAGGACACCAGAGGTTCCCATATTTACAGATACTCTTGCTGAAACGTTCACATCATCTGTGGTCATGCTAGTAAAGACAATGGATATGAGAAAATGGAAGGTAATGAGGTTCATATTTTGTTACCATGTTTTTATTAACTCGCTTTCTTGTTTGTTTGTTAGTGTGTGTGTGTGTTTGTCCAGTACAAATCTTGCAATAAATTTTTAACTAACTTCCCGACTAGTTAGACATTTGAAACTTTTAGAATAGCTCAGAACACGATGAAAATGCATTTTTTTAATACTTTTAGCACTCTTTAAGCATAATTGCATTCTTTTTCAGTTAATTTTGTTTTGTAGACTGGTGCAGCCATCTATCGACCGGGACAGGAACGAAAAGTTAAACACAAGTTAATTTCCAATTAACTTCATTTTCTTTCAAGTTGATGGAATAATTAATCAAAAATAAATTTTTTAAAAAGTATTTTTTAATACATAGAATGGTCAAGTTTATATGATTCAATGGAAAATTTAAAAACATGGTATATATAAAGTTATTTTTATCTTGTAATTATGTACTCTTTGCTTCATTGATGAAAATTCTGTCGACTATAAAACGGGATCTGCATTTTATCCTGAAACGCGAGCTAAAAAAGGAAAATAAACTCTTTAAAAATTTCATCCTGCATCTCTGGTGCAGGATGAATACATATACACACACAGGGTTGTTATACATATACAAAACCATTTGTGAAAAGTTAAGTCTGGAAGGTTTAACTACTCACTTGATATCGATGTTTTGTTATCAGAAAGTATTTTACATTTTTTTACTCAAAACAAAGCATAAGATAGAAGAAAAAACATGTAAGATTATTTGTAATTTAACTAAACCTTTCAGCACATGTAATATATAAGATAACGTTAAAGCAAAATTGTAGTGACCTGAAAATTTATCGCAAAGATTTTGTTGGAAAACTTTGTAATACCACTAGAAGTAAAAATGAATTTAAAAAATACTACGCTCTCTTTTTTCTACAGTAAGTTTTAAAAAACTTTGCCGCTGCACAGTCCTTCCAGCAGTTAACACCAAAATGAAAAACCATAATAACGAGAAGTTCACTCCATTCTTTCTTAAAAATCAAAAGGATTTAAATTTAAAAGTTCAATCTTCTTGAATCTGAAATCCTAACAAAGTATATAAATTAATGTAGTTATAAAACGAAGAAATGATTTGAAAATAAAGACTTTTTCAGATAAAGCATCGTCAATAACAATATTCAAAGAAACATCGCTTTCTACAAATTTCCTATGAGCTCATTGGATAGGGAATTTAGACACAGCTCTGATTAACGATTTCCATTAAAAAGGCTCTTCAGTGAGAAGCTTTGAAGAAAATTATATTTCTTTATTTCATCTTTCTAAAATTATCATGAGAAAAATGTAGTAATTGTTAAAAAGAAAAAAAAAAAATATATATATATATATATATATATATATATATATATATATATATATATATGTGTGTGTGTGTTATTATTTATATATATATATATATATATATATATATATATATATATATATATATATATATATATATATATATATACGCAAATGAGATGATCCATATTAAAAAATGGACAAAAATGTAACTAGCAATTTTAATAATTCACTTATTTCTTCATGGCTACACTTAAATCATTTATCCTTCATTTAAGTGATAAAAAATATATATTATATAATCTGAAAAAAATAAGTAATTCAATTTAAATAATTTTCAGTTTTATTATGCCATTCCCAAACCTTTGTAATAAAGAAAAAGAATTCTCGCATAGTTTTCTATGTTCTTAATCAAAGTTTTTATACCCGCGTACGTGAAATGTGTTAAAATAAGCCGATTCTGAGCTAAGATATTCATAAAAGTAATAAAACAATGACTTTTTTGTTTCATCTAGCAAAAAAAAAATTTAAATTAAATTGACTATAAATTGCACTAAGTATCAAAAAGATATATTCTTTTCTATATTTAATTTTTTTCTAAATTTTGCCGATTTCTGAATTGTGTTAATAATTAACTACTTTAGTCAGATTCAAAGTATTGAAATAAATTACATTACTTGATACTGATAGCCTAAGATTTAAAACTGCGTTCTCTACGAAAACATACGACTTTTTATAATGTCTAAAAATCTAAAGTGAGCCCCAGGTAGCCTTGGGGTAAGAAGTCGTTTCGAACCCCAACAAGCCCCTCTAAATACCTTCGTGTCTATGCTAGATATGAGTACATTAAATCCCTATACCGTAAAGTCCCTCTATGAAGTCAGAGAGTAGAGGGTATGGTTGCCCCATATGTCATCTTTAAGGGGGGTGCTCGGGGTGCTCGGTCAAAATTGAGGTGGCACCTTGAGCTGTAACAGCATTTACACTTAGGCCTTTACAAGTTGCAGCCAGTACAGATTTACGTCAACTTATAAACTCCTCTCTTCTCTTTACCCAAAAGATCTTAAATAGCCTTTAGATCAGGTTTTGGAGCTAGTACAACCCTCCCACACCAATGCCTTCAAATACCTTTATAACCATTTCAAATGTTTGGTATAGTCTTGCTGGTATACAGCGTGACCCCAGTATAATGACGTGGTTTCAAATGGCTATAGTTATATAACAAATCATGTTGCATACACGAGTCATGCGTTAAATGAAAGAGAAGCACACCAAGTTTATGCGTGCGAATGCTTACATGCAGACTCCAACAGACTCCGGGACTAGCGCCGGAAAATTCTGGAGAATTCCATTCCCCAGTGAGACAGAGCTCTTCCATATTTTGCTACAATCGTGCGAGGACTTCTTAGCGAAACATTTCCTCGACGATGGGTCGGACAAGATGGTTGGATTATCTGGCCCCCACGGTCTCCAAACCTTACCCCCATGGATTTGTATTTTTGGGGTTATATAAAAACACAAGTGTATTCCATTCATGTCCGAAAGCTGGACCATTTAAAAGAAAGGATCACTGAAGTTGTTTCGTCTATCACGAAGGATGTTGTCTGCCGTGTATGGGAAGAGACTGAATTTCGTCTTGGACGTCTGCAGGGCAACTAAGCACACATTAAGTCTGCTGAACAGATAATAAACTTGGAGATTTCCTTTTCAATTTGGAGTATATATCATGTCTCTACAATGCTTTGTTCCGGAGTTATAACCATTTAAAACCACACCATTATTATTTGGACACACTGTATAAGGCGTTTTGTTCAAGGTATTGGCATAGTGTTGGCAGTTCATAATTTTCATGCAATCTTCATTCTTAACCTTTAGCTTACGGGACTATTTTTCCGATTCCCTCTTTAGAGCGGAAATTTCATACTCCCTTTGTAAAAACGGCCATTAAGGGGGTTATATATATATATATATATATATATATATATATATATATATATATATATATATATATATATATATATATATATATATACATTCTTGGACCTCTATTATTGGGATACATGCTACCCCACCCCGTGAGGAAAACGTTAATAAAACTAATTGGCCTTATCTAGAGCATATAAATAACCCACACGTTGGCATTGCCTCTACAAAATTTCTGTTCATATGTTCCGGCCAGAAAAAAGCTGTTCTACTAAAATTCCTCGGATCCTAGATAAGGAGGCTAAATGGATTAATCCTGCATGATTTAGTGACTGATTTCTACATCTTTATGCGATATCTCTATTCCTTAAGTCTCACCGACTGACCATGGCAATTCAGCTGGACTGTACTGCCTAACCGTTGTACTTCCTAGAATCCAGTCCTTTGTCCTACACTTGTGCTACATCAAAATGTATCAACTACTGCATACACTGTGCATGAAATTTCATCACCTACTACATACATCATGGGAATGCTTTATATCACGAGAACACCGTTCGAAAACAAAGTGATTTTATAAACGGTTTGTAGTCTTAAACGTCAAAAGATTTTTTATTTCAACATTTTTCAATAAAATCTATTGTTCTAAAATATTTTAATTAGTTAATTCCAATTTCAGCTTAAAATAATTAATTCAATAGAAGTAGTCTATATATTCATAATATGCTATTACTTAAAGTTTTTCTTCAGATCTTTTTATTAAATGCGTATCTTTGAATTTCTTCTTCCATCAATAGCATAGTGATTAAGAAGAAATTATCAGATAGCTATATAAGAATATCTCTTTTATTTTGCATGCATAAGCTACTAATTAAGAACATTTTGGAAAATTATTTTTATCTCTAGAGAATTTTTTTAAATCCCCGATTAATAGCTGCTTTTGATAACAGTCAAAATTATAAGAAGTTTATTAACGTAAAATACCATTTACTTACATTCAACCCAGTGAAAGAAAATAATTTTTTACTCACATATTTGAATATTTGTTACATATTAATTAACCATTAAACTAAATTTGTGCTCCTTAAAATATACCCCTGTAAAAAAAAATATATATATTAGTTCTTAAATTCCTCAAAAAAGATATACATTCGAAACGTTAATTATATTCAAATAACGCTTTGAATATTCATAAAAAAATTTTTATTATAATTTTTCAGTAATATTGTTCAACTCAGTTTGACACTGGTGTAAAAAGAATAGAATATAAATTCAAATCCACAAGAAAAGAAATTTTTATTTATCAAAAATTGCATCAATAAAAAGAACAAGTAATTCTCATTATATTCGAAGTGCAGGGTGGTCATAAAAAACTCTGCCGATATATGGACCTTTAGCGGCTGTTCCGATGGACCGATAGAGATGAGATTTGAGATATAGTTATTCAGAGGTATGAGCTCGGGATTTTGTGAATGGCAACAAAGTGGTACTCACGGTTATAGGTATAGAAACTTGAAATTTTCGAATACAACGCCCACTTTTTCCGGTCGCAAAATGCTCAGCGCATGCGAAAACTGTAAAGAGCGTTGGGACGGTACGTGTATCACAAAAAAACGGACGCGTTATGCACATACAAAAAACAGCTCTGCGAACGGCCAACAAATACAGGATAATGGCACCCATGTGGAAAATGTGTGATACAAATAAAAGTTTTCTTTAGTCCAATATGCGTTGTCATCAGCGATTGCTGTCTTGCCTCTGTCAAATACAAATTTCCTCAGTGCGGCCCGATCGTGCTTTTTGTAGGACGTTCGCAGAGCTGTCTTTTCAGCGGTTAAAAGAGAATAGCTCAATTCTACCCGCACTTGGATGTATATAATTTGAAGTGGCACTCTAAATGAATTTGATACAAACACAGTTTATACATGAAGCAATGTTCATTGAATTCGTTGCACATATAGAATTTGCTGTTACAGCAATAAGCATACGTACTACTTGTACGGAATATATATTAGCATTCAATAAAAATACACTTTGCCATACTCACAAATCATTAGAGAGTCAAACCAGCAGTTCTGCCACGTAAACCTTGGGCCCCCTAAGCACTAGCGCCGGTTAACACCTGGAGCTGCTTACCTCGTAGCTCCCTCTCGCTTATCTATCAACCTTAACAACCTTTTTTATTAATCAAGCTGCATGGTATTTATACCAAGCGCGTATGCCGAAATTAGCATATCTCAAGCAGCTTCTTTAATTTATTCACTCAAAAGTTCGATTCTTGTGAATCGAATCTTATGTATACCTTACACGGTCATAAAGCGTCCGTTTTCTGTGATACACGTACGCTATTTAGTGTTTTCGTATGCGCTGTGCATTCTGCTATGGGAAAAAGTGGGTGTTGCCATTCGGAAATTTCCAGTGTCTGTACTTATAACTGTACCCGTGAGCGCCACTTTGTTGCCGTTCACACAATACCGAGGTCATACCTCTGAATAACTATATCTGAAATCTCATCTCGATCGGTTCAACAGAACGGCCGCTAGAGGTCCATATATCGGCAAAGATTTTTTTATGACCGCCCTGTATATTTACACAGAAGTATGTAGTTAATTGCTGCACACAATGTCAATTTGTAGTAATCGATAAAAAAATTAAGTTTCAGAAAAGAAGAATATACAAGGTGCGCCCATAAAGTAACCGGACAATTTTTTTATAAATAAGAAAAATTTTACTCACCTTCGAATATGTTTATATCCTTCAAAATAATCGCCAAAGGAGTCTATACAATTTTTTCAACATTTCTTCAAGTCATCGAAACACTGTTTATAGGCGTTGGAACTAACCGTTCGCAAAAAAAGTGTAACATTTGATTTAATATCCGAGACGTTTTCAAATCTCTGTCCTTTCATAGCCATTTTAAGCTTCTGGAACAGTTAAAAATGAGCTGGCGATAAGTCGGGAGAATATGGTGTGTGATTTATTACCGGAATTGAATGCTTAGCATGTCCTTTCATGGATTTAGCATTTTTTGATTACAAAGGACTTATTCACCACGAAATTTTTCCTGAAAATTAAACAATTAATCAGTTTTTTTACAAAGAGGTGCTTTTTCGATTAACAAACAGGATAAGGTGAGTTAGGAAGGAACTGTTTTGATTCTGGGCAATGGTTTTTTTAACACGATAATGCTAGGCCCCATGCAGCAATTTCTGTATAACAATATCTTGCTAAGCATTCATTTACAGTGATAAATCACCCACCATATTCTCCCGACTTATCGTAAGCTGATTTTTTTTTCCTTTTTCCGAAGCTTAAGATGACCATGAAAGGACAGAGATTTGAAAACGTCTCGGATATTAAATCAAATGTTACGCGTAGTTTGCGAACGGTTAGTTCCAACGCCTATAAACAGTGTTTCTGTGACTTGAAGAAACGTTGGAAAATTTGTAGAGACTCCTTTGGCGATTATTTTGAAGGAGATAAATTTATTTGAAGGTGAGTAATGTTTTTCTTATATATAAAAAATTGTCCGTTTACTTTATGGGCGCACCTTGTATATAATTAAGGTATATAAAAGTATATAATAGTAGTGAAATAAAAGGATATAAAGTATACAATAGTAATATAATTAAAGTTAATATAATGCATATTCCACTAAACCTAATTTTCATTTAAAAATATCGTTGAATGTAGAGTACCCAATTTCCGAAATTTCTGAAAACTCGGATATCTGATAGTAATTTTAAAATTATCCGGTGGATACCAGATAATTCAATAAAAATAAGTATTATTGCAAATAATATTTTCATTGCTTTTAAATTATAAATTACAAAATTTTATTCATTGTATTTAAATAATAATATTTCAAATATACTAATGGATTCAGTGATGCGCAAAAAAGACTCTATCGAATTTTTGTGCAGAGATTTCCAGAAATGGAAAAGCCTTTCTCAGAGTCTCTTAAAGTCGGTTTCGATGTTTTCAGTGCTTTATACAGCAATTCAAGATTTTGTGTTTTCTTAGAACATCTCTTGAAGATGTTAAATTCTTGCTTTGAAGTACCGCTATCGTTCGATATTCCTACATGTTTAACGTTGGACGCGTTTGAAATGTATGAATTTAGTTCTTCATGTAACTATTTTTTTTGGCTCACCATGGGATACGAATTCTTCAAGCAAAATGTTGTCTTCATCTTCAGAATGCACCAGTATAGCCTCACCAGGGAAAAGTCTCTTCATAAGAGCTGAAGAAGACATTTAGATACGATTTTGTTGGAACATTTGTAGGATCAGCAAGCCATTTCATTAAAGCCATCATGTTATCATTTGTTCGCTATCCAAAAGCTTGTGAAATTGGCGTTTTCACACTTTACACGAAGTAATGCAAACTTATCTTTTTAACTTTTGTTTTTAACTTTTGTTTTAATGCAAAATGTGCTTTCTTGAATAAATTTCAAAAATAGATTCCCCCAAAATTTCACAACTTGAAAATCATGCCAAAATTCAAATTTCTTCGCCTATTTAATACGAATTTTTTTTAAAATGTAAGTTGCGGATATCAAAGCAACCATTGAACGGATAACGGATGGATACAGTTAAGAATTAAAAAAAATTCAGATAGTTTCTTCTAAAGAAACTATCGCCGGTTATTAACGTAGGTATACTTATCGTTGCTTACCCCTTATTTTTACGCATTTTGGTACTTTTCTGTTTAACTGTTTACTGCTACTGGATTTGGCACGTTGCTAAAATTATAACTAGCGATGCAGGACAATTTCTTCCCTAATAAGGACCGTTATTGAGGAACGTAATCCTACATTAAAAAAATAATTCAGGTAGTCTCTTCTAACGAAACTATCGCCGGTTATTAACGTAGGATTACTTATCGTTGCTTACCTCTTTTGTATGTATATATGTATGCATGTGTTATGTATATATATATATCTATATATATACGTATCTATCTATCTATTTTTCTATCTATGTGTGTGTGTATGTCAAATTTTTGACGCATTTTGGTACTTTTCTGTTTAACTGTTTACTGCTACTGGATTTGGCACGTTGCTAAAATTATAACTAGCGATGCAGGACAATTTCTTCCTTAATAAGGACCGTTATTGAGGAACGTAATCCTACATTAAAAAAATAATTCAGGTAGTCTCTTCTAACGAAACTATCGCCGGTTATTAACGTAGGATTACTTATCGTTGCTTACCTCTTTTGTATGTATATATGTATGCATGTGTTATGTATATATATATATCTATATATATACGTATCTATCTATCTATTTTTCTATCTATGTGTGTGTGTATGTCAAATTTTTGACGCATTTTGGTACTTTTCTGTTTAACTGTTTACTGCTACTGGATTTGGCACGTTGCTAAAATTATAACTAGCTATGCAGGACAATTTCTTCCCTAATAAGGACCGTTATCGAGGAACGTAATACTACATTAAAAAAATAATTCAGGTAGTCTCTTCTAACGAAACTATCGCCGGTTATTAACGTAGGATTACTTATCGTTGCTTACCTCTTTTGTATGTATATATGTATGCATGTGTTATGTATATATATATATCTATATATATACGTATCTATCTATCTATTTTTCTATCTATGTGTGTGTGTATGTCAAATTTTTGACGCATTTTGGTACTTTTCTGTTTAACTGTTTACTGCTACTGGATTTGGCACGTTGCTAAAATTATAACTAGCGATGCAGGACAATTTCTTCCTTAATAAGGACCGTTATTGAGGAACGTAATCCTACATTAAAAAAATAATTCAGGTAGTCTCTTCTAACGAAACTATCGCCGGTTATTAACGTAGGATTACTTATCGTTGCTTACCTCTTTTGTATGTATATATGTATGCATGTGTTATGTATATATATATATCTATATATATACGTATCTATCTATCTATTTTTCTATCTATGTGTGTGTGTATGTCAAATTTTTGACGCATTTTGGTACTTTTCTGTTTAACTGTTTACTGCTACTGGATTTGGCACGTTGCTAAAATTATAACTAGCTATGCAGGACAATTTCTTCCCTAATAAGGACCGTTATCGAGGAACGTAATACTACATTAAAAAAATAATTCAGGTAGTCTCTTCTAACGAAACTATCGCCGGTTATTAACGTAGGATTACTTATCGTTGCTTACCTCTTTTGTATGTATATATGTATGCATGTGTTATGTATATATATATATCTATATATATATACGTATCTATCTATCTATTTTTCTATCTATGTGTGTGTGTATGTCAAATTTTTGACGCATTTTGGTACTTTTCTGTTTAACTGTTTACTGCTACTGGATTTGGCACGTTGCTAAAATTATAACTAGCGATGCAGGACAATTTCTTCCTTAATAAGGACCGTTATTGAGGAACGTAATCCTACATTAAAAAATAATTCAGGTAGTCTCTTCTAACGAAACTATCGCCGGTTATTAACGTAGGATTACTTATCGTTGCTTACCTCTTTTGTATGTATATATGTATGCATGTGTTATGTATATATATATATCTATATATATACGTATCTATCTATCTATTTTTCTATCTATGTGTGTGTGTATGTCAAATTTTTGACGCATTTTGGTACTTTTCTGTTTAACTGTTTACTGCTACTGGATTTGGCACGTTGCTAAAATTATAACTAGCTATGCAGGACAATTTCTTCCCTAATAAGGACCGTTATCGAGGAACGTAATACTACATTAAAAAAATAATTCAGGTAGTCTCTTCTAACGAAACTATCGCCGGTTATTAACGTAGGATTACTTATCGTTGCTTACCTCTTTTGTATGTATATATGTATGCATGTGTTATGTATATATATATATCTATATATATACGTATCTATCTATCTATTTTTCTATCTATGTGTGTGTGTATGTCAAATTTTTGACGCATTTTGGTACTTTTCTGTTTAACTGTTTACTGCTACTGGATTTGGCACGTTGCTAAAATTATAACTAGCGATGCAGGACAATTTCTTCCTTAATAAGGACCGTTATTGAGGAACGTAATCCTACATTAAAAAAATAATTCAGGTAGTCTCTTCTAACGAAACTATCGCCGGTTATTAACGTAGGATTACTTATCGTTGCTTACCTCTTTTGTATGTATATATGTATGCATGTGTTATGTATATATATATATCTATATATATACGTATCTATCTATCTATTTTTCTATCTATGTGTGTGTGTATGTCAAATTTTTGACGCATTTTGGTACTTTTCTGTTTAACTGTTTACTGCTACTGGATTTGGCACGTTGCTAAAATTATAACTAGCGATGCAGGACAATTTCTTCCTTAATAAGGACCGTTATTGAGGAACGTAATCCTACATTAAAAAAATAATTCAGGTAGTCTCTTCTAACGAAACTATCGCCGGTTATTAACGTAGGATTACTTATCGTTGCTTACCTCTTTTGTATGTATATATGTATGCATGTGTTATGTATATATATATATCTATATATATACGTATCTATCTATCTATTTTTCTATCTATGTGTGTGTGTATGTCAAATTTTTGACGCATTTTGGTACTTTTCTGTTTAACTGTTTACTGCTACTGGATTTGGCACGTTGCTAAAATTATAACTAGCGATGCAGGACAATTTCTTCCTTAATAAGGACCGTTATTGAGGAACGTAATCCTACATTAAAAAAATAATTCAGGTAGTCTCTTCTAACGAAACTATCGCCGGTTATTAACGTAGGATTACTTATCGTTGCTTACCTCTTTTGTATGTATATATGTATGCATGTGTTATGTATATATATATATCTATATATATACGTATCTATCTATCTATTTTTCTATCTATGTGTGTGTGTATGTCAAATTTTTGACGCATTTTGGTACTTTTCTGTTTAACTGTTTACTGCTACTGGATTTGGCACGTTGCTAAAATTATAACTAGCTATGCAGGACAATTTCTTCCCTAATAAGGACCGTTATCGAGGAACGTAATCCTACATTAAAAAAATAATTCAGGTAGTCTCTTCTAACGAAACTATCGCCGGTTATTAACGTAGGATTACTTATCGTTGCTTACCTCTTTTGTATGTATATATGTATGCATGTGTTATGTATATATATATATCTATATATATACGTATCTATCTATCTATTTTTCTATCTATGTGTGTGTGTATGTCAAATTTTTGACGCATTTTGGTACTTTTCTGTTTAACTGTTTACTGCTACTGGATTTGGCACGTTGCTAAAATTATAACTAGCGATGCAGGACAATTTCTTCCTTAATAAGGACCGTTATTGAGGAACGTAATCCTACATTAAAAAAATAATTCAGGTAGTCTCTTCTAACGAAACTATCGCCGGTTATTAACGTAGGATTACTTATCGTTGCTTACCTCTTTTGTATGTATATATGTATGCATGTGTTATGTATATATATATATCTATATATATACGTATCTATCTATCTATTTTTCTATCTATGTGTGTGTGTATGTCAAATTTTTGACGCATTTTGGTACTTTTCTGTTTAACTGTTTACTGCTACTGGATTTGGCACGTTGCTAAAATTATAACTAGCGATGCAGGACAATTTCTTCCTTAATAAGGACCGTTATTGAGGAACGTAATCCTACATTAAAAAAATAATTCAGGTAGTCTCTTCTAACGAAACTATCGCCGGTTATTAACGTAGGATTACTTATCGTTGCTTACCTCTTTTGTATGTATATATGTATGCATGTGTTATGTATATATATATCTATATATATACGTATCTATCTATCTATTTTTCTATCTATGTGTGTGTGTATGTCAAATTTTTGACGCATTTTGGTACTTTTCTGTTTAACTGTTTACTGCTACTGGATTTGGCACGTTGCTAAAATTATAACTAGCGATGCAGGACAATTTCTTCCTTAATAAGGACCGTTATTGAGGAACGTAATCCTACATTAAAAAAATAATTCAGGTAGTCTCTTCTAACGAAACTATCGCCGGTTATTAACGTAGGATTACTTATCGTTGCTTACCTCTTTTGTATGTATATATGTATGCATGTGTTATGTATATATATATATCTATATATATACGTATCTATCTATCTATTTTTCTATCTATGTGTGTGTGTATGTCAAATTTTTGACGCATTTTGGTACTTTTCTGTTTAACTGTTTACTGCTACTGGATTTGGCACGTTGCTAAAATTATAACTAGCGATGCAGGACAATTTCTTCCTTAATAAGGACCGTTATTGAGGAACGTAATCCTACATTAAAAAAATAATTCAGGTAGTCTCTTCTAACGAAACTATCGCCGGTTATTAACGTAGGATTACTTATCGTTGCTTACCTCTTTTGTATGTATATATGTATGCATGTGTTATGTATATATATATCTATATATATACGTATCTATCTATCTATTTTTCTATCTATGTGTGTGTGTATGTCAAATTTTTGACGCATTTTGGTACTTTTCTGTTTAACTGTTTACTGCTACTGGATTTGGCACGTTGCTAAAATTATAACTAGCGATGCAGGACAATTTCTTCCTTAATAAGGACCGTTATTGAGGAACGTAATCCTACATTAAAAAAATAATTCAGGTAGTCTCTTCTAACGAAACTATCGCCGGTTATTAACGTAGGATTACTTATCGTTGCTTACCTCTTTTGTATGTATATATGTATGCATGTGTTATGTATATATATATATCTATATATATACGTATCTATCTATCTATTTTTCTATCTATGTGTGTGTGTATGTCAAATTTTTGACGCATTTTGGTACTTTTCTGTTTAACTGTTTACTGCTACTGGATTTGGCACGTTGCTAAAATTATAACTAGCGATGCAGGACAATTTCTTCCTTAATAAGGACCGTTATTGAGGAACGTAATCCTACATTAAAAAAATAATTCAGGTAGTCTCTTCTAACGAAACTATCGCCGGTTATTAACGTAGGATTACTTATCGTTGCTTACCTCTTTTGTATGTATATATGTATGCATGTGTTATGTATATATATATATCTATATATATACGTATCTATCTATCTATTTTTCTATCTATGTGTGTGTGTATGTCAAATTTTTGACGCATTTTGGTACTTTTCTGTTTAACTGTTTACTGCTACTGGATTTGGCACGTTGCTAAAATTATAACTAGCGATGCAGGACAATTTCTTCCTTAATAAGGACCGTTATTGAGGAACGTAATCCTACATTAAAAAAATAATTCAGGTAGTCTCTTCTAACGAAACTATCGCCGGTTATTAACGTAGGATTACTTATCGTTGCTTACCTCTTTTGTATGTATATATGTATGCATGTGTTATGTATATATATATATCTATATATATACGTATCTATCTATCTATTTTTCTATCTATGTGTGTGTGTATGTCAAATTTTTGACGCATTTTGGTACTTTTCTGTTTAACTGTTTACTGCTACTGGATTTGGCACGTTGCTAAAATTATAACTAGCGATGCAGGACAATTTCTTCCTTAATAAGGACCGTTATTGAGGAACGTAATCCTACATTAAAAAAATAATTCAGGTAGTCTCTTCTAACGAAACTATCGCCGGTTATTAACGTAGGATTACTTATCGTTGCTTACCTCTTTTGTATGTATATATGTATGCATGTGTTATGTATATATATATATCTATATATATACGTATCTATCTATCTATTTTTCTATCTATGTGTGTGTGTATGTCAAATTTTTGACGCATTTTGGTACTTTTCTGTTTAACTGTTTACTGCTACTGGATTTGGCACGTTGCTAAAATTATAACTAGCTATGCAGGACAATTTCTTCCCTAATAAGGACCGTTATCGAGGAACGTAATACTACATTAAAAAAATAATTCAGGTAGTCTCTTCTAACGAAACTATCGCCGGTTATTAACGTAGGATTACTTATCGTTGCTTACCTCTTTTGTATGTATATATGTATGCATGTGTTATGTATATATATATATCTATATATATACGTATCTATCTATCTATTTTTCTATCTATGTGTGTGTGTATGTCAAATTTTTGACGCATTTTGGTACTTTTCTGTTTAACTGTTTACTGCTACTGGATTTGGCACGTTGCTAAAATTATAACTAGCGATGCAGGACAATTTCTTCCTTAATAAGGACCGTTATCGAGGAACGTAATCTTACGTTAAAAAAATAATTCAGGTAGTCTCTTCTAACGAAACTATCGCCGGTTATTAACGTAGGATTACTTATCGTTGCTTACCTCTTTTGTATGTATATATGTATGCATGTGTTATGTATATATATATCTATATATATACGTATCTATCTATCTATTTTTCTATCTATGTGTGTGTGTATGTCAAATTTTTGACGCATTTTGGTACTTTTCTGTTTAACTGTTTACTGCTACTGGATTTGGCACGTTGCTAAAATTATAACTAGCGATGCAGGACAATTTCTTCCTTAATAAGGACCGTTATTGAGGAACGTAATCCTACATTAAAAAAATAATTCAGGTAGTCTCTTCTAACGAAACTATCGCCGGTTATTAACGTAGGATTACTTATCGTTGCTTACCTCTTTTGTATGTATATATGTATGCATGTGTTATGTATATATATATATCTATATATATACGTATCTATCTATCTATTTTTCTATCTATGTGTGTGTGTATGTCAAATTTTTGACGCATTTTGGTACTTTTCTGTTTAACTGTTTACTGCTACTGGATTTGGCACGTTGCTAAAATTATAACTAGCGATGCAGGACAATTTCTTCCTTAATAAGGACCGTTATTGAGGAACGTAATCCTACATTAAAAAAATAATTCAGGTAGTCTCTTCTAACGAAACTATCGCCGGTTATTAACGTAGGATTACTTATCGTTGCTTACCTCTTTTGTATGTATATATGTATGCATGTGTTATGTATATATATATCTATATATATACGTATCTATCTATCTATTTTTCTATCTATGTGTGTGTGTATGTCAAATTTTTGACGCATTTTGGTACTTTTCTGTTTAACTGTTTACTGCTACTGGATTTGGCACGTTGCTAAAATTATAACTAGCGATGCAGGACAATTTCTTCCTTAATAAGGACCGTTATTGAGGAACGTAATCCTACATTAAAAAAATAATTCAGGTAGTCTCTTCTAACGAAACTATCGCCGGTTATTAACGTAGGATTACTTATCGTTGCTTACCTCTTTTGTATGTATATGTATGCATGTGTTATGTATATATATATATCTATATATATACGTATCTATCTATCTATTTTTCTATCTTTGTGTGTGTGTATGTCAAATTTTTGACGCATTTTGGTACTTTTCTGTTTAACTGTTTACTGCTACTGGATTTGGCACGTTGCTAAAATTATAACTAGCGATGCAGGACAATTTCTTCCTTAATAAGGACCGTTATTGAGGAACGTAATCCTACATTAAAAAAATAATTCAGGTAGTCTCTTCTAACGAAACTATCGCCGGTTATTAACGTAGGATTACTTATCGTTGCTTACCTCTTTTGTATGTATATATGTATGCATGTGTTATGTATATATATATATCTATATATATACGTATCTATCTATCTATTTTTCTATCTATGTGTGTGTGTATGTCAAATTTTTGACGCATTTTGGTACTTTTCTGTTTAACTGTTTACTGCTACTGGATTTGGCACGTTGCTAAAATTATAACTAGCTATGCAGGACAATTTCTTCCCTAATAAGGACCGTTATCGAGGAACGTAATACTACATTAAAAAAATAATTCAGGTAGTCTCTTCTAACGAAACTATCGCCGGTTATTAACGTAGGATTACTTATCGTTGCTTACCTCTTTTGTATGTATATATGTATGCATGTGTTATGTATATATATATATCTATATATATACGTATCTATCTATCTATTTTTCTATCTATGTGTGTGTGTATGTCAAATTTTTGACGCATTTTGGTACTTTTCTGTTTAACTGTTTACTGATTGCCCAAGCGATAAAGACTGGGTTTGGCGCGCTGCCAAAATTATTACTCGCGACGACGGACGAAGATTTTACGTCTGAAATTTTGCTTCCCGGAGGACCGTTATGGAGGAACGTAATCCTACTTGAAAATCATATATAACGGGTACGGATATATCCGTTTTCGAAACCCTAGTTGCATGGCATTGAATCAGCTGTCTTTTTATTACCACCATCTCTTTTATGACGAACATTATACTAAACGTGGTAGCAGAAATGAACGGAAATCTAAGACTACTGTTTCATTTTAAAATTTAATAGAGAAGTGATAAATACAAGGTGAGCCCAAATTAAAAGATCAAGCAATAGAATAAAAAAGTCAAAGAATACTCACCTAACTAGAAAAATGACATCTCGACTCTTCTTAAAGCCAGTTTAAACTGGTTATTTAATCGTATGCTTATCAAAACGCCGTAATAATTTTCATTTACTGAGAAGGCATTGCACAAAATTAAATTTGCTTCGGATTGTAACAACGTTGTAACATTAAATTTTGTTACAAATTAGGTAAATCTGCTACCCTTTAGAATTGATTCGAACAGTATATAGTGATGCATCGTTATCAAGAACAAAAGTATATGAGTGGTACAACTGCTCTCAATGTGGACGAGAAAACATTGAAGATGAACCACGGTTGAAGATGATTAACGGTTAGTTCCACGCCTATAAACAGTGTTTCGATGACTTGAAGAGACGCTGAAAAAAATTGTATAGACTCCTTTCGCGATTATTTTGAAGGAGAAAAATTTATTTGAAGGTGAGCAATATTTTTGTTATTTAAAAAAAATTGTCCGGTTTCTTTATGCGCGCACCTTGTATTATTAATACAGGGGGCGGTAGAATGGACTCCCATGATTTTGGTGGTCGCTAGTCAGGGAGAGTTGAGGGTAGGACTGAGAAGGAGGTAGAAGCAGTTCACGCAAATTGTCCAGTTATCAGTAGATACCATGAGTTGGTCCGGTGAACATCGCAGTTTTGTTATCGAGGTATTCTTTGAAAACACCGATTCTGTTACTGTGACACAGAGGGCATTTAGTACATGCTATGCAAATGATGCCATTTACGATCTAAAAGCAATCATGCGATCGGTTTGTAACGTGATAGCAAGTGGGTCTGCATTACCAAGGTAACCAAGCTGTCGTCCTCGGAACATTACAACACCTGAAAATGTGTAATGAGTCCGAAAGTCCTTTATTCGTGAGGAAGTTGCCACCATTTCCCTAGAGATGACCCACAGACTTATGGGAAGGTTTAGAGATTGGCTTCGGCAGAGCATCGCAAATAAGTCATGCCTCAATAATGCTAATAATGCCCTTTCAAAACTTATAAGAAATAAAAATTGATTGTTGGTACTTTTAGAAGATATAAAACTTTGTAAACTTTGATATAATAATTGTTTCGTTCATTTTTTAATGACCATTTGAAATGAAGGAGTACAATTTGACGCACCTGTAGAAAACACTTCAAGCATAGCAAATGAAATAATCACTTGCAAAAGTATATTTAATTCTCTTTTCCATAATTCAATTTTATATTTATTTTCCGTACATAATTTAAATTTTTAACACTTTACAAATCTTTGACGACAGAACTTTATTTCAAAAAACATTTTTGATACATACAACAGTTATTTCAATATTTTTCCTTCCTGCAATTCAAAGCACCTTCTCCTACCCTCAGGAATTCTAAATAAAATATTCAAATACCTATTTAAATATTTAATCCCTTAACTAATTACCAAGGGCATTTATAAATTAATAGAGAAATGGAGAACCTTATCTGTAATATGACATAATTAAAATATATTTGCTTGCAGAAGTAATGTTTTTGAGATTAAGTTTTTTCTCGTTCATTGATTTTAAAACTGAAATTGCTATTTTTATTTTAAACAGGCAATTAATCACTTGAATTTTTCTCTGACATGCAATTAAATTGTAATATGTTTCCGATATAACTCTAATTATTTTTTCAATGAAATAATAAATGTTTTTGAATAAAATAACTTTAATAGCGTATTCTGTATCAGGATATTAACGAGTGTATTACAAAACCTCATTTATATGTTTTATAGTTGTCATTTTTTTCTTTACGTTACATTAGCTTTGAAAAAAAAAAACTTATGAAAGAAGACATTTTCTTAGAGCTTAATTTATGACATTAAAATGATTTATTTTAACAATCTGTGCACTCAGTTAAATGACTGAAAGTAAACTTTCTGCATGCACCAAGCTTTTCTTTTAACTTTGTATCTAATTAATAATTTTTTCTTTAAATTTATTTTACTACGCTAACATTAATATTGATATTTCAAGCATGGAATAGAGTTTTAGGCGTTTTAAAGATTTCTTCTCGTGCAATACGCACAATTATGCGAGTCGGTGTAAGATTAATAAATCACGCTTATTGCAAGTACTGACATAAATAATATTTTCTAAATATATCATAAGTCCTCCAAAAAAATTAAGAGTAAAAGTAAATAAGGTTACAGTGATCACCTGCTTTCAGTTTTCATGTGACCTCTACTACTAATTAAATTTTAAAAGTTTTTTTTTAAAATAGATGCATATATTTCTATAACTTTGTGAATACTCTGCTCTCCTTATGTTTATTTTGTGTTAAATACCTTATTATTTACTGTTATCGAGTGTTAAATTTCAATTTGTGATCATTTCGTTATATTTTCGAAAATTTTGGCAATCTTGGAGATATTTGGATATTCCTGGGGTGTTCTGTGTACCATTCAGATTTCACCAAGGAGGTACAACTATCGAGTTCTGGAAATTTTCCTTTCTAGAAGAATCGAGAGTGTCGCCAAGGGTGTATAAGCATGTGAAACTCGGCTCCAAATTTCTTTTTATTCTTTTATTTCGTAGTTAAAGATCAGCTGCTCTGCATAAATTGTAGACGCGTAAATGTGCATGTGTTTATTGTTTCAGATCTGAAGTCTGAACTTCACTGTAGTAATTAATATATATATATATATATATATATATATATATATATTGTTGGGCACTCATCTCTCCCACGCCCATGCCCGGATGTGTTAAAGGGTACGTGAACTTTTTGATATCTTTTAGTTTTACTTTGACTCTTGGCATCACGAGCTCATGACGCGTAATGAATCTTTAGAATTTAATTTCATTTTCTTTTTATGTATAAAAATTGAAAATATTGTAACATGGATTAAAACTCTTAAATATCAACCTTTGAAGTTTTTCTTGAAGCATGCCTGGATGTTTTACTAGAGATGAATACTTGAACTTGATCCATTTACTTGAATAAATCTTCGTGAACATAAATATATATATATATATATATATATATATATATATTATTTATTTATTTATTTATTTATTTATTTATTTATTTATTTATTTATTTATTTATTCATTCATTCATTCATTCGTCCATCCATTCATTCATTTTCTGAATAAACAAACTATTTGTTATAAAACAACTTCAATAAATGTTAGAAATAAATTGAATTACAATGAAAAATTTACGTAAAAGTAAACTTAATAGCAAATATAAAAGACTTTAAAACTTAAAAATAAATGATATTTGTAAGCTTCCATTTGCTTTATTATATGTACTCGTAATACTGCTGCATCTCTACGAAAGGATTATGAAGCGACGATTCCATGCGTCACTGAAAGAGATTTCTCATCAAATCAGGGATATTTTAGTATTCGAAACGTCAGGAAACGAAAAAAAAAACAGGAGTTTCCAGAATGTGAACAAAAAATTCGGAATTATTTTTTGTCCTTTATTTTACCTAATTGTTAAATTCGCTGTCCTTTTAAAACGATGGAGTTAAATTTATTTTTTTTTCTTACTGCGGACTTCACGGACCACTTACGATCTCCCACACCACCAGTGGTCCGCGGACCACTAGTTACGAATTTCTGCTGTACATCAAGATAACTGCTGCTGTACATCAATATGCTACTGCTCTACATCAAGCAGCAGTAGCATAGAGATACCATAATCCATAAAGCACAAATAGATCAATCCATAATACTGATGAACACAATTGGTACTAATTTTTTATATTAACAAGTGACATAGATGCATATGTAACCATCGTTGCATCATGATTGTCACCATTTTTGAAACAGCAGCTGGTTCTTTAGACCCAACAAGGTAAAAAATAATGATATTTATGCTCTGGTAAGCTTCTTTTTGAGACAGTACATTTGCACAAAAATTGCCTTCATATACAGCAGTAGTTCAGCAACTACTGCTGAACTACTGCTGTACATCAGTAGTTCCGGAGTAGTACCAGCAGTTCTGAATCAATCCGTAAAACACAAATATGGCCTTTGTGTTTTATGCATTAATTTGAGACAAAATAGTCTCCTTTATGCCCAATTACGCAGGTAGTATTCGATCAAAATTATAAGTTTTTAAAAAACCTCTAAAAAAAACCTTGCAAAAATTCTCCGAATCCACAACCACGCCAAAATTTTTTCCTGCAAAAATGGCCTCGCCATGAATTTTCATTAACCTTTAACAACTTGATTGCGAGTTGAATGCGAGATGAATAATAAATAGACGGACTTGTTACAACGTATAAAAATTCTATGAGATTCCTTAATATAAAAAAAAGGATTATTACAGAAATTATTGTTAAAATTGGCGCAGGGTGTATACAGAATATATTATTAGCACAGAAGATAACTTTATAATTAGCATGCATACTTTGCTTTTGTAGATGATAAAATATGTATACTTTCCAGAAAAGTTTTTTGCAACTTAAAAACGTGAAATTTGCAAGTGTTTTTTTTTTTTTTTTACTTTTTACTTCATATATCCGGACAAAATATTATATTTCCTTGTTAAAAGCATAGCTTTTCCAGATTACCGCAATTTTATTATAAAAATAGATAATTTTATTCGCATTTTCATTCCCAAAGTTCCATTTTTATAAGAAAATATCTGCATATTTTTGTTCTAGAAACTTACACCAGTTATGCATGTTATATCATAAGGTACAGCATCAGTGTCATCATTTTTGAAACAGCAGACGGTTCTTTTGACCTAACAAGGTAAAAAATAATGATATTTATGCTCTGTTAAGCTTCTTCTTGAGACAGTATATTTGCACAAAAATTGCCTTTGTAATTTGCTATGAAATGTTATAGCATACTAAAAATTCCAGACTGAGGTCATGTTCCAGACTGAGGTCATTCCAGACTGAGCATACTTGAAGATCGTTATGGAGGATTCGTGGTTAAAACCAGAGTGTTATGCTCAGCATATAAACAACTGCTGAGTTAATTAAGATGATTTACATATAAATGAAAGATTTTATTCTATAACTAGAAGGCAACCCGCCATTTTGACGTCATAATACTAATAATGAAAAAAGTATATGAAAGTTAAAAAATATTCCGAATTATCTAACAATATTGCATTTAATCCACACCTTGTAAAAGCAAACCCTTTCATTATTTTTTATTGATTTAGTTTTTAATGCGATTGGAGTAGTAGACTGCTATCCAGTTTTTTACAGCTCACTACGCGATATGAATACTTGAGCTACTTGATTCATTCACATTCAAGTTTGTTTACTTTCAGAATTCATCGCAAAAGTAAACCGATTTTTAAAAACTGTTAAATATACAGCTAAAGGCATCCGATTTGTTTTTAGTTATGAATGTTTTATAGAAAAATAGGCTGAACAAACGTGATTTGATGCAGAAGATATTAGTTTTTAGGTAAGAAAAAATTCTGATCCACATCTGAAATTTCAATTAGGCCTAATCGACCGTTTGCTTACTGAGGGCTTCAATTGAAAGATGAGTACAGCTCGGAAGTGTTATACAGAGACAACGGCTATTATATATATATAATATGAGGAATACTGAGTGTCAGTCTAACCTGTGAAACCACTACTAGCGAAGTTTGTCAGAGTATTTATAGGGTAAATTTGCGATATAAGATTTTCCGTTAATCTAAAAAAAATTCATTTTGACTCTTCTAACGAAACTACCGCGAGTTATTAAAGTAGGATTACTTATCGCTGCTTACCGCTTTAGTTATGTGTATATGTATCTATACATATATATATATATATATATATATATATATATATATATATATATATATATATATATATATATATATATATATATATATATATATATATATATATATATATATATACAGGTGGTTATGAAAATAAATGAAACACCTATCAATATCAGTTGTGTTTATAAATAAGCTTCATATTCCTTAAAGAACAAGTCTGGCCACGCGGTATTTTTTTATAAAATATAGTGCATGTATTATTCTACTGTCAGGTAGCATTAATGAAGCTAAGGGCATCGTGCTTTTGGGGAGAACATCGTAAAATGCCAAACCTTGCAGACCTTGCGTAAAGGCAAAATTGTTTGAGCGCGTTTAAATTGGAGTATCTGTCACAGGAACCCTCAGGCTAATGGGTGTTTTTCGAGCTATGGTATCGAAAGTCATCATAGCATATAGAGTGCACGGAAAAACATCCTTTGCCAAACAGTATAGTGGATGAAAGTGAGAGATGAGTGAAAGACGCGGACGAGGTATTGACGCGTATTGTGACATGAAGAAAGAAAACAACTGCAACCAAAATGACCGAAGTGCTCAATCGGCATCTGCAAGTTCTGGTGTCAGCCACTAGAGGTAGAACGGAGCTTCACAAACAAAGCATTTACGGAAGAGTAGTTATTCCCAAGCGACTTGTAACAGATGCCAATACAAAATATCGTCCTCAATGGTGCTACGAGCGCAAATTCTGGTCGGCAACAGGACGTCTGCAACAGGTTGTCTGCAACAGGACGTGCATATGTCTGAAGAACACCTACACAAGTGTAAGTTTCTGGCTGTCTCATCTCAACTGTCAATCATGGAGCTAGATCTATCAGGGTTTGAGATGCCGTCTCATGGTTTTCTTCAGGACCTATTGTAAAACCCTAAAAGGGAGATTGAATGAGAAGGACTATGTCGAAATTTTAGCTCACTAGTCCATCATATGGTGCAAACACTGTTTCTTGCAGGAGATGGCTTTCTCCAGGATGATAATCCCCCTATACATACGGCTAAATCTATCAGGTATTGGTTTGAAGAGCATGAATTAGAATTCAAATATCTTATCTTGCCTTGTACAATCCCCCCGACTATAAATCATCCAACCATTGTGATCTGTATAAGCGGATAGATAAAGATATCGATATCCACCACAGCATCTCTACAAGAACGTTCATTATTTTTCCTTGAAGAATGGTATAATATATTCTTATCCACTATTTATGACTTGTATAATCCAATTCCAAGGTGAATCAGGTGGTATTACATGAAAAAGGTGATCCTGTATTATTAAAGGTTTTCTTGATGTTTCCTTGTGTTTCCATTATATTGATAACCACCTGTATATATATATATATATAATATATTTGTGTGTGTGTGTCAAAATTTTGACGCATGTTAGTATTTTTCTGTTTAACTGTTTACTGATTGCCCAAGCGATACAGACTGGATTTGGCGCGCTGCCGAAATTATAACTCGCGACGACGGACGGTTTTAGCGTCTGAAATTTTTCTTCCCGGAGGACCGTTATGGAGACACGTAATCCTACGTTAAAAAAAATAAATTCTTCATATATCTGATTTATCGCATGTGGAATAAAGATAACCTTTTTTAGAGTTTGATGTCTTTAAGTCTGTTAATATAAAAAATTTCATAGCTGTTTCATCACTGAATTATTGAATTGCTTATTCTGTCTGCAAAGCTTTTTAAAATCAGTAGTCGCCCATAACAAGCTCAAATATTCTACATGCGGATTCTACCTCTAAGCATTTATTTGAAACAACGTATGTTGCCTTTCTTTGTTGGTTATACTGTGGTCCACGTAGTGTCATATGCAAACATAACTCGGAAATACTATATATAGAGAAAATATCTCACTTCTACCCAGACTTGGGTGTATATAATTTGAAGTGGCACTCTAAATGAATCTCATACAAACACAGTTTATACGTGAAACAGCGTTCATTGAATTCGTTGCACATATAGAATTTGCTTTTACAGCAATAAGCATGCGCACTACTTGTACGGAATATATATATATTAACATTCAATAGAAATACACATTGCAAATACTCACAAACCAGCAGAGAGTCAAACCAGCAGTACTGCCACGTTCATCCTTTGTGCCCCCTAAGCACTAGTGCAGGATAACACCTGGAGTTACTTACCCCGTAGCCCCCTCTCGCTTATCTATCAACCTTAACAACCTCTTTCAACCCTAACAACCTTTTTTATTAATGACGCTGCATGGTATTTATAATAAGCGCGTATGCCGAAATTAGCATATCTCAAGCAGCTCCTTTAATTCATTCACTCAAAAGTTCGATTCTTGTGAATAGAATATTGTGTATACCTTACATATATACGAATTGATGAGATTTAGGTATAACTTCCGATTCTGAGCTTCATATATGAGCTTCAGATATAACGCTATGATCGTTAGAGCTGATCAAGCCAGGATAATTTCATTAATTAACAGACAGTTTATACAGAAGGTCGTTCGGAGTTTATGGAAACGATTTTTATATTTAAGTTTTATGTATAAATGCGGTGTTTTATGTATAAATATATTTTTTGCGGTGATTTGCTTTTATCTTATAGCCATGGTTCTTGGCAATGGCTCTTGCTCCAATTTTCCATGAATGTAAAAATTTTCTTAGTCCTGTCATGTCAATTTTACCCCATTCCTCTTGGACCGTTTTCCAAAGACCGTTCAGGGTTCTTGGATGCCGTTTTCCTAAGTCTCGTTTTGATAAACCGAAAGCGCAAAAGTCCAGTGGAGAAGGGTCAAGAGATTTAACAGGTAATTCATTAAATGGGATACACTTTATTCCTGTTTCTGATTTTTTCTTTGCTAAATAAGCGGGAGTTGATTTAGACATGTGACAGAGGCTTTGTCCACATGAAGCTCAACTTTATCAATGTCCTCTCCATATAAGGCTGGAATTTCTTATTCAAAAATTGGATCTAAAATATTCTTTTTACAGTAGAGTGAAATAATTTTGGCTTTACTTGAACCTATTTTGATTTTTAATTTGCCGTTGGGCACAAATCCTGCAACTATCAGGAATCCCTTTGGGTTCATTTCTATATACTGACGAAATCATTTCGTACGGTCATTTCCGTAAGTTCAGCAATAAAAAATTGATCTTTTTTTATTACAGTCACTTAAATGTACACATGCCTCATCGAGTGTTACCACAGACTTCCATTTTTCAGCTAGGTATTTTTCACATAATTTTCTACAATTTGTTTTTCTTTCAGCAATATGCTGTGGCAAAAGCAGATGAACTGTAGGTACATCTTTTTTAAAATCTTTATGAATGATTTTACTCACAGTGCCAGAAGACATTCCTAGTTTCGATGCAATGGATCTTTGAGTCGGCGGATTTCTTTTAGGATCAGAGACTTCACTTTCTTCCAATTTACCTGACTTCCAATAATCTTAGGATGAGGTTTCACGGTCATAATTTCATTTTCAGTTTCAGTTAGACTTTTTTTTTCCTTTCAAATTTAATCTATATATAAAAAACAGTTCCGTAACTGACTCACTGACATACAACGCACAGACCAAACCGCTGGACCTAAAGGGCTGAAATTTTGCATGGCGATTCTTCTTATGATGTAGGGGTGCACTAGGAAAGATTTTTGAAAAATTCTTTTTAGATTTTTAAAAATTAAATTTTTACGCTGTTTTTGTAACTTTTTTAAAGTTTGTATTTAAAATAACAATTTGAGGGTTATAAAATTTAATATCACGAGAATAATCATAAAAATTCCTTTAAAATGAAATCTTTGTCGAATATTTACCTCGATTTTCTGATTTTTGGTGAATTTTTAAAGATTAATTTTTAGAATTTAATTTATTAAATGCTGATCGCGTGATTTCTTTTTCTGGTACTTGAAATAAATTTATCGTCACGATCATACCAACTAAATGGACAAAAATAAATATTTTTTTTCTTTCTAATGCAGCAGACGATTGGACATTATCCCAAAAAAGTATTGAAATACAATAAAAGAGATTATGTTCCTCAAACTGTATTATATTAGCTGTACTATATTCTTTAGTATGGCCTATTACATTAAATTTGAATAATTTCTCCTACATTATTTTGTCTATAAAAAATATCCCTTGCGATTTTTTTTATAAATATATTTTTTAATTTTTTTTACATCAATTGTATACATTGATCGTCGTATTTATTATATATCTGTATACTATATATTTGACATTAATTGAGTACATTGACCGTTGTATTTAATTGTATTTAATTTGAATGTACTCCGGGTTTTCAGCTAGTATATTATAAATACCTTTTTTATACACCATAACCGCGATTTTTACACCGCTTTATAATTCGTTGAAACGAATATTTCTCCTCGGAAAGCTCAGTTACGTAACCTTCGAGGTATCTGTCAATTTTAGGAGCCGTTTTCTAAATAAATCTTTTGTTTCACATTCCAACCAAACCAAAACTGTAGCAGGCGATTACTCTGAAATTTCTAAATTTTTATCTCAGAATGCAAACGACAAAAAAAAAATTACAAATTCATTTCCATAAAGTGCGAACGACCTTCTGTATGCTTAGTGAAGGTACTCTCGTTAAATTAAAATCTGATCCTGCTAATCTCAATTTCTCATGCTCAAATGTGGTAAAAAATTATGTGATTTTAAATGATTTCTCCCAACAGTCATTCTTTCCGTGGTCAATTGTGCTGGGTTTTATGCACTGTCCAAAATTCACAAACCTACCTTTCCCTTTCGTCCTCTGTTTTTTCTAACGTCCTTTATTGCCACCTATGAATTTGCACGCATCCTCGTAAATACTTTTCTACTTTGACTCGAGGAAATGTTTTTACCGTTCAGAATTGTTTGGACTTTGGCAAGAAATTATTAAAAAAGGGGACTCACGACTCGAGGAAAAAAGGCATATTTTCATACTTTTTAACTCTTTGTAACTATTTCAATTTACACCCAATTTTTCCAAATTTTATGTATATGATAAATTGATATATTTATTTTAATAAACAAATATTCAACACTCAAAATAATTTTAAATATTTTTTTTTAAATGCTTTAGATATACCTTGTTTTTTAAGTATTTTTATTGTATACTGGCTTGCGTGCAGAACTATAAAATTAATTTTACACTTAAATGTATAATTCCTGTTTTATATTTAAAATATATAATTTACAATACAATTGAACTAAAACAATCAACATCAAAATTTTTTTTTCAATTTTTTTAAAACTTTTCAAAATATACTTAAAATTTTCTTAATTTTTTGCATTAATTTACCCCGAAAAAAATTACGAAATATGCAGTGATTGCAATAATTCTAGTTCAGACGCAATAAAATAACATGGTTATACTGTGATAAAAATTTCATGGAATTATGTTTCATAGTTTTTGAGATGTCAGTTGGGGAATGATGCAAAATTACATTTTGAGAAAAATGAGTTTAAAATTTTTCTTACCATAAACTTGATCAGTAATTAAATATTTAGAATACCAATATCTCCGGAACTAAACGGAATATTTTCATGCGGTTTGCTTTATTTTCTTCAGAAATGATCAGGCTTTAACATATATTTTTTTTAAAAAAATCGAATGTTTTAAAGATTTAAGAGTAGTGAGTCCCCTCACTACTCTTAAGTTTCTCTCCGTCTAGCCGTAAAATGGTTTCACTCGAGGTGAAATCCCTTCCCATCGATGTCCTTATAGTGAGACTGGTTTTCTGAGTTTGAGATTACACATGTTTCATTACTCGTCTGTTGAAGATATCTTGATAGCTAGTTTGCGTTTGGGTTAAAACAAAATTATTTCATTTTTTAGGCAATTTTCCTCAATCACACACGTCTATGTGTAACTCTCCCCCTTTCCCACATTCTGTGCTGTATTTGTATGCATGGATTCGAGGTTCAGATTTTTTTTAAACTAAATGTTCATGCTGGATGATGAATATTGATGACATTTTTTTTCTTTGTTCATAGGCACTGCGATATCTCTCACATGCGTGATTTCGTCACCTCGGCTGACTTCAACATTCATGTTATTCTCGAAAAGGAATTTTATAATTCTTTGCTATTTCTCGACTTGTTGGTTTGTAAAATTCTCAGTTTCTTTTCCACTTCGGTTTATAGAAAACCTTTCGAACTTTCCTTACGCCCTCGAGCTAATTCTAATCATCTCCGATAACAGGAACTGACTGTTTTCTTACTCGTATGAATACCAAACTCTACAGGTTTCTCTTGGTGCTTTATGCACTTATGAGTCGAGGTTAAATTCCTAACATTATTCATAAGGCTCTTTTTAAGTTTAAGAAAACGAGAGTGCATTCGTCGATAAAAGAATATTCTTTTCATACAAATATTATTTTGCCTTTTTCGTCGCCACTGAGTTGCAAAATTTCCAATTAGTTCGCCCACTTCAGCTTTAAGATTATTTTCAAACCCATAAATAAACTTCAATTTCAGTCTTTGAAGAAATTGCTTGTAGTAATTTTTGGGTATTTGTGTTATTTCGTGTGAGTTCGACCTTGGTTACAACTGCCAAACAAATAGGATTCTTAAGTTTCGGCTCAGAGAGCATATGAACTACGTGGTTAGAAAAAAAATTAAAGTCTTTTTAGCCTCACATTTTTTTAATTCAGGGCGTAAGTTTATATTTTTATGTTACTCTATGTAGTATAAAAATCCCCAATTTAATTTCTGAACTGTATTATTTTGAAATTTTTTCTGTATTCTGGGTGCTGGAAATTTCTGGGTGCTGGACTATTTCTGGCCCATATATCAAAGTTGTTTAGAACGCTATTATGTACTAACTAGTAGGTAACCCGTCATTTTGACGTCATAATGGAAAAAGTATATGAAAGTTAAAAAATATCCCGAATTATCTAAAATATTGCATTTAATCCACACCTTGTAAAAGCAAACCCTTTCATTATTTTTTATTTATTTAGTTTTTCAAGCGATTGGAGTAGTAGACTGCCATCCAACCCGTCATTTTGACGTCATAATACTAAAAATAACGTCATAATGGAAAAAGTATATGAAAGTTAAAAAATATCCCGAATTATCTAACAATATTACATTTAATCCCCACCTTGTAAAAGCAAACCCTATCATTATTTTTTATTTATTTAGTTTTTCAAGCGATTGGAGTAGTAGACTGCCATCCATTTTTTTACAGTTCACTACTTGATTCATTCACATTCAAGTTTGTTTACTTTCAGAATTCATCGCAAAAGTAAACAGATTTTTAAAAACTGTTAAATATACAGCTAAAAACATCCAATTTTTTTTAGTTCGGAATGTTTTATAGAAAAATAGGCTGAACAAACGTGATTTGATGGAGAAGATATTTGTTTTTAGGTAAGAAAAAATTCTGATCCACATCTGAAATAAAAATTAAGCCTAACCGGTGGTTTGTTTACTGAGGGCTTCAATTGAAAGATGAGTACAGCCCGGAAGTGTCATACAGAGACAACGGCTATTATATATAGGATTATTTTTCTTTCCTTTTTTACTAGTAATCTCAGACTTTCTTTTTATACGTGTTTTTCATTATTCCATGGATTAAACTTCCCCTTTTTTTTACTTCTCGTGTTGACAATTGCAGCTTTTACTGTTTCGCTGTTATGGGAGTGCAACACTCGGGCATCATTTGCCTTCTTTATCTTATTATGTAAGCATTCTCTTGGTTTGCTCCTGAAGGCGAAAAAAGTTTCTGCTCTTGATAGCTCAGCTAATACCCTTTTTATAAGGACTATAGTCCTTAATATATCCTTAATGAATATATAATATAGTCCTTATAAACAATAGGGAAATTTTAAATTTATTTCAATTCCTGTATTATTTTTCCTATTTGTGGAGCATATAATGCATTTTCTATTTTTCAACTCCTTTAGAATCTTTTATAGCCAATACAATTACTCATCTATACATTATTAAGTCTTTATGATAACTTAAAACCTTCTTTCATCCCTCTAAATATGAATTTTCAAAATATACTAGCATATTTTAAGCGTGAATTTATATGCTTCTGTACCTCTCATACAAAAATCTTAAATTCAATGCACATGATGTTGCTATAGAATCTCTTTGATTATGTAACTCTCTTTTATGCATTTTTTAACATGAGTTTTCTGCATGAAACTGAAAAGAAATAGTATTTCTATACCAAGAATATTTGAATTTATTGCCTCGAACGAGACCGTCTTTGACTAACAGGATAAATAAGAATATCTTACAAAAGGAAATAAGAGAATTTCGTATCACACTGGAATGAGAAATTGGAAGAAATTCAAAATAATAAGTAATAGTATAAGGTTCCTCAACAAGGTTTTACCGAATCATGTTACTGTCTGCTGAAAGGAAAGTGACAAAATCGAAGTTTGTAAGGTAGAAAAAATCCAAGACCCTTCTGAGTGAAATGTAAAACATACAGTAGCCCAGAAAGTATTTTACATTTTCTCTTCTTTTGCGGCAATATTTTTGTTTAAAAAATATCTCGTTTAAATAGAGATAGAAGAAAAATCAAATATAAAAATTCCGAATATAGGGTGGTCATAAAAACAAAATTTTCCCAATATATGGACCTCTATCAGCCGTTCCGTTCAGCCGATCGAGATGAGATTTCAGATATAGTTATTCAGAGGTATGAGCTCAGTATTTTGTGAACGGATACAAAGTGGATCTCACGGTTACGGTTGTAGGCACAGACACTCGAAATTTTCGAATGGCAACAGCCTCTTTTACCCATAGAAAAATGCTCAGTGCTTGCGAAAATCCTAAACAGCGTTGGAACGGTACGTGTATCACACAAAACGGACGCGTTATGCACGCACAAAAACAGCTCTGCGAACGGCCTACAAAAAATGCGATCGGCATAAATACGAAACAAAATACGAAAAAAAAAAAATACGAAATTTGCATATAACAGAGGCAAGACACCAATCACTGATGACAACACATGTGAGACAAAATAAAACTTTTATTTGGATTGCACATTTTCCACATGGGTGCCATCATCGTGTTTTTTGTTGCCCGTTCACAGAGCTGATTTTTGTGCGTGCATAACGTGCACGTTTTTTTTGTAATACACGTACTGTTCCAACGCTCTTAACGGTTTTCGGATGCGCTGAGCATTTTGCGACGGGAAAAAGTGAGCCTTTCCATTCGAAAATTTCGATTTTCTAAACCTACAACCGTAACCGTGAGCACCCCTTTGTTGCCATTCACAGCATCCCGAGCTCATACCTCTGAATAACTATATCTCAAATCTTATCTTGATCGGTCAAACGGAACAGCCGCTAGAGGTCAAAATATCAGCAAAGTTTTTTATGTCCACTCTGTATTATATAACCACTACTCTGCTACCTATTCTCAATTTCAAAATTTCTTCTTTTTTAAGGGAACGGTGGACATTAAAATTTACTTTTTTTACTTTTCATCATAGAGATACGAAATTTTGTACATATACACAATTCACTATAAATAAGTAGAATACCTTAAAAGAAATTTACAATCTCATTATAATTTTAAGATTTTTTAAAAATTTGAAATTTATAAACAAAATTTTAAAATGCTCCTTGCTACTTAATTTTTGAGATATTTCCTCGATTTTACATTTTAATCTCTTTAAAATGTATAACAAACAAATCTGGGTATCAATTATTTAATCCCTCGAATAGTTAATTTTTGGGAGATTTTTTTCTGAATTCCATCACGATTTTCATCAAAATCTTGCCTTTTGAAAAGTTATAAATCCAATTTAACTACCTTAATGAAGTCGAATTGTAAAATGCATACCCAGTTTTTTTGTAAACATCAGGATTCTTTCTTATCAATTTCATGAATTTTGAATAAAAGTTAAGTAGCATATAGAGCATTTAAAAATCTAAAAACCTTGAAAAATCTGGTTTGAGAAATACATATTTAAAATATATTACTACACTTACCCATTATAAATAACTTTGTAGAAGCTTCATAAATGATTTTTTTCTTGAAAAAAATTATTTTGGTACTAATAATCTACAGAAATATATATATTATTTACAATAACACAATCAGTATTACAATGACGAGATTTGCTGAAATAAAGGTCCACCGTTCCCTTAAAAATGCAACTGGTTCTATAAGGGCCTGTACACATAGAATTCGTCAGTGTCAACGTTAAAGATTCCGTTGGCACCAGGGCCCGACTTTGACACAATGGGGCCCTGGGCAAAGCAGACTTTGGGGGCCCCCTTCAAGGACAGATCCAGAGGGGGGCATCTCCCCCCTCCTCTGGACCAGATTTCCACATGAACATGTGGGACACGCACCCATATTCCCTTAAATGGGGACCAGAAATTCAAAAAAAATTTCGACCGACAAGTCAAAAATTTGAAGAAAATAATGAATATTAATAAGAAGTGTTAATTAATTAATTTAGTTTTTAATGTTAATAAATAAATTCATGAAATTTTCTTTTGAAATTCAAAATAAATCACAGTCTGGAGTTATTTCAACTTCCACCCTCCCACCCACCCAACAAAAAAAATTAAACCAGAAACGCTTGTGGACGTAAGCATGCTTTCATTATAGTGGGTGCAATGTGCTCCACCCAGGATTTTTTTATGTATCCGCCACTGCACCCCTTTACTATATTAACCAAAAAACAAATTCTCAAAACTACGTACAACTTTATACTAAATTAGGGGGCCCCATAATTTTGGGGGCCCTGGGCAAGTGCCCCACTTGCCCATGCGGAAATCTGGGCCTGGTTGGCACCGATTGGTTCCGTTGTCTCTGATTCGCATACTACTGGTTAAAAAATGTTACGCTGACTCTCCGGATTCTACGTGAACATGCCTAAAGCCATGTGATCACCAGGTTCTTAACAGCTGAAATGAGACGCACGTTGTCAAGCGGATGAAGAAAAACAGAGGAATATGAGTTGACAAATGACTTTGTCATTTATTTTCAAACGTTTCCCTCGCGCATCAAATCCGGCACCATCTATATTTTAGACCGACAGCGCCCCGTTTATTTAAATGGTTGTCTTTCGAATTACACTTAATTTTAGCAGTATAGACTATGTAAACATGGTACGATCAGTCTGGTTTCCAATGATAAATTTTAAGTTTGACTTTAAGGAAGTTCGTGACAGGATAAACGTTGGAAAAGGAAAATAAATGATTTGGATCATCGAAGGGACCGTATTAAGCTTATAGAGATTCTACGCTCACTTCTACCCAGACTTGGGTGTATATAATTTGAAGTGGCACTCTATTTGAATTTTATACAATCGCAGTTTATACATGAAACAATGTTTATTGAATTCGTTGCACATATAATTGGCTTTTACAGCAATAAGCATACGTACACTTGTACGGAATATAAATACAGCTTTCAAGAACAATATATTTTCTATACTCACGAACAGTAAGTCAAACCAGCAGTACCGCCATGTAAACTTCTGGCCCGCTAAGCACTAGCGCAGGATAACACCTTTTCAACCTTAACAACCTTCCCTTTTTTTCATTAATGACGCTGCGTGGTATTTATACTAAGCGCGTATGCCGAAATTAGCATATCTAAAGCAGCTTCTTTAATTCACTCAAAAGTTCGATTCTTGTGAATCGAATCTTGTGTATACCTTACAAGCTCCTGTAAACACGTGATTTCTTAAAGCAACAGTAAAATTAAGCAGACATATCAGTCGCGTAGCAAAGGGGGGGGGGGGGGCAAGGGGGTTTATCATGCCCCGGGCGCCACTCGCAGAGGGGTGCCAATGTAAGGTCTATATATTATATTACTGTATGTTTTCGAGGGGGATGCCAACATAAGCTATATATATTATATTACTATATGTTTTTCAGGGGAGGGCACCAATATATGGTCTATATATTATATTACTATACGTTTTTCAGGGGAGGGCACCAATATAAGGTCTATATATTATATTACTATAATTTTCAGGGGAGGGCACCAATATAAGGTCTATACATAATATTACTATATGTTTTTCGGGGAGGGCGCCAATATAAGACCTATATATTATATTACTATATTGTTTTTCGGGGAGGGCGCCAATATAAGGCCTATATATTATATTACTATATTTTTTTCGGGGAGGGCACCAACATAAGGTCTATATATTATGTTACTATATGCTTTTCGGGAGGGGTGCCAATATAAGGTCTATACATAATATTACTATATGTTTTTCGGGGAGGGCGCCAATATAAGACCTATATATTATATTACTATATTGTTTTTCGGGGAGGGCGCCAATATAAGGCCTATATATTATATTACTATATTTTTTTCGGGGAGGGCACCAACATAAGGTCTATATATTATGTTACTATATGCTTTTCGGGAGGGGTGCCAATATAAGGTCCATATATTATGTTATTATATGTTTATCGGGGGTGCCAATATAGGGACTATGTATTATATTACTATATATTTTTCGGGGGGGGGGGGGCGCCACAAAGGTATCGTACCCTGGGCGCCAGTTATGCTCGCTACGCCACTGAGACATATTGGACCCAGGAGTCAAAATTCGGAAGTTCTGCATTTTGGATAGACTCTGCTGCACATATTTAACACATTTTCTTTTGTCTTTCAGAAAAAGCTCTTTGAACCCAGAAATCTGACCATTGGACTTTGCTTTTCGGACAGATTCTGCCACTAATGGTTATACAATTCTCTCTCGCATTTCAAAATCCTACTAACTAGAACCAAAGTATAACCCTCAATCATATGCTTCTTACACAAACTTGGCCACACATTAAACAGTTTTCCTTCGCATTTCAAAAACGGCATAGCTGAACATAAGAATTAAATCCATGACCTTCAGCTTTCGCTTATGAGGCACTCAATGACACACGATACAGAAAAACGCAATTATAAACCGTTAATTAACGAATTGTTTCTACGTAACAAAATTTTGATACAGTCGGCTTTTCTTTTAAATGAATTTTTCTCTTTGGAATGGCTTGTTTCTTCAAAACGTGAATTCTTTTTCTTAATACAGTAAGATATATTTTTCAAAAATAAGTACTTTTTTTAAACATAACATTTTTTATTTGTTTAAAAAGCAAATTACGTTTGCACGTTTTTTTTTTCCTTATTTTAACCTTTTAGTGTTTGGATTTATTTTTTTTTCATAAACCGTTCATGCCGAGTATGTTTTTAATTATCTCTGTTTCCTTGATGACTTTTTTCTTTCCAACATTAATATTTAATATATGTGTGTTTGCATTCTTACACATTCGTTGAAATAAATTTTTCTTTTTTCTTCATATCATCAACTGCTGTTTTAATAACTTATAAACTGCAACTCATGAACCAGTTATAAAAACATTTGTTATATATTTATCCTGCTATTCAAACGTATCTTCCTACTGCAATTTAAAGCTTCTGTTCCGTTAAGCAAATAAAATCTAAATCAAGAAATATAAATTATATCCTATTATTATAAACAATATTTGAACTTTGCATTCTTCTATCATTTATATATGAAAGGAATATCAAACAAATATTAATGTCTTAAACATAAAAGGTTAAAATGTAAACTATTAAAGATATATTTTATTGACTAAATATCTTTTTATGTTTAAAGTCTGAAGAGTATTTAATTTTCTCTCTAATTCTGCTTAATGATGCTATGTAACATATACAATTTAAGTAAAAGAGTAATAAGGTAAAATTTTGTCTCGTAGATGATTATTTTATTACAGACTTCATTGATCAAAATTAACTAATTAAATTATTATAAGAATCAAAACCTTAAAAAAAAATACACTAACTAATACATTATATATAACATAAAATTTGTGTACTTTGTTATTGAAAAAAAATTAATATAATTTAAAAAAAAAAAAAAAACCTAACCTCTTTCAATTGTGATGCGTTATTAAAACAATTTTCCTTTGTTCCATATTTGTCTCACAAAATTGCTGAAAAAGGGAAATGTTCGGCATCGTTTTGTAAAAATTCAATCATTTAAAATTATTTAAGTATAACCAATGGAGTAGAAACACAATACAAATGGCCCCATGGCCCTAAAAACTGAAATAAAACATTTTTTGAACGTCTAGAATTACTTAAATGAAAGAAAAATATGATGATTAACATTTGTGTATTTCAAATTAGTGTCTATTTGGGATATTGGCATGTTAAATCCTTACACCGGAAAGTCCTTTTATGAGGTTGACATCTGGGGGGATCTTACCTTCCCCCCAGATGTCTCACGTGTGTGTGTGTGGAGGGGGGGGGGTTTCCTCAGTCAAAATGTTGGTACCTAAGTCGGACTCCGACCCTTGTGGGGCTACATGGTGCGCCCATAAAGTAACCGGACATTTTTTTTAAATAAGAGAAATATTGCTCACCTTCAAATAAATTTATCTCCGTCAAAATAATCGCCAAAGGAGTCTATACAATTTTTCCAACGTTTCTTCAAGTCATCGAAACACTTTTTATAGGCGTTGGAACTAACCGTTCGCAAAATACGCGTAACATTTGATTTAATATCCTTTTTTGAAATCTCTGTCCTTTTATAGCCATCTTAAGCTTCGGAAAGAGAACAAAATCAGATGGCGATAAGTAACAACTCAGCAAATTTCAGACATGCTTGAGATAAGAAAAGAGAGCTGTAGATTAATTTAAATTGAAAATCTGAAAATGAAAAAAAGTTTGTGCTCGATTTGTGCCTCGGATTTTGACAGAACAGCAAAAAGAACACAAAAAAGCTTGCTGTGAAGATTTGCTGACTACTGCGCAACAGGACAGCAATTTCTTAAAGTGTATTATAGCAGGAGATGAGACCTGGTGTCTACAATACGACCCAGAAACAAAAAGACAAAGTGCACAATGTAAAGGACCGTCTTCTCCCATACAAAAAAAAGTACAGATGTCAAACTCAAAGATTAAAGTGATGCTGATTGCAATTTGATTACAAAGGGCTTATTCATCACGAATTGTTCCTGAAAATCAAACAATTAATCAGTATTTTTACAAGGAGGTGCTTTTTCGATTAAGAAACAGGATATGACGAGTTCAGAAGGAACTGTTTGATTCTGTGCAATGGTTTCTTGTGCACGATAATGCTAGGCCCCATACCGCAATTTCTGTACAATATCTTGCTAAGTATTCAATTCCAGTAATAAATCACTCACCATATTCCCCGACTTATCACCAGCTCATTTTTTTCCTTTTCACGAAGCTTAAAATGGCTATGAAAGGACAGAGATTTGAAAACGTCTCGGATATTAAATCAAATGTTACGCGTATTTTGAGAATGCTTAGTTCCAACGCCTATAAACAGTGTTTCGATGATTTGAAGAAACGTTGGAAAAATTGTATAGATTCCTTTTGCGATTATTTTGAAGGAGATAAATTTATTTGAAGGTGAGTAATATTTTATTTATTTATAAAAAATTGTCCTGTTACTTTATGGGCGCACATTGCATTACAAACCGGAGCCACACTTCTCAGAACGAAGCTATACGGATCTGGAGTGAAACTTCTGACCAGGGGGCATTAGAGACAACATCAACAACGTTTCAAATGCCGCCATATTGGGGCTCCCAAAAAATATGTGCTAACTTGGTGTCCTTTATTACGATGTAAAACTGCTGTCAAGACCTCTCTTGTAGTATCTCTACCTCAAGAAAATACTAGAATATGATAACCTTTACTATCAAGAAAATTTTTTTGATATTTTCCTTTTTCTTTTAATCATATCTGCAGTGCCCGATTTTAACCCAATAGGGCCCTGGGCAAAGCAGACTTTGGGGGCCCCCAACGTCAGATCCAAAGGGTGGCAAGTGTTCCCCCCAGGACCAGATTTCCATATGAACATGTAGGACACTTAACCAGGCCCGCCATAAATTGGGACCAGAAATTCAAAACATTTTCGACCATCAAGTGAAAAATTTGAAAATAATAATAATAATAAGTGCGAATTAAGTAATTTACTTTTTAAAGTTAATAAATGAATTCATGAAATTTTCTTTCGAATTCAAAATAGATCACAGTCAGGAGTTATTACAACTCACCCCCCCCCCCAAAAAAAGAAAAAATATAATAATACTAATAAAATAAAATTAAAAAAATTAAATAAATAAATAAAACAGAAACGCTTACGGATGTAAGTATGCTTTCACTTGCTTTAAATTTTTATGACTAGATAGGTCAAAATCTTTGACTGTTTCCATCATTATACTTTCACCCATATTAATGTGGATATAATTTTTTTATAAAACTATACTTACCCCCCCCCCCCCTCAATAAAAAGAAAGAGAGAGAGAGACAGAAATTATGGTCAATATATTATAAAAAAAATTTTTAAATTATGGAAACCATTTTTAATTTCCGTACATATAGGAAATTTTCCAAATTATGTACAACTTAATTCTAAATTAGAGGGCCCCATAATTTTGGGGCCCTGGACAAATACCCCACTTGCCCATGCGGAAATCTGGGACTGCATATCTGAATAAAACTCGCACTATCTAAAACATGAGATAATCAGATGGTTATAAATTCTTGTACTTGTTGTCTTGCCCTAACGAAAAATTTTTAATGACTTTAGAAAGAAGTAAATAATTTCCCACTAAGACGTATATACTGATTTTATCTTTTGCATTCGTATACTTCAGAAACTAAGATGATTATAACTTCTCATGAATGTGAATTTAATTCGAAGTGTGTCCTTTTCCTATAGTAATATACCAAAGAAAATACAGAAAACATGGAACTATTGGATTTAAAAATTTAAAGTCACGTTTCACATTGCCTCTGCTGAAAATTGTCTACTTCTACCAAAAAAAAAAAACTATTGTGAAGGTAAAAAATGGGAAGGTAAAATACTCAACTATTGTTGAAGTGAAGTACAATATATGTACTCCTATAGAGACGTATTTCGCTTGAAGTCAAAACATCCCTGACTTGAGTCAGAAGTATCGATAAAACTTTTTGTGCGCAAATGAAGCATATAGATCTTTTGCGTTCAATACTTTATTTATTTTTCATGTTGTTATATTCTTTTGTTCAATACTATTTTTTTGCAAAGCCTTTTCCCTAAGTTGGGTCTAGGAATGCAGAAAAAATTTTACCTAAGAGGCTTTCCAGACATACTTTTTTTACTGTAAGTACTTTCTAATGCATATATTATGTTTTAAAAGCTGAGTTAAAAAAATCCTCTGTTACATTTTGTATCCTATAGAAACGATACACTTTAACAGAATGGATCACTGTTCAGAAGGTTTTAAATTTCTATGTTTCATATCTTTAAAATTATCAAATTTGAAAATTAGTAATGTCTTAATTCAACTTTTCCCGAGAAAAGTGTTACTCTAAAAACAGATTACGCACATTTCTGCTTCGTGATTTCTTTTCAACATAAATTTGAATTTAAATACAGTAACTTAAATTGAAACATTGTAACGTAAATTCAATAGTTCTTATTGCTAAAACTCAAAATACTAGAACTATCAGATAAGTAACTATGAATGTTTTCTCTAACGTTGCATTTAAAACATTTATAATTTAGTACGTCCGTGGTCTTAGATTAAAAAGTTCATTTTATATAGTTGAAAACTTTTCCTTGCATATCAATTTCTGACGTCTTCTGGTGTTTATCCGTTTAAAAATTAGTTATGAAACTATGTGTAAAATTATAAAAAATTGTAAATAAATAGCTACTAAAATAAATACTTCGCTGTAACATTTTTATTTGAACATTTTTGCTGAAAATAACATGTGTGTATAAATTTTTAAATATTGAATATTTTGCACAATAACTACAGTTCTCTATCAATACTAAAACTTTTTAAAACAAAGTATTTTTCAAGGATATTTTTTTCTATTGATTGTCCTCACTTTTGACTTGATTTGTAAAATTAAACATTAAAGTTTTCTGGAGCACTGTCAGAGATGTTCAGTTTAATTACACTAAAAAAATACTTGTAACCATACGAAGTAAAAAATTTTAGTACAACCTCCCGAACGTTATTATACTTTCTTTAAACAGCACAATCAAACATTATATATGTATTAAATCTCGATGGGCAGTGGATCAGAAAGTTCAAGTAGGGGCTGTAGTCCTAATAGGCAAAGATTAATGATATTTCTGATGGAATAATCTTTCTAACTGAGATATTAGGCAAGTTTTCAACTGTTTCACCTAGGTATAGGACATATAATTAAAAACAGAATTTTGTAACATAACTGCGCTCAGAAGTTTTATGATTCTTACCCCTTTTTTAAAGCAGCTATTTTTGAAATATACCGGGTGGTTATAATTAAACTTCCCCTATAAACAGCATCCTACAGCGCAAACGGGTGAACGAAATACAACGAAATTTTGTATATGGGCTATACAGGAGATGCGCTCACGGAATTTCGAAAAAAAAAATTAGTTCCAAAATGTCCACCAGAGGGCGCCTTTTCGGCAAAAAACATGAAATTTAACTGAGTAAACGACCAAAACGGAATACAGAAAGAATATTAACATTTATTGACTAGTTTCTGATCACCTTGTCATCGAACCACATTAAGTAAAGGTAAGGGAGAAACAAAATCAGTACAGTTTGCAGAAACGAGAACAGATTAGGACGAAATTGCACAAGAGTGGCAGTTGTTAATCCTGTCCAGGACGATGTAGGGAAAGCTGCTCCACGTGACCACCTTCATTCACCTGCAAAATTTCAAGTGAACAAAATTTCAATTTTACAGGTTAATGAAGGTGGTCAAGTGGAGCAGCTTTCCCTACATCGTCCTAGACACGATTAACAACTGCCACTCTAGTACAATTTCGTCCTAATCTGTTCTTGTTTCTGCAAACTCAACTGTTTTGTAGTTAAAGCTGCTCCACGTGACCACCTTCATTCACCTGCAAAATTTGAAGTGAACAAAATTTCAATTTTGCAGGTGAAGGAAGGTGGTCACGTGGAGCAGCTTTCCCTACATCGTCCTGGACACGATTAACAACTGCCACTCTAGTGCAATTTCGTCCTAATCTGTTCTTGTTTCTGCAAACTGAACTGTTTTTGTTTCTCCCTTACCTTTACTTAATGTGGTTCGATTACAAGGTGATCAGAAACTAGTCAATAAACAATAATATTATTTCTGTATTCCGTTTTGGTCGTTTATTGTGTTAAATTTCATGTTTTTCCCGAAAAGGCGCCCTCTGGTGGACATTTTGGAACAATTTTTTTTTTTCGAAATTCCGTGAGCGCATCTCATGTATAGCCCATATACAAAATTTCGATTCATTCCGTTCACCCGTTTACGCTGTAGGATGCCTTTTAGAGGGTAAGTTTAATTATAACCACCCGGTATTTCTTGTCTCTTTTAAAAAGCTGAAAATGTCATCGTTTCCTTCTAGTACGTTTTATCAAAGCTCTTTTTACTCTTCAGACGCGTGATCTGTATATTTTATGTAATCTGCGATCTTTTTCTGAAGCAATCCTCATCAAGATTTCGCCAAGATTTGTCACGAGATTAAATATTTTGCCCCATCATTTCATCCTCTGTTTTAAAATCTATTGTCAAGAAAATATCTTTCATATTTTGTAGAGGTTCGTCATTAAAACATTTTCAAGTGTTGTCTTTTCCAGTCACGTTTCTGAGATAAAATAACGTTTGTTGTCATCGGGCTCAAAATCTTCTTCCTAATCGTCTCTAAAATGCTTAGCGTCTGGTGTTTCTTTGGATAATTTTGTATATTGTGTGACTCCTCAACAGTTGTTACTAGGGTTTTCGATTTTGAGCAACTTTTTTAAAACCAGGGTTTCGGGTTTGACCGGTTTTTTAATTTAAAACCCAGGTTTTCCCCGGGTTTACGTGGTTGGTTCCAGGGCGTCAATAGCGAAGAACTAAATTAATAAATAATTTATTAGAAGTATTTAATTTATTTCAGAATTTCAAATATAAAAAATAAAAGTAAATAAATTTAATGTTAATAAATATATATATATATATATATATATATATATATATATATATATATATATATATATAACATAAATAAAAGTGGTACAAATATCTCATCTATATATATAAAACAGTTCCGTAACTGACTCATTCATTCATTCACTGACTGACTGACATACAACGCACAGACCAAACCACTGGACCTAAAGGGCTGAAATTTTGCATGGCGATTCTTCTAATAGTGTAGGGGTGCACTAAGAAAGATTTTTCAAAAATTCTTCTTAGATTTTGTTTAATTAAATTTTTAAGCTGTTTTTTAAACTTTTTTTGCGTTTGCATTTAAAATAATACATTGAGGGTTATTAAATTTATATCACGAGAAAGATCATAAAAATTCCTTCATAATGAAATTTTTTTCGAATTTTTACCTCCATTTGCTGATTTTTGGTGAATTTTTAAAGATTCATTTTTAGAATTTAATTTATATAAATGCTGATCACGTGATTTCTTTTTCTGGTACTTTCAATAAATTTATCGTCACGTGTGTAACAACTAAATAGACAAAAAACAAATTTTTTTCTCTTTCTAATGCAGCAGACGATTGGATATTATCCAAAAAAAATGCATATCCCTTACGATTTTTTTATAAATATATATATAGATAGATAGATATATATTTTACATCAATTGTATACATTGATCATCGCATTTATTATAAATATATATATTTATTTTTTGGCATAAATTGCATACGTTGACCGTTGTATTTAATTTGAATGTACTCCGTAGCGAAGCGCGGGTTTTCAGCTAGTTTTTTATAAAACTGCCTTACAACCATCATTTCACTCAACGTATCATCATTGAGTCGGCTTCTGAGTTAATTAGCAAAGAGACCAATTACAGAAAATTCTGCTTCCACCGAAGTTCGTCGAATTGTTGTTAAAGACCTGAAAGGTTTATCTAGCATTTCGTGTCGGCTTTTTGTTGCCCGAAACAACTCAATTTCTTTTCTTATGATATATGAACCAGATTTTGATTTTTTTATGAGTTTCCTAATTATCATTCTCCTGCAGAAACATGCTAAGCTCATCAGATAGGGACATTTGTTTAGTACAAGCACCAATACTCGTAGCTTCATCTTCAATTCCATCTTTAACTCCCACCATAACTGCTACTTCTGGTTCAGACTCTGACCCATTATCATGTACGTTGAATAATTGTTTTATTGAGGTTGTTGCCAGATCAAATATATTTTTTTAATTTTTACTACCAAACTCATCATATGATTGGTCTTGGTTCTAAATTAAGGAATATAATTGGTATTCTACTGTATTAGATAAATAACTAATTCCCCGGATCTTCATTAAAAATTCCCCGGGTTTCGGGTTCGTAAAATCTTTGAAAAACCCGGGTCAAAAACCCTAGTTGTTACAGGGTGTGGCAGAATGGACTAAGGCAAGAGTAATAAAAAAACGAACGAAACTATTAACAGAAAAAAAAGTTTTATATTTTCGAAAAGTACTAACAATCTGGGCCCGAGGTAGTCTTGTGGTAACGTGCTGCCTTTCGGTGCTGATGTTGTACCGAAAGCCAGCAAGGATCGAATCCCGGTGCGCGCCTTTAAATACCTCCGTGTCTAGGTAGGATATCGGCACGTTAAATCCGTAGACCGGAAAGTCTCTCTGTATAGGTCAGAGAGGGTGGGGGAGGGTACGATTTCGTAAATTAGAGAGTCTTTTATCATTCCAAAAATGAAATAAAATTCGCTCGATGTCTATCGATGGGGTCACTAGTGATAGTTAAATATCCCTTGGAAAGAACAAATAATAGTCTAATGGCATTTCAAGTTATGAAAAAAACCTTTATTTGGAGTATTCCATGACAAAAAGCTGACATATTTTTATATTATAATTAATGATACATGCGGCTTTTCCTTTAGCGCCCAGTTATTGTGAAATATCAAATTTAACTTAATGAACTCGGAATTTTAAATTGAAATAATACCAATATCATAGGCAAAAACAGATATTTATTACATTCATTATTTTGCAAATGAATAGAGCAATCTTCACAATTCCGTATGTAAATTTATGAATGACAGACAATAATCAGGGAGAAACATTACTCCCTAAGTTAACATGATTCTTAGAAATTCGATAAGAGCTAACTTTGAGGGCAACCTTTAGAAGTAATTAAACTGTGAAGCGCTTAAGTCTTTGAGACAGGTATTTCTGGGGAAGCTTTACACCGTTATGGTTATAATTCTTGTGATTCCTCGCACAGAATCACACAAGATTTCAAAGATTATTATTACAAGATACAAAATTTTTCCGTATTTCTTAACAGAACCAATCAACTCGTACACTGTTTAGTTCTAGGAAATATTTGAGGTATATTTTTTGTATTACACCTCCTTTATTGACAGCTGATGTTACTCTAGCTCGTTTCCCGTTTTTCATTCACCATTTCAATGCCCCCTGGCCGGAAATGTTCTAGACCAGATGCATATAGTCTTTACGGGCCCACAGGTGCGGCTTGGGTTTACAATTGCACCACAAGGTTCGGAGTCCGTCTTAACTAGGTGCAACCTCAATTTTGACCGAACATACCAAGGGTGACATCTGGGGGATCGCACCCTTTCCCACCCTCTCTGACCTCATAGGGAACTTTTAGGACTACGTATTTAGCGGGCCCATATCCGGCTTAGATAAGGAGGAAATCAATGGCTCCAGTTGGGATTCGAACCCAGAGCAATTGGCGCGGAAAGCCAACGTGCTACCACTACGCTACCTTGGGACTTCATTCACCTTTATACTAGATGTGGAAATAGTAAAGTAGAATTTTAAGTTCATTTAATATACCATATAATGTTCCCTCTACGGCAATTAATTTGCGTTATTCAGTTTGATGAATTTCAAAAATTCTAGGTAAGGAAATGTTTGTGATATGATCTGCTCTAAATGATTTTTTTGCCCTGCTATTTTTTATAACTTTAACTAAATAAACCATGTTTTCCATAACCAGAAAAAAAATCTTACAACGTCTGTGAAATCCAATATTTTCTATTATTCTCTAGCATTTCTATGAATGATATTGAATTCGCATCTTTGAAATTCAGGGTTGTCACTCTTATGGTGCATTTTGTATTTCATTACTATATGTTGGTCGATATTAGGCTCTGATGGTAAAAGTATTCTTCCTAGAGTAACTTTTTCATATTAACAGATTCATATCTAATGTACATCAGGTTAACAATGTGATTTGTATTCCTCTTAAACTTCAAACAAAAAATTTCATATTCTTTATATCTTTATATCTTTATGTGTTTGTTATAGTATCTAATATTTTTAATGCCTTTGTGCTCTAAAAAATTCACCTAAATTCTATAAAATAAATTTTTCCGTTGCACAGTTCTAGGGTCTGTTTTATGCATAACTATTTCATACCTAACTGAATTACTGTCCTCTATTTCATACCTAACTGATCATCTCTGAATCCACCTGGTTTGTTATCAAAGCTTTAATCTATGTACAGAGCAGATCTTTTCAATTACGTTATTTAAATTCATATCATACTTTCGTTCATCAAAATATGGGAAGTTTTTAACCCAATTTATATCTTTTGCTCAAAATGCGTAAAATGCCTCCCTGTATAATTTCGTACTTTTATCTAACAATATTATCTTTCCTCTCTTCATGGCATTAAACAATTCATGAACTCCTATGAAATCTAATATTGTCCTTTGCAGTACCGTTTCAACAAATATAAAAATAATTTATTAATGCATGTGAGGTCAAAAATTTCACGCTTGTAGCCTTTTTTTTAAAAAAGATGGTCACTTTTAGAGAGATAACAAAATGTATTTTTGGCCTTTTTTTATTGCAAGTAGATAAACTATATAAGGATTTTTTTTTCTCTCGTTACTAAAGCAACCTTTTTTCGTTCATTAGAGTAACAATTTCTTTATAAATTAATGTTTGCTGAAAAAATAACTCTTGGAATTAGCAAATAAAACTACTATTTCATTGCTAAGCAAGAAACACGTCGAAAGAAAAAAAACTACTTGATATATAAAATGTTGTTTTACCGTTAAAAAAAAAAGGTATGTGCCGTATAAAAACATGCCGCTTCTATAAGTTTCCTCGTCTACGATAGTGAAAAGAAGTCTAAAGTGTAACCTTACATCATTAAAACTAATGTACTGGAGTTAATTTGTTGCATGCATTCTACAGAGAGAAGTGAAGCATTTCGGGTACAAAATTAACTATTTTTTTTTTCGAAAAATCTAAAAACAAATTTATCTAATTTTCTAAGTGCAGCATATGGGTTTTTACTTTTCCAGATAAAAAGTATTTTAGTCTACATATATAAACTTTATACAATATGTTACAAAATTCTCATTTTAGCTGGAAACAACATTTGCAAGTTTAATTTAATTGTTCTATACTGAAAATGATATTCACTGTGCTGTATTAATGGAATGATTGTGCTGTAATAACAGCATTCATTTTGAATACAGTTAATATTATCTATTGAAAGCTAACAACATTAAAAGTTATTCATTGTGATGTGTTAATTAATTCACTATGATGTAATAACTTTATTCCTTTTCTTCTTCTTCATCGGCACAACAGTCTGGTACACGCCAAGGCAGTCCCAGACAGTTTTCTCGATCCAGTACGATCAGCCCCAATATTCTCCACCGGTTAATTCCATTGATCTTAAGATCTCTCTCGACATGATCAATCTATCTAGAACAGGGGTACCCAACCTTTTTATAGTACCGTACCTGTACGTTGTAAACAATTTGATGACGTACCGGTAGAACAAAAATTTTGAAAAGGGGAATAAAATGCAATGGAGAACTTTTGTTCCATTGCATTTATAACCCAATTTATATCTCCATTGCATTTATAACCCAATATAATATATGTTTCATTGCATTTATAACCCAATTTATATATTTTGCTCAAAATGCGTAAAATGCCTCCCGGTGAACCCAAAATCCCCAGGTAGACCAAAAAGTTTGAAAAGGGGAATAAAATGCATTGGAGAACTTTTGTTCCATTGCATTTATAACCCAATTTATATCTCCATTGCATTTATATCCCAATATAATATATGTTCCATTGTATTTATAAGCCAATTTATATCTTTTGCTCAAAATGCTTAAAATGCCTCCCGGTACGTTGTAAACAATTTCATGACGTACCGGTAGACCAAAAATTTTGAAAAGGGGAATAAAATGCAATGGAGAACTTTTGTAATAAAGACAAGCAACTTGGGATATATTTTTATTGCTCAACACATACATAAAATATAATAATCACTTTAAAAAATATATAATTAGTGAGAAGGTTGGGCCTGTTTATTATTATCTAAAGAAGTAATATAGGGCTCAATGTTTATGACTTTACCACGTGACAACCACCGGTGTTTACTACTTCGGTTACATACTTCGGTGTTTTAATGAAAATAAATTTTAAATAATTTTTGTAAAATGTAATGATTGGATAATTGTTTTAAAAAAAATATTTCTTTTATGATTGGGCGTAATGTGATCTACATGTAAGTAATTTTAAGATTTTGTAACTAAACTATAACCATGACTAATCGTACCCTTTGTAAATTTTTTAAAGTTCTTAACAACGAATAAGTTTATTTGTATATGTCTGAAGACGAATACGAAATGTATTCGAAACATGTAGCCCAGCATTTATTAAAATAAATTAGGATATATAAAAAATCATTTTAAATAAATCTCCTCAGTTTAATACACTTACCTTAACAGCTTCTTAATATTTATTATTAATACAATTACTATTGATTACGAATATGCAATTAATTTAAAGAGGTTTTAAACATAAAACACAATTTTTAGTAGAACTCAGACACAGTTATAATTCGCAAACACAGTTATAGACACAGTTATAATTCGCAGGCGAGTGCCAAATTTTTATGGGGGGGGGGGGGGGTCATAGATAATACATTCAGGTGTAGGTGGCATCTTTTGAGATTAGGTAAATCCCACTAAAGTATTACAACACAAACAATGGATAAGAAATTCCAAACTAAAATATTAAAACGTATGGATTATTAGTTATTATAGTCATTTCCTTTCTTTTTTCATACTACAGATTTTTAATAGTTTTGTTTTAAATTGCAAAATCATTCGTGTACCGGTAGCTGCTTGTCCGCGTACCAGTACTGGTACGTGTACCCAAGGTTGGGAAAGACTGATCTAGAACATCGACTCCCTCTCAATCTAGTACCATCCATTTTATAAAAAAGTCAGTTTTTTTAACAGGGTTAGTGTCTTCATATCTATAAACATGGCCGAGCTATCTGATACGATAAGATGGAATTACGCTTATTATATTTGGTTGCCTATCAATATTCATTTAGAATACTCTTAATTTTATATATTGAAAGTTACGTTCAATATTATTCTGAAAAATTTGTACAGCTGTCAAAGTGAGATAAGACAGTTTAGGAAACATGTAAAGTTACATTTGCCATCCCTAAATGAAAAATTAAAAGTTTTGAAATTGTTTAGCTTCAGACAAAATTATAACTCGGGAATTTGTAACAAAATTTAGACTCTCGCAACTGGGTTATCCCAAATACAAATTTTAATTTTTTAATTAGCTAAGTGTAGGTAAGAGATATCAATAAAATATTTAAGTGCTTATATAGCACTTTCAGATACTTTGTACGTATTTATGCATTTCCAATGTTAAGGACTTACCCCAAGGAAATTCACAAATTTGCTGTTTTACACAAAAACGCTGTTTTACAGAGGCTGTTCACACATTTTTTAGACGAAGTATATTATATTCACAAAACTAAATTACGTAAACTTCTTGTGTTTTAAATGTTCTATTTGGCATCTCTTATTCCGAACTATCTTCCGACACCGCAATTTCCAGGATAATAATGCCTTTTGAAGTGTCAGAAGAGGTATTCTATCCCATTCCTCCTGAACAGCTTTCCAGAGTCCTGTAAGGGTTTTGGGACGACGTTTGGATAATGCAGATTTTAAAAGTCCGAAAGCAAAAATCCGAAATTACTTAAATTTTTTTCTCCCCTTTTATGATAATAAATGGCTCTTTTTTGTTGCAATCATTTAAATACACCCATGATTCATCTATTGTGACAATTGTTTTCCATTTTTCTTTGGATAAGTGTTTCTCATATAGAATTCTGCAGCGTGTCCTGCGTTCAGCGATATGATTTGGAAGAAGACGATGCACATTGCGTTTTTTTCGCTTTCTTAAGATTTAAATCAACGTTTATCATTTTGTTTACAGTGGAAACCGAGCATTTTAATGATTTTGCAACTGTCCTTTGACTAGGGGGATTTTCTTTTAACATTAAACAACGTACCTTTGCAATAGTCGAAGATGTCCGTTTCTTCCTTGGATACTTGTTTGGAATTTATGTTCCACTTGAGGCTCCAATTTGACGTTTTTTTCCTTTCTTGTTGACGATATTACCTATTGACGCTTTAGATATCACAAAACCATGACTCTCACATCGTTTTTGGATAGCGGAGTATGCATATTTCTCTTCGGAAAGAGCATAAATGTAGCTTTCGAACCACTGGTTTGTTAAAAACGCCATTTTTAATAAAAACAAAACTTTGAAGCCGCAGACGATAATTTTGACTTTTAAAAACATAGTCCAATTGCAATTATTTCTTTCGCAGCAAACGATTTTTTATTACCGCTTACCAAAATCGTCTAAAAAATGTGCGAACAGCCTCTGTATTATGGGATCATACTATGGGGAAATCCTCACTATTTGCATTTTTTTATGACATCCCAACATCGGGTCTTTACCGAGGTTCCAACCTGGAAGGTGTACTTGCTCCTGAGACATATGCATCTAATGCACTCTAGCCCTTAAGAAATAGTATAAGCATATATATGCATATAATAAATAAATGCATGCATATATATATATATATATATTTATTTATTTATAAACATCAAGCAAATCGGATAATTTTTTTAAAAATATCACCAATTTCAAAGGACATATCATTTTGTTCACTGAAAGAAGATACCTAATTTGAAAGTAGGAATACATTTTCAGCACGACATGTATGTATCCTCTTTTATTTCGAACAACATTAATTTCCTGTGATATTTATAGACAATAAACGACTTTGAAGTGATTATATATATATATATATATATATATATATACAGTTGAATACTCTAATGAATTATAATCAACACACAATTCTATAGAAAATAACACTGTTTATTCAGACATTTGCACATATAACTTTCTTTTTCAACCTAAATGATGCGTACTACTAGTACGAGATATATAACGTTTATTCAAGGGAAATACAATTCAATATATATTCTGATATAACTACTCATGCAATGAAAATACAACTTGAGATACTCACAAATACTTCGAAAGTCGACCAGCAATGCTGCTACGTAAACTTTGGGCCTAACAAGAACTCGCGTAGGTTTGAAGCAACCTAGCTATGCCTTGAGCGGCTGCTCGAAAAACTCAACTATTATTAAACGTTCAGACTCTAAGCCTAGTTCCATCTCGATACTTCGTTTCGGCAGCTCTACTCCTCCTTTCACTTCCTCTGTCTTCCTCAACACTTCGACCCTTCGACCTTCTTTAAATGATCTAGCTGCTTGGTATTTATACCAACCGCGTATGCCGCAATTAGCATATCTTAAGCGGCTTCTTTAGATTTATTAACTTAAAAGTTCGATTATTGTGAATCGAATCTTATGTAAACCTTACATATTTTTAAGATTTACAGATACATTCGTATTTAATTTTATATGCATTTCACACTAAAACTACTTAACGTAAACCCTACGGAGAACTTCTCTACTCATAAGCATACATAATTTTATGTAAATAAGTAGAAGCATTTCAATTATAGACTTTATCTTCAGTAATTTAGTCTTTAAAGTCTTTAAAGTCAAATTTTACGTTGCTGATATGACTTAGATCTTGGATTTCAATCTTAGTATTAATAGCACTATACAATTTAACCACTGCATGCATAACATGAAAAGAAAATTTGATATTACTTACGTAAGGACTTTCAGGTATTTTATTTCATGTGTTAGGTTGTTCGATTAATTTGTCAGAGAAATATAGACTACTAATAATACAAAAATACTGCAACAAAGCTAAAAGGAAAATTTGATCATAAGGTAAAGCTAAACCATTCCATTCTACTGTAAAGTAATAATATGTTCTATAGGTTTCAGAAAGGTCTATTTTCTTCTTAAACTACGAAAGATAAAGTTATGTGAGGGGTTACATTTGCGGATTGTCTTTTGAGACATTTGCTTCTAAGGCACTCTAGCCATTAAGAAATAGTATAGAAAAAAATAAATAAATGAATAAATAAATAAATAAATAAATGTATATATACACACACGCACACACACACACACACACACATATATATATATATATATATATATATATATATATATATATATATATATATATATATATATATATATATATATATATATAAGGTTTGGCCATAAAGTAACCGGACAAATTAAAAGATCAAACGATAAAATAAAAAAATGAAAGAATATACTTGCCTGGCTAGAAAGAGTGACATCTCAGATCCTGTTAAAGTAAGGTTAACTGGTTATTTAGTTGTTTGCATATCAAAACGCCGTAGTAATTTTCATTTGCTGAGAAGGCATTGTACAAAAAAAATTTGCTTCGAAATGGAACAACATTGTAACGTTAAATTTTGTTAGAAATTAGGTAAATCTGCTACCAGAACTTTAGAGATGATTTGAACAGTATATAGTGATGCATCGCTATCAAGAACACATTTGCATGAGTGGTACAACCACTTTAAATGTGGGCGAGAAAGCAATGAAGATGAACCTAAGACAGGGTGTCCTTTACCTTCAAAGAATGAGGAAAATGTGGAGAAAACCCGTTCTTTGGTAAAAGCTGATAGACGTGTAACAACTCAGCAACTTTCAAACATGCTCGGGATAAGCAAAGAAAGCTGAAGATTAAGTCTAATTAAAAATCTGAAAATGAAAAATGTTTGTGCTCGATTTGTGCCTCGGATTTTGTCAGAACAGCAAAAAGAAGACAAAAAAGCTTGCTGTGAAGATTTGCTGACTACTTCGCAACAGGACAACAGTTTTTTTAAAGTGTATTATAGCAGGAGATGAGACCTGGTGTCTACAATACGACCCAGAAAGAAAAAGACAAAGTGCACAGTGGAAAGGACCGTCTTCTCCCATACAAAAAAAAAACAGGGATGTAAAAATCAAAGACTAAGTTGATGCTGATTGCATTTTTTTATTACAAAAGACTTATTCACCACGAATTTGTTCCTTAAAATCAAACAGTTAATCAGTATTTTTACAAGGAGGTGCTTTTTCGATTAAGAAACAGGATAAGGTGAGTTAGGAAGGAACTGTTTGACTCTGGGCAATGGTTTCCTTTACACGATAATGCTAGGCCCATACGGCAATTTCTGTGCAAATTTTGCATGCTACCAAAAAATCATTTTTCGTGGAACTATAACTTTCAAAAATTTTAAAATTTAAAATCTGAGCGATGGTTTAATCAGGTCAACAACCAAATAACAGTAGATATTATTCTAACAGTTACTGATTGGTCCTTTTTGCTGCTTTAATTTGTAACCTAAAAATAAAGAAGAAAAGAAGAACAATCAGTCTCGTGCAATCGCTATTGTAACCTTGTACAATCGTTATCTTAGAGATATCTAGATTCGTGTTTATACTGATGGGTTCATGTTGCACAGTACGAGAGTCAGTACAAGGACCGGAACCTATAATGAAATGTTTTTCTTCTACAGGGCAACGGAGGCAATTATGACAAGTTTTGAGTGGTAATTATAGGTAATATACACTGCTGGCCACTGCTCAAAAAAGAATAAAAATTCGTGTTTAAAATCAACAAAAATGTAGAAAATACTTATAATCTCCAAGAATATGTTGATTTTCTTTTCTTATTTTGCAGCAGTTCAATCCAACTGGGTTATGTTCCCTAAAATTCCGGTATCAAATCTGTTTGATCTCCCTAATTATCCTGTTTATCACTTGCATATAATCAGAGATAATGCAGTAAAAATTTTCCTAAAGTATTATTTAAAATATAACAAAATACTTCAATATAATTCATAAGAATTAAAGAAAATCACCTATAATCTTTTATGAAACAATAAAATGCGTTTATTCTAAAATATTCATCAAAAACTTGCTTCTTATAATTTTTTAAGTAAAATTTCTTATCTAAAATTACTAAACATGTACATATCTTTATGATTCCTCAATTCGTACTTCACAAATAAAGGGTAATTTTTTTTCTTAAATATACAAAATTCAAACGAAAAGGTAAAAATCCATTAAGATTACATATTGTTAATTTAAAAACAGTATTAAATTTTTAAAAGATAAATATTATGAATCATGCTTTAATCACCTAAACAGAGAAATATAGAAATAAACAAAAAAAACATAGTAAAATAATTATAAAAATTATATATTGTATGCCTACATTCTTTTAAATCTTATAAAAAAGTATAAATTAATATTTGAGTGTACTTACAGGGTGTGGCAGAATGGACTCCCATAGTTCTGAAGGTCACTGGTCGGGTTTTATAACGGCACAGGAGGTGGCAACAGTTTGGGCTGATTTTCTAGTTGTCAGTAAACAACATGAGTTGGTCCGGGGAAAAACGCGGTATCCTTATCGAGGCGTTCATTAGAAACAACGAATCTGTAACCGCGACACAGAAGACAGTTAAGACTGCTTTTTCGGGATCTTTTATCTTTTTTTTTTAACCTTTATAGTCTTATACAGGGTGTAGTAAAATTGACTCCCACATTTCTGAAGGTCACTGATAAGGGAGGGATTGGATAGTGTGACGCAGTAGGTGGCAACAGTTCTGGTGGATTTTCCAGTTGTCGATAGACACCATGAGTTGGTCCGGTGAACATCCATGTTTCGTTATCGAAGCGTTCTTTGAAAACAAAGATTCTGTAACCGCTACACAGACTCCATTTGGGATGCACTTCGGGCTCTATGCAGATGATGTCATTCTAATCGAAAAACAATCCTGTGATGGGTTTCACACGTGAAAGTAAGTGGGTTTGCATTTCACAGTAAACCAAGTGTTCGTCCTCGGAACATTGGAACACCTGAAAATGTTGAACGACTCCACGAGTCAGCTATTCGTGAGGAACTAGCAGCCATTCCTCCAGAGATGACCAACAACTGTGACGGAAAACTTTAGACTACGGCTTCGGCAGTGCATCGCCAATAGAGGGCGCCATCTGTATGTTGTCATTTTCAAAACCTAGTGGGAAAAACACTAGATTGCTAGCACTTATCGAAAATATAAAGCTTCTTTCTGAAAATTGTGTATGAGTTCATTCTGCCGTAGCCTGTATTTAAGCGCATGAAAACGTGTATTCAGGGACACCATTATCTTAAAACAAAATAAGAAGCATTATAGTCTAAACTATGGTATCTCAAAACACACATCCGTGGCGTTATAGCAGATAATGATATGTCCAAAAAATTCAATTTTATGTTTTAAGTTGATATGTCACACTTAAAATTGGTTCTTTATTGTGGCAAAAGGTAATATGTGGAATTATGAAATAATACTACGTTATTCATAATGGCAAATGCTGTTATGTATAAAATAGTTTTTTCTCAACCCTGTCATAAAATTTTAGTCCCTAATTGAAAATTTTCCTTGAAGACCATCCATATGCTTCAGGTTGAGTATGACTAAAGAATTGGTCATACCAAGTTATCTTTAGTTAAAGAACATGGGTATTAACTAAAGATTATTTGGATTGAAAACTTTAAATGAGCGATTTTATATTTCACAACAAAAGTTACTTTTCTAATTTGCCGAAAACATGAAAAAAAATAACATATCAACATCTGCTATAACGGCACAGACATATTTCTCAGACTGATATCCATTCGTTACGCTATTTCAAAACATGCAAAGCACTGTTTGAAGAATCTAAGTTTATTGTGTACAGAATGAACAAGTTTCACTCGATAGCAAACTATATTTTCTTCATATTATTTATCTGAAATTCCTTTCAGACTTTTAAAAAGACCTTGAAAGGGACTTTAACGCTGTTATACTACTAAAAAAAATGGAATTATTACCATCTAACTTGAAATCATCTCTAAAAGCTTTTTTTGTCGTTAAAAGGATATAGCTCTTCAATATTTAATTAACGATACATTGCTGTGTCATACACAACAGCTGTGGATGGATGTAATTAGAAAGCATATGATTGTACGGCCGTGCAATTCCATTATAAGGTGTATAGCTCCATTTGTGACTTGAAATAAAACAGGGAAAAAACTGTGCAAGGCATATCAAGATGCTGTTAGTTATATATCGTGATGTTTCCACTTGGTGGGAAAAGAAATAGAGACGTAACAGTGGTATGTTAAAATAATAAAACTAAATTAACAAGTCGTCATTTATTCATTGCGGAGAGATACCCTTAATAATTTTTAAGGGAACGGTGGACATTAAAATTTACTTTTTTTACTTTTCATCATAGAGATACGAAATTTTGTACATATGCAGATTTCACTATAAATAAATAGAATACTTTAAAAGAAATTTCCAATCTGATTATAATTTAAAGATTTTTTTAAAAACTTGAAATTTATAAACAAAATTTTAAATAGCTCCTTGCTACTTAATTTTTGAGATATTTCCTCGATTTTCAATTTTAATCTCTTTAAACTGTCTAACAAACAAATCTGGGTATCAATTATTTAATCCCTTGAATAGTTAATTTTTGAGAGATTTTTTTTCTAAATTCCATCCCGATTTTCATCAAAATTTTGCCTTTTGACAAGTTATAAATCAAATTTAATTTCCTTAATGAAGTCGAATTGTAAAATGCATACCCAGTTTTTTTGTAAACAGCATCAGAATTCTTCCTTATCAATTTCATGAATTTTGAAGAAAAATTAAGTATCATGGAGCATTTTAAAAATCTAAAAACCTTGAAAAATCTGGATTGAGAAATACAGATTTAAAATTTATTACTACACTTACCCATTATAAATTACTTTGTAGAAGCTTCATAAATGATTTTTTACTTAAAAAAATTATTTTGGTACTAATAATCTACAGAAATATATATATATTATTTACAATAACACAATCAGTATTACAATGACGAGATTTGCTGAAATAAAGGTCCAACGTTCCCTTAATTTTAGGAAATATTTAAGAACTGCAAATACGAGTATTATTTATATTGGTTTACTTTAGGAAATACTTAAAAGCAGTATTTATAATGGTTTCATCTTGTTGTTGTTTTTTCCAATGCATATAGCATTTGAGTCTGTTTTATTTCAGTCTATTATTATATCTCTCATTTTACAAACATAAAGAATGTTATTCGTTTTACAGCTTTAATTTTTTTTATACTTCAATTGGAAATTTTACTAAAGAATGAGGCAACAAAGCAAAGCACTTGCGAACGTTGTTTTAGGTATTCCACCTTTTGTAACTAGTCAATTTTGCCTAAAATTTCCAGTTTCTTAGTCGTTTTATTTTTTAAAAACTAATCTATGAGTTTCAGCAATAACACGCTTTTTTTAGTGAATTAAAATTGCAGTTGGTGATATTTTTGTGTAAGTTCCCGAACTTGATGTCATCGGAAATGAACATTTACTTTTTAAAGGCCGAAATTGTATGAAAATTCCCCACTATCTTCATTATTCTGAGGGTTAAAGTAACTTTTGGATGTTTTTAATGGACTGTTAAAATTTGTTTGTCAATGGGTTGGGGAGCTATGTTTATCTTTGAATGCGAGTTGTTCAAAAGCTTATAGAGTATAGCTCACTTCTACCCAGACTTGGGTGTATATAATTTTAAGTGGCACTCTAAATGAATTTGATACAAACGCAGTTTATACATGAAACAATGTTTATTGAATTCGTTGCGCATATAGAATTTGCTTTTACAGCAATAAGCATACGTACTACTTGTACGGAATATATATTAACATTCAATAGAAATACACCTTGCAAATACTCACAAACCAGCAGAGAGTCAAACCAGCAGTACTGCCACGTAAACTTTGGGGCCCTTAAGCACTGGCGCAGGATAGCACCTGGAGCTGATTTCCTCGTAGCTCCCTTACGCTTATCTATCAACTTTAACAACCTTTTTCAACCTTTTTCAACCTCTGTATTAATCAAGCTGCGTGGTATTTATACCTAGCGCGTATGCCGAAATTAGCATATCTGAAGCAGCTTCTTGAATTCATTCACTTAAAAGTTCGATTCTTGTGAATCGAATCTTATGCATACCTTACAAGCTAGAAAGCAAAAACTTTGTTTCGTCGTCCGAAAAGTTTTCACCTATCATTTTCACCTATCGTAAACATTATCGCAAATTTTTTGCATTCACTATTACGTAATACAAATAATTGTTGTTGTTTATAATGGCCCCTGGCTGGAAATTCCAGAGCAAGTCTATATAGGATACCGGCTGAAGTGTGAGGCTCCGGTTTATATAGCACACAAGTGTCGGAGTCCGCTTTAACTAGTTGCCACCTCAAGTTTGGCCGAGCACCCCCAGGGGCGACATCTGAGGGAGGATCGTACACTCTTCCACCCTATCTGACCTCATAGAGGGACTTTCTGGTCTACAGATTTAACGTACCCATATCCGGCGCATACAGGGATGTATTTAATGACTCGTGTTGGGATTCTACCCGAGCACCCTCAGCACCGAAAGCCAGCGCGCTACCACAAGGCTACCTCCAGCCCCATATAAATAACTAATTCTTAGCGTTATATATTATAAGCAACTATTTTTCTACAATGTATTTATTGTTAGTTATAAATAATAATTTTAATTATATTATTATGTAATTAAATTTCTGTTTATATACTGCCTTATCTCAAAAATCATATGCATGCAATTTACTACACTATTGTTGAGTTAGTATTTTACGGCATTGTTTTAGATCCTAAAATTATTATATTTCGGGTAGAGAAATATAAAAGATAATATTAATACATTAACATAGATCAAAAGCTAACATTTTACTGCATTTTCATGGATAATAAATATTTATTGAAGAGTGTTAAATTATAAACTAATATTTTGCAATGTTAGTGAGAACTATAAAAGAGTTTTTCATTGCAATACTATGATTTATAAGTCCTAATATATGGACCAATTGATATATATGAAAAAAAATCTTATATCATAGATACTATTGTAATTTTCAATTATTCATAGCTGCGTACAAGTGGTGTGTCTTGTAACACTAAATAGTATTTTACCTCCTCGGACTTATTTTTTCATTGTACACTTAAACAGAAACTAGTACTATAATGTCAACATAATTGAAGTACGGGTATACAATAAGGACAGTACAAATAAAAAAATTGTATCTGGCAATGTAAGCCCCAAATCAAAACATAAATTTTGATTTCTTTGGTACTTAAAACTTTATAGTATTTTTTAAACCAAGAAAACTTAAGTCTGCTGTGTACTTGTTAAGTGCTGTGTACTTCTGCTGTGTACAACTTAAGTTTGCTGTTTGATACGCTCACCGCAATGTTAACCTGTGGAGAAAATTTCTCTACTATTATTTTACCTCCTCGGACTTATTTTTTCACTGTCCACTTAAACAGAAACTATTTACAACATATAATATATTAGAACTTTCACTATGACGTGTATATTGTCTCAGAAAGTAGTATAATGTCAACATAACTGAAGTACGGGTATATAATAAGGACAGTACAAATAAAAAATTGTATCTGGCAATGTAACCACCAAATCAAAACATACATTTTGATTTTTTGGTACTTAAAGCTTTATAGTATGTTTTAAACCAAGAAAACTTAAGTCTGCTGTGTAGTTGTTAAGTGCTGTGTATTTCTGCTGTGTACAACTTAAGTCTGCTGTGTGGATACGCTCACCTCAATGTTAACCTGTAGAGAAAATTTCTCTACTATTGACAGTTACATAAATGTTGATAGTCCAATAAAAATGGTATTTTCAGATAGCCAGAACTTTTCTGCACCTTGCAACAGGATTCATTTTATAAATATCTTCCACCAAAGGAATTTATATTTGTATTTAAAACACACTATACTACATTTTTTCCCGAATAATTTAAATTTTAAAATATTATTTACATTTCTTTTAAAAACGAAAATGCTCCGAGGTGTAAAATTGCTTTCTTTATTACAGAATACATTTAAAAAAGGAAAATCCAAGTCGGCAATTCATGGACACATTTTCTCCATAGATTAACATTAAGATGAGCGTCTCCAATAGGGTTACACAACAGCCTTAAAATTAATTTTGTTTAATTTCGTCTGCTGGATACTTTTTAAATTATTTTAAACTGCCTTATAGTGTATGTGAATGTACAGTTTTTCTTTCTTGAAAACACTTTAAGTTAATACACCTTATATCCTATTATATATATATAATAGCCGTTGTCTCTGTATAACACTTCCGGGCTGTACTCATCTTTCAGTTGAAGCCCTCAGTAAACAAACCTCCGGTTAGGCTTAATTTCAATTTCAGATGTGGATCAGAATTTTTTCTTACCTAAAAACTAATATCTTCTCCATCAAATCACGTTTGTTCAGCCTATTTTTCTATAAAACATTCCGAACTAAAAAAATGGATGCTTTTAGCTGTATATTTAACAGTTTTTAAAAATCTGTTTACTTTTGCGATGAATTCTGAAAGTAAACAAACTTGAATGTGAATGAATCAAGTAGCTCAAGTATTCATATCGCGTAATGATCTGTAAAAAACTGAATGTCAGTCTACTACTCCAATCGCATGAAAAACTAAATAAACAAAAAATAATGAAAGGGTTTGCTTTTACAAGGTTTGGATTAAATGCAATATTGTTAGATAATTCGGGATATTTTTTAACTTTCATATACTTTTTCCATTATGACGTCATTATTAGTATTATGACGTCAAAATGACGGGTTGGATGGCAGTCTACTACTCCAATCGCATGAAAAACTAAATAAATAAAAAATAATGAAAGGGTTTGCTTTTACAAGGTGTGGATTAAATGCAATTTGTTAGATAATTCGGGATATTTTTTAACTTGCATATACTTTTTCCATTATGACGTCATTATTAGTACATTATTACGTCAAAATGACGGGTTACCTTCTAGTTATAAAATAATCAGAAACTGAAATATAGATTTATAGCAACTGCTGATTTACTAACATAGCAGGAGAACGGACATATGGTATTTTCAGAGTCTCATCGACTTCATTCTTGAAAGTGTTTCCCTTTCTCAACAAGTTTTCCGGCTACAATTTCGTAAACAATGTAATTTTAGGGTTTTCCTAATACAAAAATTTCTCTTTAGTAAATCTCCGCCCACATTATATAGTGGTTAACTTCGTAAGCTTACACGCAGTGGGCTTCGTTTCAAATCCCGAGTAAGGCTTGGTCCTTACCGTTGCTGTCTTCTCATAGGGAGCAAATCTGACTCACCTAAATTGTGCTCCCAAAATAAAATAGCCAGCAAGTCTTCGCGGTGAATAACAAAAGGCGAATGTCTCACGACGTGACTCAGCATTAGAGATAGAAGAAGAAAAAAAAAAAAACCTCTCTTAAATTCAATTAAAGGAGTCCTAAATTACTCCTCGCATATAACAGTGAAACATAAAATAGCCCCATTCTTTATACACTTTTATTCATGTGGATAAAAGCTTAGTTAATTTACTGCAATAAGATTATTATAACGTTTAGCAGAAGTAATCAAGTTTTAATATCCCCCGAAAAGTTTGAAATTCGCCGAGGATTATAACTAACTTTTGTTAGGTTACATATTTTAAATTAAAATACATTCTAAGGGCTTTATAACGCTAATAAAAAGCTGTTATTGCCAAACGCAGCCACATTTTCTTTTTTCATATACTTTCTCGCCTCCACGCTTTTTAAATTACAAATGCTCAGTTAGTACCATTTTGCTCTCCTTACCTTCAAGTTTACTAGTTTAAAATTTTCCTTCGGCTAACATATTTAAACAGCATGACGCTGGGCAAATAGTTTTAGTAAACAAAACGTTTACTTGGAGTTATTTAAATCTAGTTAAGAATTTTTGAAGAGAAAAGTAATTTACTTTTATGTGTTCGCATTTTAATACTTTAAGCATCTTTAAGGTTTAGTAGCTTATAAAACATTTTGCATGCAGCTGAATACAGCTAAGAGTAATATAAGCGTTTCTCGCTTTCATGTTTAATTTTGATGAACTTAATGTTATGATATATAAGCGATCAATTGACTAAAGTGGTAAACTTTTGTTTTTCATGGTATATGTGGAGGAAAATATCTTGGCATTTCAAAATTCAAGCAAATAATTTAAGTTATATTTTACACTGATATTTCAAGTTAGTGCTTTTCTCAGCGTAATGAATGTATTTAGGTTTACCAAATTGAATGCAGCATTAAATTTATAACTATGTAAATACGAAATGTTCAACTTCTTTATCTGTAAAATAAATAGTAATAACCGACAAATGTAGATTTCTTACGTAATGAGTGAATTTTAAATACCAACAATGCAAGTCCATTACTCTTGAATCAGCCATTAGTATTTTTATTAAAGCAATAGCACTTAGACATACATCTATACGCTATTATATATCATTAATATACAACAATCAAACAGAAGAAACAAAACACAAAATAAAATGGCATATAGAAATCTTGGAGCGGATACAACAGCTTATTGGGCTGATATCCATTCGTCCTCATCAATTCCCTGGCCTCACAATATCTGCCATAAAGACAGTTACCTGATAATGCGTAGCACGGTGGCAAATGCAGTGCATCCATCAGCACGTCCACTCCACAAAGCGTACAATTTTGGCTTTCGAGAATACCTAACCTGAAAAGGTATTTAGGCAAACAGTTGTGTCCCGTGGCAAGTCTAAACCATTTTTAAATGTAGTACCAGATTAAATATTTACCGTAAATGGTTATCTCGGACACGAATTTTAGGATTCCTCTGATCTAAAGATTCACTCACGGAAGAGAAATAGCTTACATAAACAACTTCAATTATTCACTTCACTGTACATTATGTGAGTGGTGCGCGATCTTCTGTCGATCGTGACCCATATAGGGATGCGACATCGATGTCGATGTTTTCAAAACATCGATGTTTCGATAAAAACATCGATGTTTTAAACATCGATTTATTGAAACCGGTGTTTTTTTAACATCGATGTTTTGTGCTCGATGTTTTACGTTGTCTAGATGTTTTTTTTAATGAAAAAGTACCGTAATTAAAAAAATTTACCATGTAGCATAATTTTCAGACTCAGTAAATGTAAGTCTGAATTCTGAAAAGGACGAATACAAAAGGGGGAATGATTCCTTAGCAAACAGACTAATGGCAATTAACAACCAATGAACCAATCAGAACGCTTGGAATGTTCCTGACACTCCAGAACCTTCCATGGGGTTTTATTTTACAAATAGTATATACACGAGTGCATCCATTTAAGTCTTTGTTTTGTGCTGGTTTTATATAAGTTGACGTTAATATTATTAGTAAGATGCTTTCCAAAAGTACCGTTTGGAAATATTTTTACAAAACCTCTGACAAATTGGCGAAATGCAATATTTGCCTTAAGTTCCTCAAAACTTCTGGCAATACCACGAATTTATCTGGACATTTGAAGGCAAAACATGGCAGTATTTACAACGAGAATTTTGAGTCATCAATGTAGCCCAAAGCAACGAAGTTTTTGTCATTTGTGTCTGCCCAATCAGAGAGTAAAATTAAATCACCCCCTACTCCCACGACTAACGGAAGTAACATTAATGTTAGAGATTACTAAACCAGTTTTAAAACATTCATGTTCTAAAACATCGATGTTTAAAAACATCGATGGTTTTTGGACGATGTTTTATTAGCATCGATGTTTTAATATTGAATATCGATGTTTCAAAACATCGATGTTTTGTTATCGATGTCGCATCACTAGACCCATATTCTCTCATTTAAAATTCACGCGACCCCCAATGAAAATTGATTGGCAACAACAATTTAAAAGTAGTAATGTAAAAATTAGGAAAATGTTCACAAAAGTATATAAAATCGAAAAAAAGGCAAACTTTGAGAAACCATTTCAAAAGTCAGTAAAGTATAATTTTTGGGAATATATTTACTTTCCATAATGACAATTTTTTTTAAATATCTTCCTTACCATCGACACTTGTTTTATTGCTAGATATCGTGTGACTAAAACTTTATATTTAAATATTAATATGCATTTGTATATCATTTTGGTAAAAATTAGCAAAAATTAAAATTAACCCTCTAACGGTACGGTGCGGGTCTAATCCAACACAAGGGTGTGCCTTTCCCCTCCCGTACTATTCCCTCTCATTGCAAGAGATCGAGTTCACAAGAAACCCTACCAGGTAGACCTACTAGACCCCCCTACTATATATAGGAATAAGTAAATACGACTGTCTTTGTTGAAAAATATTATTCATGATCACTAGTCATTATTTTTTATTTTTTTATTTTAGATTTTTTTATTTTTTATTTTTTATTTCAATTTTGAAGCTCAAAAATATCTGTATATATTATTTTTTACATTTCTGTGCTCTGAAAGTTGGTTTCACTAACTTTTAAAATTAGGCAGACTAAATTGCATATTAGACCTAATATATACAACATTCTATCTAAATTCCAAAGACATTTTCTTTCTTTAACAAATATACGATTCGTTTGTCATTTTTTCAACAAAAAGGGTTTTATTTCATGTAAAATATTATCAGTACATGTTATTATAAGACAAAAATGCTTATTGGGCACTTATTTCTGCCAAAAACCTTATCAAAAAAGAGATCGGGTCGGATCTGACCCAACTGTACCATCTATTTTATCTCAAACCACTGTACCGTTTGAGGTTTAAAAAAGAGAATTATTTTAAAATGATAAGCTTCTTATTAAAACACTGAAAATCATAAACTTCATTTATCTATGTTAAACTAAACTAGAAAAAAAATCAATAGGAAAAGTGAACTTCGACCTCATATAGTATTTGTTCAATATTTGGTGAAACATTTGAGAATGCCACTCTCATATCATCGATGTTTGGTTTGTAAAGCTATTCAATTTAAAAACCCAGCCTCGCACAGATAGATAAAAGCCAATGGAAGCAATGTAGTCTTTCAGGGGATAAACTTTGATAATCTAAATGATGTCGAAACCTAAAATGGATACATAACTTTATATTGATGTATTACAGGAATCTTTATTATAAATTTTATAAAATTCCGTCAAAAATTATGACGTAAGGAGCATTTCAAAGACTTGCAAACCTGGAAATTACTTACCTTACGAAAAAGCCATTTAAAAGATGTTTTTTCATCTACCTTTAATACTTACTTTTCTAAAGCCCCCAAAATATCATTTTACTTTTCACTACACATCTGAAATGCATTTTATTCCAATATTTATATATTTTATAAATTTTAAAAAATTCCTCATTTTTGTTCGATTTTTGGTAACTTGGAAGTCCAACATCCCCTTAAGACTGTTTGACTGCTTATTTATTAACAATATCATATATTTTTAACATATAAAAAATCTGAATACCAATATTAAAGGAATGTAATTACAGAAACTTTAAAGCATGTTTTTTGATTAAATAATTCAATAGATACATTTTCTTCACACTATCCCTGACCCCACACATATTTTTCATGTCCACTGAGTGGGTCTCGATCCATAATTTGCACAATAGAGCATTATGTAATGGTTTAAGCATTAATTAAATATTTTTTTATTGTCATAGTATTGTTCTTGGATCATCAATCTCATACACCAAACTTATCTTGTCTTGTATTCAATAATTCAAAGTGAAAGTGGCAATAAACCCTGTATTCACAATGTAACAAGTGATGGGACACCTACTTGTAGTATAAAAGTAAAAAATGCATTACAACGGAACTTAAATTTATGTTTTCTCTATAGTACACGTTTACTAAAAAATACTCGTAGAAATACTTGTTTGTTTTAGAAGTTCAATGTTTTTCTTTCGAAAAAAAATAA
>OU015502.1:129430132-129508726 GCA_907164885.2 Dolomedes plantarius
TTCTAATTCTAGCGGCAAAATCAGTTAACACCTAGAATAAAAACGGTGAGCAGAGTTTGTTGGCCCTTCATTGATTGCTCTGCTTTCTTGTCCATGTTCCTTGTACATGGACAAGTACCATGTACAAGGTATGACGTATATGTACCTTGGTATATGTACGTTGTATATGTACCATGGACAAGGTACATGGTACTAACAAGTACCATGTACCTTGTCCATGTACCTTTGCGGACATGTAGATTGTCCGCGTACTGCTTCCGACCAGGTCAGGTGAGGTGACCACTTTTCGATGTAAAGTCTGTATTCACAAGCCCCGTCAGAAGATTCCGGTGGCCGCTAGTATTGTTTGTGTGTGCCCTGCTGAATCTGGAATGTCTTCGTTATGCGAGATAATAAAAATAATGTGTATCGCGTCAGTATAGAGCGTATGCATCAATGCCTTTTCTCTCTGTGGTGTTTCCTCCCTTATGTGTTTATTTCAACATACCTGAAATAGAGTTCTTCTCATCTCTTGATATCCAGGGTGTATATGTTCCCTTCTCGGTGTTTCGACTACAACATGTTAGTGTATCATCTCAACATAGTTTAATAGTTTAAAGTCTATCATCTTTACATTATACACTCATGGACAAAAAAATTAGCGCACCAAGAAATAATTGCGGGATCGTAACGAAACTTGCAATGAAGGTACATGTCGGGGAGATATGCAAATGATTAGAAATGCAGCGTGATTGCGCATTACGTATAGCCGGTAGAGGGCGTTGAACATCGTACTCTGTGGAGTATAAAACAGGTAACCAACGCTTGTTTGAGTGTGCTGAATCCTTTACAAAGGAAGAGCTGAGATAGACATGCCATTACGCCGTGTTCGAAGACAATATAAGCAGTTGTCGCAGTTTGAGAGGGGTAGAATCGTCGGGATGATGGAAGCTGGGTGGTCAGCTAGGCGAGTAGCTCGTCAATTAGGCCGCTCGGATTGTGTTGTGATAAGGTGTTGGGACCAGTGGACCCGAGAGATGTCATGTGCACGAAGACCAGGCTCAGGACGCCCTCGACAGACCAGTCGTCGAGAAGACGGCCACATCGTAAGAAATGCACGCGTACAGCCAACTGCTTCATCGGCCGCCATCCAGGCACAGGTAACACCTTCACTAGGGGCCTCTGTGTCTTCTCGAACCATACGAAGGCACCTGGCTGAAGGACAGTTGGTATCGCGGCGCCCATTACGTGTGCTGCCCTTGACGCCCACCCATCGACGCCTCCGTTTGGAGTTTTGCCGCGCACGAGGAAACTGGACTGCAGCGGAATGGAACCAGGTCGTCTTTAGCGACGAATCCAGATTCAATCTGGGCAGTGATGACAATCGTGTTCGTGTGTGGGGAGCCCGTGGTGAACGCTTCAATCCTGCCTTTGCTGTACAGCGACACATCTCTCCCACAGCTGGTGTGATGGTATGGGGTGCCATTGCCTACAATACACGGTCACCCCTAGTATTGTTCCGTGGCACCATGACAGCCCAGCGGTATGTTCATGAAATCCTGCAACCACATGTGTTGCCACTCATGAAACGGCTACCAGGAGCCATTTTTCAACAAGACAATGCTCGGCCTCTTACGGCAAGGGTGTCACAAGACTGTCTCCGCACTGTTACTACCCTTCCTTGGCCGCCCGATCCCCAGATTTGTCTCCAATCGAGCATATCTGGGATCATTTGGGACGACGAGTTGGGCATCCCACGAGTTTGAACGAACTAGAGGCAAGGTTACAGCAAATATGGAACGAAATGTTTCAAGACATCATACAGAACTTGTATGACTCAATGCCCGATCGTATCGCATCGTGCATTAGCGCTAGAGGGGGTCCAACGGAGTATTAACTCCTCCGTTCTTTTGCCTTTTTCTCTGAAATAAGTTATCCTTTTTCTTTGATTTTCTTATCATTTACTTATATCAAAGTAGTCATTACGTATGTAAAATTTCGTTTCATTTTGACGACTCCTTCTTGGTGAGCTAATTTTTTTGTCCATGAGTGTATATATATATATATATATATATATATATATATATATATAAATACATACATATGTACATACATATTAAGTAAAACTGACCTGAAGTAATTAAAATACCTCTTAAATATCGAGATTTAAATTTCATGAAAAATATCTGATAAGAAGTGAGTAGATATTATATGGGGGTATATATCATCTATGGAGATCGATAATCGGGATTTATTTATGATGTCAAGAATAAAACCAAACATCTTTATATTATCAAATAAAAATGGTAAATTTTTAGTAATTTTTGATAATTTTTATAAAATGTAATGTGAAACTCTATCAGTAAAATCCCTAATAACTTTATTAAGGCAATAACCAAAAGCTTGACTTAATATTAGAATATCCAAGTTTGGCTGTTGCATGACAACCCATAAGTAAAAAAAAAATATTCCTCTGTCTTCGTTTCAAATCTCTTACAACATATTTGACAGCAATTGGAATCTGAAAGCTGAAAACGAAATAGTACTTCAAAGGATCTGCTGAAGTAAGCAATGCAAGATGAATGGATCAAAATGAAACCTTAAATAATAAAAGAGCTGGTTGAAGACCTGCCAATAAGATTCAACCTTGTTTTAACAGATAGTCATAATCCAACCACCTTTTCTAAATTTGTCAGAAAAAAGGTTTATTTTTTTAAAAAAAGAACAGAAAGTTTCCAACTTAAATTTTTATTTAAAACTTCTAATTTCATGAAATATAGCATAATAGCATAAATTAGGGAAAAGTTTAAAGTATGAATGAAACGTTATTTTTTTAAAGTTATTTTTTTTATAGACTTTAAAGAGTTGTATGTGAAAGACATAATTATTCAACCAGTAATTTGGAATGTATTCCTAATTATATTATCCTTCGCGAGAGTTTCTTTGACTCCAACTCAATCTCAAATTTACAGAAAAGAAGAAAAAAAGTCACTATGTTATGCCTATCACATTTTATAAGAAAAGTTGGATCATTATTGCGGCTTAAATTACAGAATTTTACTCGTATTTTCCTTTCTGGGATGACCTCAGACACATTGTTGAATTATAATAGTTTTCGTGAGAGTTTCTTAGACTCCAACTCAACCTCAAATTTACAGAAAAGAAGAAACAAAGTCACTATGTTATGCCTATCACAGTATTTATAAGAAAAGGTGGATCATTATTGCGGATTTTATTACAGAATTATTCTCGTATTTTCCTTTATGTGATGACCTCAGACACATTGTCGAATTAAAATATTCTTCGTGAGACTTTCTTAGATTCCAACTCAAACTCAAATTTACAGAAAAGAAGAAACAAAGTCACTATGTTATGCCTATCACAGTATTTATAAGAAAAGGTGGATCATTATTGCGGCTTAAATTACAGAATTATACTCGTATATTCCTTTCTGGGATGACCTCAGACACATTGTCGAATTATAATAGTTTTCGTGAGAGTTTCTTAGACTCCAACTCAACCTCAAATTTACAGAAAAGAAGAAACATAATCACTTTGTTATGCCTATCACAGTATTTATAAGAAAATGTGGATCATTATTACGGGTTTAATTACAGAATTAGACACGTATTTTTCTTTCTGCGATGACCTCAGACACATTTTAATCTCTTATTCTTAATAAAAAAGGAACAAGTTCATTATGTTGTTGTTAATGTCCCCTGGGCGGACGTTCCGGACCAGGTCCATATAGGCTTTGCGGGATGAGGGGTGTGGCTCCAGTTTACAATAGCACAAGTGTCCGTGTCGGACTTGGCAAGCAGCCACCGAAATTTTGACCCCAAGGGCGAAATCTAGGGTGCTCGTACCTTCTCCCCCCTTTCTTACCTCATAGAAGAACTTTCTTGTCTACGAATTTAATGTGTCCATATCCGGCCTAGACACGAAGGTATTTGATGGCGCTTTTCGGTATTTGAACCGAGCAACCTTAGAGCCGAGAGCCGACGCTTTACCACTAGACTACGTCAGGCCCACAAGCCCATTATATAATAGCCCATCTCACTGTAACATTTATTGGGTGATTTCTGAGACACTATATAATACTGTTTATCCGAAATCATACAAGGGTATTTATAATCTCCTTGCTGTTTGCCTGAGGGATATTCTATACTTCCCATACCCTCCGGAAGGTCCCCCCCTCAAGTTGGTTGTGGAGGGGTTCGCATACAGTTCAGTTTCTGGCTTAGTGGTCCTCAGACTCCTACGGGTGGGGAACCATTGTTTTAGATAAGGAGGTTCAGTCACAGTGCTTTATTTTGTCGCACACAAGAAAACTACAAACTACATATTTAAGCTTTTTTTATAAAAACATGCTCTGCTTAGTTCTTGAAGCGAAAAACTCAAAAAACTAATAACATAGTTTCTTTTCTTATCAATTATTCATACCAGAAAAAGGATGTGATAGTATAATCATAATGCTGAGAGGTTTTTCTTGAGATGATCCTAGACACAAACAGAAAAATTCCTTTAAATGAGTTTCACAACGGAACCCTCATAAATGAAACTTTAAATAGTCTTTAGTCCCCCGTGTAACTGATGCAGTATCATTTTGTTATCCTTTACTATAGCCTCGGGTGATTGTTTCATAATTAATGGCCTCTTTAGCTTTGTTCATAGAAATAAATATATTAACATACATATGGGAATTCTTCCGTTACCTCCGGCTGCTATGCAATTCAGACTCCGACTTTATCTGTTTCATTACCTTAAAATAGCGTGATTAAAGAGAAAAATATTTTTTTTTGTCTAAGTCTCTTTTTCGATAGCAAATAACACTGCTCTTGACAACTTTGCATTATGTGCCTTAAATTTTGTATTTCTTACGAATCCTAGAAAACTCTATTTGAATTCGGGAGATTTTTCTCAAATGGGTTTAAAATGCTGTAGCTAAAAAAGTATATTGAAATTTAAGTGACTATATATTTAGCAAAGCAATAAATAGAGCAAGAATAACCTAGACAACGGGGAAATCAAGCATTCTAGTCATTGCTACCTTTAAATTAGGGTTTCCCTCATTATATATTCTCACTATGAGGTAATTTCTACCACTTAACTCGCCTTTTCGCTCTCTTTGGTATGCAAAAAGGGATCTTACGCAAGAGAAAATTTCTAAAAATTCTCAATTTTTAGCTTGTTAGAAAGTTCTATTTTTTAGAATATCAGGTTGTTTGCTTAGACTCTTACCAGCGAATGATCAGAAAAAATCTATTTCACCGCAGATAAACGTTACACGATTTCATAACTTAGGTCTTAAAAACGAAAACCAAAAATTAAATAGTTACTCGCCATTGGCAATAAAACTTAAATATCTATTGTTAGATATTTTAATCAAAATATCTAGGATTTAAAACTCTTATCAGAAGTTTAATAGTCATGAAATAGATTTCCCTCGAGAGAGCCTGCATTTAGAATATTACATTTTATACTTTCAACTTTTAATGTTTATGAAAAGGCTTATAGTTTATACATAGAACTCAACAACAGAATCAATTACGATGTAAAAAATGAATATATGGTATTTTACTAGATATATATGTATAGAAATGTAAATTAATTATTTTTCTTGATCTAAATTAGATTGAGCGTATCTTTATCCCATGTTCTGTTACGAGCAATAAATAAATTTTCAATACGCTTTTGTTATTTACATTTTTACGAAATATTTTGCCGTGTGTAAATATATGCATACACAGGGTTCAGAACTAAAGTTAACCAAGTCCATACTGACATTGCCATGAGATAGTAAACACATCCTAAATGTTGATGCTGTAGTAAACCAGGTCCGTAGTATAAATTTTACGCTATTGAAGTAGAAAAAAAATCAAGTCAATGGTGAATTAATTACATAGGTCTGCCTCAAATAAAATTGTCTCAAATGTAATCTGTGATTTTTATAGTATTTTTGGTGCTGATTATGGGAAAATTATTGAAAAAATTCCATCACGTACAGTCACGTGCCCAAAGAAGAAGAATGTTTTAGATACCTTTGTGAGCACTTTCCTGGGTTATCCGAAGCAAAGATAAAAGAAGGAGTGTTTGTCGGACCTCACATCAGAAAACTAATGAGGGATGCCAGCTTTGAGAAAAAAATGGAAACAAATGAAAAAGCAGTATCGTAATCTTTTAAACTAGTTGTAACCAGTTTTCTGGGAAACAAAAAGTACCCAAACTGTAAATCAATCGTCGCTGACATGCTAGACAACTTCATGAAGCTGGGTTGTAATATGAGCATAAAAGTTCATTTTCTCCACTCACACCTTGACTTCTTCCCTGCAAATCTTGGTGATGTCAGTGAAGAGCAGGGCGACAGATTCCATCAAGACATCAAGGAAATGGGAAAGGGATACCAAGGAAGATGGAACGTTAACATGATAGTGGATAACTGTTGGATATTAAAAGGGATTATCCTCAAGCTGTCCACAGTAGGAATAGCATTAAAAGAAGTTTTGATGTGAAGCGAAAGCGCTTCTACAAGGACTTCTTTTGACTCTAAGTTATGCACTTTTTCAATATCTTCTCGTGTAAATGTAAACCATGTCATCTTTTATCTGTTTATTAAAATTTAGAACCTTTAGAAAAAATTTACAAAATTGCGTTAAATTCAGTTTTTCACCCAAAATAAAAGCTCTTTTGGTGAAATAACCTGGCGTAATAGAAAAAAATGAATTTGATTTTTGAAATCAGCACTGAAAAATACATAGAAAACAGTTATCAAAGTACAAAAAACTTTTAAAAATATTTTTTAGCAGTCCTGTGTTACAATTGTTTAACTTAGAGATCAGTTTTCTCAGAACTGACTCATGGACTTTGTTCACTTTGAGCCCTCCATGTAATACTATGGTCCAAAGAGTGGCCCAAATGAGGATGAGGCTTTTAGTTTTTTTCTATAATGGTTTATTGGCTGGAATATGTGAACACTTAGAAAGCAATAATGATGCATGAGCTGCGTATTCACTATTCATAGTCGCGGTGTCGATTCAAGCAAATGTCCCAGTGCTTACTAGATTTTGTGTACCCTGAACGGAGAACGTCTGTGATTACCTGCTGAATCAGTCTTGAACGACGTCCCGGACCTCTGCATTTTTAGCGTACCTGTAGCCTTCTAAAGCCGTTTGAGCGGAAGATGTGGTAGTCGCAAATGCGATAGATGTGGTAGGCGACAGGTTGGAGCTATAGAGGATGGTCGAGAATATCCCATTGGAAGTGCAGCAGCAAATCTTGTTCACGACAGTCGATTCCTCGGTGATGGCCAAATGTGCTTGAGCATGTCTCAGCCTTCCCCGTGCTCAAACTCCCTTTACGAAATTCCCAGAACCATATGAATACTTGGGCAGACACTCATGCCTTTACACATCCCTCTTAAGACGATAAACTTCGGCTTCCCTAACAGCTGCCGTCAAAAATCAAATAACCATTTGCTGGGCTTCCTTGGATGAATCTATGTGACTACCATACGTAGTCACCTAGCTTAAGTATGTTCAAAGAACTCACTGACCCTTTCGGAGGATAGCAGCTTTGTTTTGTAACAAAGAAAGTCATCTACTGGTGAAAACACAAAGCTCGGGGTATCTAACCACTGACGCTAAAACAAAAGTAACCCACCATCATACGTATAATTCCCTATAAAATAATAACATAATAATTTTATTTTTCCAAATCTTAATGGTACAGAATTACGTTCAAAATCAGGGCCGCCCAAAGACTTTACGTGGCCTGGGGCAATCTTCTGCTGGGGGCCCCATGAAATATGATTAATCGAATAATTTTTTTTGGGGGGGACCCTTTTTTCAGGAGATTATTTTGAATTATGAACTACGGTACAAATTTCAGAATTTTCTTTCGGGGGAAATCTAATAAATGCATTTTTGGGGGACCCTCCGGCAGTTGGGGGCAAAGGGCAAAGTGCCCCAGTTGCCCCCCCTCCCCCCTTGTGGGCGGCCCTGTTCAAAATTGAGGTTGTTGAAAGTATAATCTGCGGTATAGATAAAACAAAAAATCCCTCTTCAATCAAAATCTTATAAATCTTCAGTACTTCGGCAGTCATTTTGTTTTTATTCAGCCCACAAGCGACACTGTGTGGATGTCCAATAATACACAAACAGCTGAGTATTCTAAAACGCTTGAAAATTCCACAAGATTAAATAACTGTACAAATAACCCTACTTTTACGTCAGGCAAAAACGTTAGTTTCCTATTTTAAAAGGTTGATAGTATTTTATTCTGATATCAATGCAAGAAATCGTTTAGTAATATTAGGGTTAGAGAATAGCAATAGTCATAATTCCGAAGTTTCCTACTGTTGTCATTTTATAGATGCGCCAGTATCTAATTTCAAATAGTTATCGGCAAGTTTTACATCATTCTGGTTCAAAGTTTCTTATACTAAACAAAATCCTTATCTAATGTTATTTAGCACTAGAAAGACGAAGGATTTTTTCTTACTAAAAAGACTGAAAGCCGTCATTTTGACGGTTGAAAATAAAATCAAGAATATAAAATATTTAAAGCTTTTATTTCTTAAATGGTTAAATACTTTAAATTTTGAACTATTTCAAACCAATATATAGTGAATTAGTATATATTTAGATATATTTTATGCATATATACGAAACTGACTACCTGGTAGGATTTATCCGTGAAAATATGAGCTTGGTTTGTACAATACTTAATTTTCAACACCAATATTTCCGAAGAGCCAATATTTCTGTTATTTACAAAAGGGGGAAGCGACGAAATGTAACTAATATTTTTCCGGTATTATTTTAAAGATTTCTGCCTGTTTTCTATATTGCTGTCAAATCGTCGGCTTTCACTTTTAGTAGGTATACAACACATATTCTCCCCCTCTTTACTATCGAATGCAATTTTCTAAATGTGTGTGCATATTTCGCGTAAAATTCGAAAAAGTCATATCATTTCAGTAGCCTGAGGACATAAATACAGACATAGCGTTCAATAGTATGTTCGAAACCATCAAAATGACGGCATCCGTCTTTCTAGTATTAAAGTGCATGACATTGCCTACCAAATAGCTGCAAAGAACAAACAAGCTAAATATTTTAAAAAATTAAACCCATAATATTTAGAGTGTATTCCAACTAGTTTGTAGCAAAAGTGTAGTCTTCAGGCCTCCATAATTATATATAGAACTAGCTGTAAAACCCGCACTTCGCTACGGAGTACATTCAAATTAAATGCAACGGTCAATGTATGCAATTAATGCCAAAAAATAATTATATACCATATATATATTTATAATAAATGCGACGATCAATGTATACAATTGATGTAAAAAAAAATATATATATATATATATATATATATATATATATATATGTATGTATATGTATATGTATATAAAATTCGTAAGGGATATTTTTTTTACAATATCCAATCGTCTGCTGCATTAGAAAGAAAAAGAATATATTTTTTGTCTATTTAGTTGTTATGCACGTGACGATAAATTTATTTAAAGTACCAGAAAAAGAAATCCCATTTAATAAATTAAATCCTAAAAATGAATCTTTAAAAATTCACCAAAAATCAGAAAATTGAGGTAAACATTCGAAAAAGACTTCATTTTAAAGGTATTTTTATGATCTTTCTTGTGATATAAATTTTATAACCCTCAAATTATTGTTTTAAATGCAAACTTAAAAAAAGTTACAAACACAGCTTAAAAATTTAATTTAATAAAATCTAAGAAGAATTTTTCAAAAATCTTTCTTAGTGCACCCCTACACCATAAGAAGAATCGCCATGCAAAATTTCAGGCCTTTAGGTCCAGTGGTTTGGTCTGTGTGTTGTATGTCAGTGAGTCAGTTACGGAACTGTTTTATATATATAGATTATCTCACTGAAATGGAGGGTGAAACAATCGCATCTAATAGTCTAAAGCAGTAAATCTCAATCTTTTTATGTCTACGCCACTCTTTGGAGGACTTTCATGCCCCAACACGCCCCCTAGGCCTAAATAACATTAAGTAAGGATTATAAAATATAATACACAAATTTTTTTCTATCCACCCATGCCCTCCTCCTCCCCCCTGAATGTCGATCACGCCTACCCAGGGGGCGCACCCCTCAGATTAAGAACAACTGGTCTAAAAATTAGAAAAGGGGTTTCATTCACTGATGAAAACCCCGGCAATTGTTGCTGCTTTTAGGTACTTTTTAACGTAGTATTACGTTCCTCCATAACAGTCCTATGGAAAGCAAAATTTCAGACGATAAAACACTCCGTCGTCGTGGGTTATAATTTTGGCAGCGTGCCAAGCCCAATCTGTATCGCTCGGACAAGCAGTAAACAGTTAAACAAAAAAGTACCAAAATGCGTCAAAATATTGACATACATATATGTATATATTTACATAGGTACAAGCCCAATCTGTATCGCTCGGACAAGCAGTAAACAGTTAAACAAAAAAGTACCAAAATGCGTCAAAATATTGACATACATATATGTATATATTTACATAGGTACATATATATAGATACATATATACATAACACATACATACATATATATATATATATATACAAAATAGGGAAGCAACGATAAGTAATCCTTCGTTAATAACCCGCTGTAGTTTCGTTAGAAGAGACTACCTGAAATTTTTTATAAACCTATTTTTTACGCATTCAAGAGGCTTTTCAAAGAGCTAGATAAGTAATGGTTGAAATATTAAAAAACTTACTCTTAAAATGCCCTATAAATTTTCATTGTTTTAAGGCTTCCTTCTGTTATTTTTTTTTCCTGGAAAGAAATTTTTAAATTCAAAAAGTTTCCAGCAGAAATCGAAAAAAACTTATCAAACCAAAATAATAAAAAAACCGTAGTAAAAATATGTTTCACTGAAATGCGGCTTCAAAAAGGGTATATTAAAATATTAAAAACTTCGCTGAGTGACAAAACTTTCCCTCTTTGAATCTTTTATATTTTTGTGCGCATTAAAGTTATTCTCGTAACTTCTGCCCGCGTTTTTGAATAAAAACACATTAAGCAATTGATTCGGCAGAACTGGTTTTATTGTTGAACTCTGAAAGAGGACCAATTTGCCCCAAAACTAAATTATATCTTTCATCTTCGAAAATCATTCCAATATATTGAATTTTTTTCTTAATTTCTCGGGCTATAACACTTATTGGCTAGAAAAAGTACGAAAAAAGTGTGCCCCGGACAAAAAATCCTTTCAACTTTTTTGTGCTACAGAATAATTTGTGTACACGCCCAAAGAGAATTGAATGGTTTTGCTCCTTTGTATGGGAAGAAATACTTTAAATTATTTCGCACGATGTAAATTGTTCAAAGAAACATTGACAGTTAAGCGACAACAAAAGTTGAAGCTATTCATTTTTATTGATTTAAAGACTCGACCTCGTTCTTCTCTTCAACTAATCATGAATGATTTTATTTTATTAAAATCACTCCCTAGAATGAACTATTTTTTTCGTCGGGCTATAATACATCTCATGTCCCACACCAATGTATTCAATACTAGCGGCCCGTCCCGACTTTGTCCGGGTTGAACAAAATATTATACCAATAAATTTCCAGTTGATAGCCAATAAATTGTAAATCTTTTTTTTTTACCTTAATAATAACCTAAATAATACCTCAAATTAATTCCATGTTAGTTAATAATTAAAATAAATTTTTTAAAAGAAAAAGGCGTGCCGGAGAACGGATAGGTTCGAACCGCTAGCGTCAGAACAGAAGCCCACCGCGATAGCACCACGATAAGGATCGTTGAAATCTTCGGAACAAAAAGCGGTAGAAGACAGTAGCGGAAACAATGGAGATTGTTAGGATTAAGCCCCTAACTTTATTTCTACTGATCAGATATACATAATATATAGCTATATGTCCATCTGGAATAATGTACCTTTCAAACAGTGAAAGAATTTTTCAAATAGGTACAGTGGTTCTGAAGATTACCCTCCACGTACAAAATCGCTCTCTCTTTATATATAAGTATAGATTGCACCACGCTAAGGATCGTTGAAGACTTCGGCACAAAAAGCGGTAGAGGTCAGTAGCGGTAACAATGGAGATTGTTAGGATTAAGCCCCTTACTTTATTTCTACTGATTAGATATACATACTATATAGCCTATGTCCATCTGGAATACTGTACCTTTCAAACAGTGAAAGAATTTTTCAAATAGGTGCAGTGGTTCTGAAGATTACCCTCCACGTACAAAATCGCTCTCTCTTTAAATATGAGTATAGATTCTGACACCCACTGCTATTATTATAATGCTTAAATGTTCAACTCGTGTACAATGATTTACTCTAGTAAGGCTCTGTTATAAATTACTATATGACAGTTTAAATCAGGGGTCTCCAAACTACGGCCCGCGGGCCAACACCGGCCCACGAGCACCACCAATCCGGCCGCCATAGTTTATTTTGATTACATTGTAAAATTCACAATGTAAATAAATAATACAAAATAATAATCAGATGTTTTTATTCAATGGCCAATTAAGAAACACAATAACTGACATACATAATGAAATTGAACATTTTAACTGTTATTAACGATAACAGATTTATCCCAAAGACTTACAATAAGTGACATACATAGGTAATTTGCATGCGCAATTTACATAATGAAATTAAACATTATAATTATGATTAATGAAATCTATGTAGCTGTAACTTTCCACTGACAATTGTTCGCAGTTGTGGATCAAGTTTACTAGTGGAAATGGTAACTAGTCCCGAAACGGAAATTTGCGCGTGATTCAAAACGACAGTATGTTGGTAAGATGAACTATCTAGCTAGGTCATGGCCTTTGGGAATTAGTGGAGGAGTCAGTGTGGCCCTTCGGCTAAAAAGTTTGGAGACCCCTGGTTTAAAGCATTAGTTAGGGCAAGCATTAGCTATAATGTCAAACTATATACGTATATATATATATATATATATATATATATATATATATATATATATATATATATATATATATATATATATATATATATATATTATATCAGCCAAATAGCACTCACAAACTGATCACTGTACTTCTTGAACCATAAGTCCTAGGAAGCTGAAATTTTATATGCTGGTACTTCTTGGGTTCCACTCACTTAATAGGAATTTATTTTTTCAACTTAAAATATGAGGGGGTTGAAAGGGGCTTAAAACCCAAAAATAAAACCCTGTCTGTCTATTTATTGTATGTATAGAACCATAAGGACTAAGAAGCTGAAATTTTTGCATAGTGGCTTCTGAAAGGCCTTAAACAGTCAATAGGAAAGCTTTTTAAAAAATTCACCCTATAAAGAAGCACTATTACTCTCCACCCCAGAAAAAAAATATATATGTATATAATTAATATATATATATATATATATATATATATATATATATATATATATATATATGAGAGAGAGAGAGAGAGGGGGGTAGATAGATAGATAGATAGATAGAACCGGTATTTAATTTGAGATCAAGGACGTTAAGTTACAGAGGAGACACATCTGAAGAATGACAACACTTTACTGATAAAGTTAATTTAAATTAATTCAATGACATTACACAGCTGATGGTATTATTGTATTCTGTAAAGAAGAGTGGGTATTTAGCTAGTATATCATAAATTTAAAAAGTTGTACATTTGAAACAGAATTTTTAGAAAACTTCATATGCAGTTGAATGCTGGTCTTGTTAAACATGAAATCACAATTTAAAAAGAAAATAGTTAACATTCATTTTCACATTCTATATTAATGGATTCATTTATTCCTTCGTGATTTTTACGTTTCATTCAAAAGTACTCACTGGAAGCACACGAATTTGTGCCATAGCATTGTTATATATCTGCACACGGAAATTACTGAACCTGTTAGGGATATTTATTTCAAAAATTGATATTCTTTTAAATACTTATTCAAATCAAGAAAAATGTTATTATACAAAACTTTAAATACATCCAAAACTCATTTGTAAACATGCAAGGGTAGTGCAATGTAACATATCCTTATGACTATTTAATGATACATACACAGATATATGTATTTATATATGAATATAGATCTTATCGATATATATATATATATATATATATATATATATATATATATTGTAGGGTTCGCGTGTTGCTCAGATGCAAATTTCTGGTAGCTGCGCAGTGCAGGCCAGTCGATGTGAGTTCGGAGCAGGTGTCTGGTCTATTTAAGTGACACACGCTGAGTTGGCAAGAGCCTAAGAAGGGAGTGGAGATTTGTACGGTAGTGCGTTACGCTATTAGTAGATATACGAAAGAGTCGAGAAAAGTTAGATTGAAGGTGATAGCGGTATTTAACTGATAGAGCACTTATTAGTATTTAGCCTAGGCGGCTGCACGATTTCGATAGTTATTTCAGAGCCCGATGGTTACGGGTATTGTTAGTGAACGTATATTCTGCCTGAAAGGGTTCATTACGACTTTAAAGTTCAGTTTCTTAGTACCGCAAGTTGCGATACTGTTGTGTTATTATTTGAAGCCCCAAGTCGGTCTATGTTAGTCTACCTCTACGTAGAAAATAAAGGAATTATTTATATTTATGCCTATTACTTTATAGTGTGCCTGGACCGTTAGAGGATTCACAGGGTAAATAAGAAACAGAACCATATAATATATATATATATATATATATATATATATATATATATATATATATATATATATATATATATATAGATAGATAGATAGATGTATATATATATATGTATATATATATATGTATATATATGTACACACACACACACATATATATATATATATATATATATATATTAAGAATTTTGATACAATTGTGGAGGTGCAGACTGCACGCCAGTACTATGCGTTGGGAGTCGCAGGCTGCCTTCCAGTTCGTTCAGCACATCATGAAGTTTTATATTCAAATTTCTCGTCTAATCTTGTAACTTCATCACCTAGGTGAGCATTTAAGCAGGTCAGGACTACAGTTCAGCAGAGAACTTCAGCCTAGGTTCTCGCAAGTTGCGTCAAAGTTTCTCCCGGGGACTTTTCCCCTTTTTGCTTCGTTTTGGGGCTCGAGTGTGATTTCAGTTTTAAAATTGTATTAATTTGCTAAGTATCATAGTTGTTGAAACGTACCTCGTGTTTTTTTTTTTAATAAATTGTTAAGTTGAATTTTCGTTGTCTCTGACTGGTAATGGCACCAGATCGGCCTATGGTACACAGTTATACGAGCTCGATAAATCACAGGACATAATCTAAGAGGATTTATTAACTGATCTAAATATTTAAAACCATTTCAAAATGACAAAAACTGAACATGAAGACGTTTCACGCTAATTTTGTTTGCACGCTTTTAAGCCAAACGATAACTATACTTTTGCAATATAAATATCTACCATCGTTCTAATTCGTAGCATATGCAATGTTCCGTCACATCAGTTGATCTATAAATCTATTATTAGCCCCAGCTTATAATTCCATATTTCTCGAACAATGCTAATGGATACGAATTTAACGAATTTGTATCATATGTACCATATCTAACATTAAAATCCTGTCTATGGTCTGTCAGTACTGCATAAATCCCAAATGTCCTCAAGCGGAATATAATCATATGCTTAACCTTTTGCTTACGGGGCCCATTTTTCCAATTCCCTCTTTAGAACGGGAAATTTCATAAACCCCGTGTGAGAACGGCCATGAAGAGGGTTATATATATATATATATATATATATATATATATATATATATATATATATATATATATATATATATATATATATTCATTCATTCTTGGACCCGTATTCTTGGGATACATGCTATCCCACCCCGTAAGGAAAAGGTTAATGTAAACTTTATAAAAGTTTCATTTAAAAAAAAAAAAACTCTTAAAAGGTCGGCATTCCACAAATATTTTAATTCATGAAATCAAATTAGATAGAATTCAAGTAAAATGTAACTAATGGAATTAATAAGGTTTTCACAAAAGAAAATATCATTTTTAATCATTCGGGGTAGTTTTTTGGATACCAGTATGTAATATATTACAAATAACAATTTAAAAAATTTACTGACCTTTTCAGATCATAGATTTTCGAGGTAGGTTTTCCCAAAATATTTTTAATTCATGAAATTAAACTAGATTGCATTTAATGGGGAATCTTACTATTGGAACTGATAGACTTTTTACAAAAGAAAAGATCATTTTTCACCATTTAGGGAAGTTCAGTGGAAACCACTATAAAATATATCACAAATAATAATTTTTAAAAAGTTACTGACTTTTTAGAGCATAAATTTTCAATTTCTGGTATCTATCTTCTATTCTCACTGATTTTTCAAATGATGAACAGAAAGTTTATGGCTTTCTTGGTTGTCAAGCACAATAGCATCTTTTTTAGGACGTGAATGATCTATTTTTGTAATATTTTATCACCCAGCATCTATTTTACCCTCTCCTTTTTTCGGGAAATATAGAACATACATCTCATTTTGAAAGGAAATGCGAGGAAAGAAGTATACTCCCTTATCAAGAATCTACGGGGAAAAACCCAATGCCAGGAAAGAATACTGTACAATTTTTTTTTTCCTCCGGTATTTCTTAAACCTCACTACAACTTCAACCTTTCATTAGATAGGAATTTCAGAGCTTCTCTGTTTACCAATAAAAAGGATAAGACCTTTTTTCAAGCGAGGTTCTTGTTTCTTACATCGATCAGGACTGCATATATGTATCCTATAATGAAAGAATATATCTTACATGTAAAAAAAAAATATGTGTGGATTCGAAGATTTTATAATTATCACTTTTAGGAACAATAGTATTTAGTGATAGCAGAAATAAAATATTTCTTGATTATTTTCAGCATATAAAAAATATAACCATCTGTTGTTTTTTGCTGTTGCACTTTCATATCCAAAATCACCAACAATTGTGAGTTGCCTTCAAATTCTATCATATATCCCAATATCTTAATCATATAACATCACATATCAGTTCGGAAGTCATATTTCGTTGTCCTTATTTAAAAACCACGTAACTAGCATATCTCTTTTTTTTTTACTGGATGAACAAAAAATCTGATTTATTCGACAATGAAAAGATAAATGATTATCGTTAATTCTTAAAAATAAATATTAAAATGTTCTGATATACCGGGTGGTTATAATTAAACTTCCCCTATAAACGGCATCCTACAGCGCAAACGGGTGAACGGAATGCATCGAAATTTTGTATATGGGCTATACACGAGATGCGCTCACGGAATTTCGAAAAAAAAAATTTGTTCCAAAATGTCCACCAGAGGGCGCCTTTTCGGGAAAAACATGAAATTTAACACAATAAACGACCAAAACGGAATACAGATACAATATAAACATTCATTGAATAGTTTCTGATCAGCTTGTCATCGAACCACATTAAGTAAAGGTAAAGGAGAAACAAAAACAGTTCAGTTTGTAGAAACAAGAACAGATTAGGACGAAATTGCACTAGAGTGGCAGTTGTTAATCGTGTCCAGGACGATGTAGGGAAAGCTGCTCCACTGGACCACCTTCATTCACCTGCAAAATTTAGAAACAAAACCAGTTCAGTTTGCGGAAACAAGAACAGATTAGGACGAAATTGCTCAAGAGTGGCAGTTGTTAATCGTGTCCAGGACGATGTAGGGAAAGCTGCTCCACGTGAGCACCTTCATTCACCTGCAAACTTTCAAGTCGATGGACAGTGTGTTCAACAGCAGATCGTTTACTGATCAGTTGTGAGGCTTCGCACATGAAGCGTTATGGAGTTCTTTAAGTCATTCAACGTCGCAACACCTCCACGATACACCAGACTTTTTAAATGAAGGTGGTCACGTGGAGCAGCTTTCCCTACATCGTCCTGGACACGATTAACAATTGCTCCTCTTGTGCAATTTCGTCCTAATCTGTTCTTGTTTCTGCAAACTGAACTGTTTTTGGTTTCCCCTTACCTTTTCTTAATGTGGTTCGATGACAAGGTGATCAGAAACTAGTCAATAAATGTTAATATTGTTTCTGTATTCCATTTTGGTCGTTTATTGTGTTAAATTTCATGTTTTTCCCAAAAAGGCGCCCTCTGGTGGACATTTTGGCACTATTTTTTTTTCAAAATTCCTTGAGCGCATCTCGTGTATAGCCCATATACAAAATTTCGTTGCATTCTGTTCACCCGTTTGCGCTGTAGGATGCCGTTTATAGGGGAAGTTTAACTATAACCACCCGGTATATATATATATATATATATATATATATATATATAATATAAGCAAGCCACACTGTTATGTAATTATATATCTTCATAATTAAAATGGAGTTGCAAGGTTCGCAACAGTTAAGTTAAGGAGTTAAGTATTATGTGTTGTTTTCCCATTTCTTTGGATGATTTAAATATTTTGGAGGTATGAGGCATGACAGAGTTTTACAGGGACCATAAACCAATGTAATAGCATAAAAATGCCAAAATCATACTTTTCGTATACTTAGCGTATTTACACACACACACACACATATATATATATATATATATATATATATATATATATATATATATATATATATATATATATATATATATATATATATATATATATATATAATATTAAATCTTTGAATGCATGTGTAGTTCAATACAATAAATAATTCACTCAAAAACACCAAAATTTTACGAGTACAATTTCCTTATACAAAAAATACAAAAATAAACGATGATGCAAACATAGCCATACTGGGTATGATGAGGCTTCAGTGTGTATCCGAAACTCATTTCAGAGGTATTTTTAATTATATTTCTTAGCTCCTTCCTAGTTATATTTAGAAGAAAATTGGTAGTCCTTTTCAGATTTCATTACTGTCTATTGTCGGGGAAAGTTCAGTTATTTGTTCACAACAAAACTGCTTGATTTTCAGAAAAAAAACAATGCTAAACTAATAATATTTGTATATTTGGTCTAAATCTCCGAAATAAAAAGGAAAATATTGAAAGCTTTCAAAAGACAACAAATCAATAAAAATGTTATTATATACTATGATAATTAGAATGGTAAATAATAAATTCCTAACCTTGCCTTATATTTAAAACACGAATGAATTTTAATACGAATAATGTCTTTTACACGAAAATTTACATCAACAGTGGTGCAACTGCGTTTCACCCCTGTTACTGGTTTTGCATATTTTTCATGTACTTTAATTAATTGTATCCAAAGAAAATACATCATTTTTGTATAACTGTTTCATTGTAACTTGTAATTAATCAGAAGTCATAATCAAACTATTCACTTAAAATGCTATATAGACGATTCGACCACACTATTAAACCTTGCCTGAAAAGATGATTACATTACGAACTGAGACTAAATTATAAATGGTAAAAAGTCATTTATGGAAATGACATAGCAATATATACATTGCAGAATATACAATGAAGATTGGCATCTTCATTGTATTTAGCAGCGATGAGCTAGATTTCATCCTTCTTTTAGGCTTTGCATACTGTCAATGTTTTATATCTAAAGTTTGCAAAGGAATGTTAATTTTTGCCCAAGTAGTCTTACTACAACTTTCAAGGATTCTGTGGTATGAATTTAACATACCACAGAAATGCATTGAAAGTAATAAACAGAAAATTTAAGGAAGCTATTTGAGAGTTCATAAAAGAAGGCTTGAACCTTAACTGAAACCTATCTGTTCCAGTCTGATCATCTCCGAACTTTTCCTTCTTCGATTATATTAACTCTTTTTTATTTTTAATCATAAACTGTTCCCAATGTAATTCTACTAACAGCTGCTGTAGTGAATTGTAGCGCAAGATTTCTATAAATAGATCACTTCCTGTATAGCGCGCATGCGCATTGATTTTCAACATTTCGATTCCCGCGTTAAGTAAATTTTTGTCATTTCGAAAGGGTGCTTCTTACTAAGAGCACATTCTATTTTCATTAAATGTTATTCTTAATATTAATTCTGTTAACTTTCGTTTCTTTTGTCGTTTGATTTAGAAACTTTTAACCACTGAACCTCATGTTGACTACTTCCACTATCCAAAGATGTACAGTTTTCTCGTATATAAATGACCGTACACTTCCAACACTATAATTTATCAGAGTTAAATGGTCATAATTTAGTCTTTGTTCCTCACTAGACTATCTGGTGTTTAGACGATACATTATTTACTGTCCGGCCATCTTCTTAAAGCCATGAATTTTCTCCTTTGCAAAGCATAGGCAAATTCATCTTGAGAAACTTTATCTGGTTACGTCATGAGCCTTAATTACTATTCCCTTACGACATCGTCAGTTCGCTTACCTCGTTAAGGGCATCGCAGGTTCTTTTACGAATAAATTTAGGTCTGGATGAGCAAGTGTAAAGTTAATTGAATGATAACTCGGTAGAAATATAAAGTAGGAATATAATCATTAACACTGTAACAAAAATGTTAAAATATGATGAACCTTGCACCTGCTAAATTCCTAAGTATGTTTTGCCAAATGATAGACAATGATTCTTAATCAAAATCAAGTAACTTTTATTTCAAGTTATATAAAGAATTCTGGAAAGATTAAAAGCGATATGCAATGTAAAACGGATATTTAAATCAATCAATAAATCAATCAATCAGTAAACAACAAATTAAATATACACACACACACACAAATATTTATATATATATATATATATATATATATATATATAATGCAATAGAATTTTTCTTAAGTAATAATAACTAAAACGTTATAGTGCAAGTTTGTAAAAAATATTTGTTGTATCAATTCTATTAATAAGATATAAAAGTTGAAAATATTATCTTCAGTTGTTTCATATCGCTAATTCCTGAGTATGTTTTTCCCAGTGATAGACAATGATTCTTAATAAAATCAAGTAACTTATATTTTAAGTTATTCTTGAGAGAATTCTGGAGAAATTAAAAGCGATATGCAATGTAAAACGGATATTTAAATCAAAAATTAAATCAATCAATCAGTAAATAAAAAATTAAACACACACACACACATATATATAAAATTATAACGCAAGAGTATTTTTCTTAAGTAATAATAAATAAAAAGTTATAGTGCAAGTTTGTAAAAAATATTTCTTGTATCAATTCTATTTATAAGATATAAAAATTTATAATATTATCTTCAGTTGTTTCATATCACTAATATCATTGAAAGAATAAATGTTTATGTAATTTTTAGCATAAAATTTGCATATGAATTAACATTGTACAGTTTTGATATAAAACTTTTATCCCTGTTTGGATAAAATATAGGTACTATGCATATTTACTTTCTTAACTGAATATATAAATCGATTTTTTTTATTTTAAAATCCATGCAATAAAAATTAAGATTGACTTTTCAAAGAAATTAATTTCCTACATATGATACACATACGCAAGATTTTTTTAAGCTGTTACCAGTGACTTAAGCAAATTTATTTAATGCAGTATGAAAAGATATATTACCATTGAACAATTCCATTTAGAAATAATATAATTCCATTCAGTAATTGTTTTAATTAAAAAGAACGTTTATGCAATAACTTTATTGAAAGCTAATTAATTTCTATATTTAGCAACGAATAATTTCCTATATTCAAATTTTTTTGTCGAACAAAGAAAAGTCTAGAATATTTTAAAACTATTTTTAGCGTCTCAAAAGTGATTGTTAACAATTTTGAGCACACCTTTAGATTGTGTGTTCATGCATGGCATCTTATTAACTTTTCTCATATTTATTTTCCCAGTTTCAAGAACTATAGTCTTTTGTCCGCTAACATGAACAGAAATGAAAACTTTATATTCTAGGAATGTCTATGGAACGTATAATATGTCTATCTTTACATTTTATAATGTCAAAAATTTCAGAAAAAAGTCTGTAGTTTGAAAGTTTCAGTTTCTTTTTACGTAGTTAAATTTTACATCGTATCTTTTAGTTTCTCATATATATATATATATATATATATATATATATATATATATATATATATATATATATATGTATATATATATGTATATATATGTATATATATATATATATGTATATATATGTATATATATATATATATATGTATATATGTATATATATATATATATATATATATGTATATATATATATATATATATGTATATATATATATATATGTATATATATATATATATATATGTATATATATATATATATATGTGTATATATATATATATATATATATATATATATATATATGTATATATATATATATATATATATATATATATATATATATATATATATATATATATACTGTTAAAATTTGTTATCCTACTACTTTTACTTTTTTACTTTCATAGTTTTAAATTTATTTTCACCTATGCGAAATGAATTTTCTTGCTCTTCCATTCTAAGAAAAAACCACCTAACTAAATTTGGGTGTAAGGCATTTGAGTATCTTTTCTTTCCAATCCCCTTGGTGTAGGACAGCCTGTACCAAGTCCAAAGGACCTAAGTCCTCAAATCCTATGTCCTTCGCGAAGGGTTTAAGACAAGGTACCATTAGGGCGGAAGTCTGACTTGACCTCGAAGAAAATCGGTCCCGTAATTTTGAACCGAGTCAAGTGACGAGCCCGGAACACTTGACCCCGTACTTCCAGAGGTAAATTTGTGAACTTGGAGGACATTGCAACCACGACCTATTTTACGTGCCCCGGCCACCATTAGTGAATACGGATTTGAGTATCTTCCTCACTTAAGACCCACTGAGCGAAACCGAAGGGCAGATATGTTTGCAGATCATAGACCACTTCGCTAAACAGCATCCGCAACCGGTATATATCAAACAGCGCGTATTATGTTGCCATCCACGGTTGATTAATGAGATGCTACGAACTTAGCAGAGTCTCGAGGGAGCGACTGACCCTTAATTACTATTCCCTTGTATTTATTGTAAGGTAATTTTATAATGTAATACTTCTGGTGAGCCTTACGTTACAAATGTACCCTAGTTTCTTCGCGAATGCTTGTTGTGAATTCTCGGCTCAAAAGGCGCTCCACACAAGGCAGTTCGGATCGACTTTCACGGTGTGACACTGTTTCATTTACTACATGAAATTAGTATTTATATAAGTTTGTGATGCCCCGTTCCTACCCCTCAACATGTCATCTATCGGTGAACTGTTGATCTGGGCTGTCTCGTAAACTGTAGGATAAGAGGCCATAAAGTTCTTGTAATGTGCGGTTCTGACGTTATAGAAAGCATAAATCCCAGAGTGGTTCGAGAGCTTTTGAGATTTTTGACAGTATAGTGACATTTAGAATCCCATAAACTTCGAACACTTACCAGCACTTCAAACGCCAGAGAAATCCCTTTGAATTTGAAGACAGTATAAAAGAAGACCCCAATAGTCCAAGCGGGAGATATATGTTTTTGAATGCCAGAGAGACGCATCTCTCTATGTCAGAGATGCCTCATAGGCCAGAGCTGTCGTTGAACCCGAAGCCGTCCTGAATATCTAACTTTATATATTCTAACTCGCTGTATATACTTGCTTTAAATGTTGTAGTTGTAGTATGATTAACGTATCGTAGTAAAGTAATTGAAGCGAAAGGCTTGTCGTATTATTGACTACGGTGCAACGGGTTTGTAGTGTGGTGATCAAAGAGATTCGCGAAAAAATCGACAGTCTAGTGTAGCATGATTGCTACAGGATGTCGTTTACTTTTTATGGAAACGATTGTGTAATTTATTTTTGGCATTTGCATTTTGATTTAAAAATTTGGCAGCTTCAGAATAAGCGGTTGCTACTCTTTTGAATTGATTGGAATGTAAAATAACAGATTTATTTTGATAATGACTCCTAAAATTGATAGATGGCTCGAAGGTTGCGTAACTGCGCTTTCCGAAGAGAAATATTCGTATCAACAAAGCGGTATTCGAATATTCGTAATACGAATATTCGTATTATAAAGCGGTGTAAAAATCGCGATTATGGCATTTCAAAAAGTGATATTTATAATATATTAAATTTGAACGATACAAAAGTCTAACTGAAAGTAAAAAATGTAAACATGACCGCGAAACCTCATCCCAAGAATGTTCGAATACAGGTAAATATCAAGAAAGTCAAGTCTCTGATCCTAAAAGAAAATAATCCCACTCATAGATCCATTGCATCGAAATTAGAAATGTTTTCTGGCACTATAAGTAAAATCATTCATAAAGATTTGAAATTAAAAAAGATGTTTAAGCCTAAAGTTCATCGGCTTTTGCCAAAGAATATTGCTGAAAGAAAATCAAACTGTAGAAAATTATATGAAAAACACTTAGCTGCTGAAAAGTGGAAATTTGGAGTAACACTTGACGAGGCATGGGTGTATTTAAGTGACTGTAATAAAAAAAAGACAAATTTTCTATTGCTCAACTGACGGGAATGACCGTACGAAATGGCTTTGTTGGTGAACAGAAAAGTTCCCAAACGGATTCATGAAAGTTGAACGATTTTGTTACAATGGCAAATTAAAAACCAAAAATGTCTCAGAAGCCAAAATTAATTCCCTCTACTATCGTCAGAATATTTTTGAACCCATTTTTGAAGAAGAAATTCCAGCCTTACATGGAAAGGAAATTCAAAAAATTTAGCTTCATATGGACAAAGCCTCTAGTCATACGTCTAAATCAACTGCCGTTTATTTCCCAAAGAAAGAATCAGAAACAGGAATAAAGTGTATCCCATTTAATGAAATACCTGTAAAATAACCTGACGCTTCTCCGATGGACTTTTGCGCTTTCGGTTTATTAAGAGTAGCCTTGAGAAAACGGCATCCAAGAACTTTGGACGGACTTTGGAAAACGGTCCAAGAGGAATGGGGTAAAATTGACATGACAGTACTAAGAAAAAGTTTACTTTCAATGGAAAATTCGAGCTAGAGCTATTGTCAAGAACCATAGCTATCAGATAGAAACAAATCGCCGAAAAAATACAGCATTTATGCATAAAACTTAACCATCAAAATCGTTTCCATAAAGTGCGAACGACCTTCTGTAGACTTGAGAGGCTCTACTTGTAATTCACTTTCAGGCACTGACTACTAAAAGTTCCTGTTACTACATCACAATTATTTTTAAAAGTCAGTTGTTGCCTTTAATTAGAGTTAATTTTCCGTCAAGATGTCGCTCCCATGAAGTTTATAGTAGTTTAGGTTATTAGCTGGAGCTTATTATTTTTCAGTGTTTGTAATGAGTCAGTCTTTTACATGTTTGTTTTCCTTTGATCGTGTTTATTTGTCAAGATATTTTGTCCCACATCTAAGTGGATCGCTTTGCTAGGTGCCTGTCTTAAGCTAAATTCCATTTATAACGTATTGTTAGACCTGCATAGTGGTTAACGTTCTGAGGTGCCACGCAGTTATTTATTTGGGTTCAAATCCCGAATAAGGCATGTTCGTTTCCGTGCCGTCCCACTCTTAGGGAGCAAGGCTGGTGACCTATATGGTGATCCCATAATAAAGTAGTTAGATAAACTTCCCGGATCTTCATAGGACAATGTCAGAGAAGTAACTACCGCCCGAGGAAACTGCATTGCAAAAATAAGGTCTGTCAGACTTTGTTTTCCGCATACTCACAAGATGGTTGAACTTAAGTGAATTGGTATAAATCTTTTAAAAATGGTACATAAATGAATTTGAACGACTGATGTGTTATTATATTATGAAAATACCAAGTCTTTGTTATCAAACATTTTTATTTCATTAAATTTGCAATATTTACCTATCATGTTGACTAAAAATAATAAAGGCATTTAAAAAATAACAAATAGCTTGTGAAACTAAATTGGGGATATGCTCTTCAAAGCAGTTACTGCTTATGAAATTTTAAGAGGGCCCAGGACAGAAAATTTCATAAAATACCCCAAAATTTGCAAAGTTTTCAGAGCTTTTAGAATGAAATGATACGAATAACGTGTTTCTTCTACGACTGATTAATCTGACTCAATATTATTATAATATACTGTCAATACGTACCTAGCAGTACATCTGTTCTTTAAGTCTTTGTCTAGAAATAAACCGCTTTTTAACTTGTTATCTTCAGAAGGAACTATCTATAATCTCTTGAAAGTTTTCTCAATGAAATTCTATGCTTGAATATCTTGACAATGTTTGAAACAAGTACAAATAAATAATGAATTTAATCAATAGATCCTTGGTTCGTGTTTAAAATCTCGAACCGAATTTTTTCATACTTGTTTATTTATTTATAAAACCTCAATACTATATTTCAAGCTGAGAAAATGAGTATGTTCATTTTTGAGAATTTTGAGTCTTAGACCCACTTAAAGTGCAATTAAATAAACTATAACTCATCTATAATATATAAAACAGTTCCGTAACTGACTGACTCACTGACTGACATACAACGCACAGACCAAACCGCTGGACCTAAAGGGCTGAAATTTTGCATGGCAATTCTTCTTATAGTGTAGGGGTGCACTAAGAAAGATTTTAGAAAAATTCTTCTTAGATTTTTTAAAATTAAATTTTTAAGCTGATTTAGTAACTTTTTTTCAAGTTTGCATTTAAAATAATACTTTGAGGGTTTAAAAATTTATATCACGAGAAAGATCATAAAAATTCCTTTAAAATAAAACTTTTTCGATTCTTTACCCCCATTTTCTGATTTTTGGTGAATTTTTAAAGATTAATTTTTAGAATTTAATTTATTAAATGCTGATCACGTGATTTCTTTTTCTGGTACTTCAAATAAATTTCTCGTCACGTGCATAACAACTAAACAGACAAATAATATATTTTTCTTTTTTTGCCAATGTGGCAGACGATTGGACATTATCTAAAAAAATATTAAAATACAGTAAAAGATATGTTCCTCAAACTGTACTACAATAACTCTTCTATATTCTTTAGTATGTCCTATTAGATTTAATTTGAATATTTTCTTCTACATTATTTTGCCTATAAAAATATCCCTTACGATTATTTTATAATTTTTTTACATGAATTGTATACATTGATAGTCGTATTTATTAAATATATATACATATATTTAATTCTTTTGGCCTTAATTGCATACATTGACCGTTGTATTCAATTCGAAGGTACTCCGTAGCGAAGTGCGGGTTTTCAGCTAGTTAATGTATAAAGGTGTTAACTTAGTCTACTAGCAGTTTGGATCTTACAATGTAAATTACGTTTCATATTTCGAGTCAGTCTTAGGAAGTGTTCACATAGAATCCTTCAGGTTCAGCGGTACTCGTATTGAAATATATTTAACCAATTACAAACCTCCAAATGATTAAACGATTAACGATAGGTCTGTGATTTGTTTAAAATATATCAATGTGAGAAGCGCTGATACTGACGGATTCTACTATGTGAACAGGACCTCAGTCAATGAAAGATCGTTTGTACAATTATTGATTGAAAATTATTTTATGCATTAGGGTTCTTTTTCAAAATGTGTTTTGAAAAAGAATTGTAGGAACTGTAACTACTTAGTTTACACATTCATATATTAAGTCTACCAGCAGTTCGGATCTTCTAGAGTAAGTTACGCTTCACATGATCAGTTGGTCATAGTCAATCGAAGATCGGTTGTACAGTTATTGATTGAAAATCATATTATGCAATACGGTTCTTGTGGCAGTGAAAAAGAGAGAGTATTATTAAATGGGGTTATTAGAAATTAATAATACTCTCTCTTTTTAACCGCCACATTTAGGGCCGTGATCGTATAGTGGTTAGTACATTGCGTTGTGTCCGCAATAACCCAGTTTCGTATCCTGGTCACGGCACCAAATGTGGCAGTGAAATAGTGAGAGTATTATTAATTTTTAATAACCCCAATTAATAATACTCTCTCTTTTTTTACTGCCACATTATGTGCCGTGACCAGGATGTTAGATTAATTAACATTCATTATTATAAAAAATAAATAAATACAAACGAATTAATAAACATCACAAGCAAAATTGAAAATGGAATAATTTTTTCTTCATCTAGAAACAAGGTCACAAATGTGAAATTAGCAAAACATCTCTCCTGCCAATTCTTCCTACTTCCCCTTTGCATATGGTCTACTCACATAAAACAAACTTTGTCAACTCCAGTCTCTTACTTTAAAATGAATACAAACTAAGTGATAAACATTTCAAACAAAATTGAAAAAGGGCATAATTTTTACTTCATCTAGAAACTATATTACTAATGCAAAATTAACAACATATCTTTCATGCCAATTTTTCCTACTTCCTCTTTGAATATCGTCTTCTCACATAAAGCAAACTTTGTCAACTCTAGTCTCTTACTTTAAAATGAATACAAACTAAGTGATAAACATTTCAAACAAAATTGAAAAGGGGCATAATTTTTACTTCATCTAGAAACTAGATTACTAATGCAAAATTAACAAAATATATTTCATGCCAATTCTTCCTACTTCCCCTTTGAATACCGTCTACTCACATAAAACAAACGTAGTCAACACCAGTCTTTTACTTTAAAATTAATGGCAAACAGCTAACTTTTTTGTGTGTATTTCTTTTTTCATAAATAAGAAAACCTAAAATTTGCTAAACCCTCGAAATATTTCTCTTTATATACTACACAATGGATCATTCAATTTTCCATTATTATCGTTTTCCTTAGAAAAGGTTTAAAAGCTTTCTTGACAGAATGCCATTAAATTAAGATACATATCTTATGTACTAAAAATTACAAAATACGTTCTATTTTCGGCGAAATGAAATATCGCCCGAAGAAAAGTGATTTAGGTTTAATAATATTTCACCATGATTGATGTTTCTTTTATATCTCTATGCAATCGATTTTTGTAATGTTGTTTATATTCGGAAAACCTACTTTTTGGAATCATAAACTTCTTTCTTTCGTTTCCTGGGAATATTTAAAATACATGAAATTTTAATGTGAATAATTTTTCTTTTTCTTGTATTTTTGTTTTTCTGTTTCTCTTCCAACATAGAAATTGGTATGCCATCTTGCACGGTGTCATAAAACTCATGTGAGAACGCACATTTCGTCGCTTTTATTTTCTTTTGCGAACTTCGTAGCACCGTGAAATTTAAAAGACTTAAATAAAGGCACATTTTTAAATTTTTGTCATTGAAGGGACGTATTTTATTAACAGTTATAAATGAAGTATTTTTTATGTTAAAACCTTGTTTTTTATTCAAAACTAATATATTTTTATTGTCATAAAATAAATCAAACGCGTGACAACATTTTTACGAACGATGCACGAAAACTGAGAATTCCTTCAATTATTTAAATCCGAATTAGGTAAAATATTTAATAATATTTCAACATGATTATTGCTTATTTTATATCTCTATGCAATCGATTTTTGTAATTTTGTTTATATTCGAAAAACCTACTTGTTGGAATCATAAACTTCATTCTTTCTTTTTCTGAGAATATTTAAAATACATAAAATTTTAATGTGAATAATTTCACGTTTTTTTTTAAGTTTCATTTTCATCGTAGACACTTATATACCTTCTCTACGGTGTTATATAACTCATCTGAGATAGCACATTTCGTCGATTTTGTTTTCTTTTGTAAACTTTGAAGCCCCCCCCCATGAAATTTTAATAACTTGAAAAATGTCAATTTTTTTCATTTTTTTCATTTAAGGGACTTATTTACTAACAGTTAAAAATAAAGTGTTTTTTATGTTAAAACTTTATTCTTTAAAACTTAATTATTTTTCTCATAATATAAATAAAACTCTTGACAGCATTGTTAGAAATGGTACCCGACAAATGAGAATTCCTCACATTGTTTTGTTCTTAATGTTTAAGTTGGCATAATCCCGATCTTATGGTTTCGAGAGCCAGAGTAAGTTTTTTGAAGGTATCTTACTGTCCTTTAAAATTATCACCTCTAAAATTAATTTTTTTATACCCTAAAATGAGTTAGACAAGTTAGCAATCTGAAACCTTAATTACTTTACATTAGGCTCAATTTGTTTTCACAAAATTATTATCACTCTCTTAACTTTTCAGTAAATAGAATTCAGAAAAGGGTACACTCTGAAAGAGACAAGATAGTTCTGTAGTGGCTTGGCAGGTAGCACACTAAATAACTATTTTTCGTTATTTATATTTGTGTTAATTTACTTTATTTAATACTAGCTGAAAACCCGCGCTTCGCTACGGAGTACATTCAAATTAAATACAACGGTCAATGTATGCAATTAATGCCAAAATTATGTTTAAATATATTTATAATAAATACAACAATGTAATTGATGTAAGAAATATATATATATATATATTTATAAAACTCGTAAGGGATATTTATTTTTTTTTGGATAATATCCAATCGTCTCCTGCATTAGAAAGAAAAAAAAAATTTTTTTTTGTCTATTTAGTTGTTATGCACGTGACGATAAATTTATTTAAAGTACCAGAAAAAGAAATCACGTGATCGGCATTTAATAAATTAAATTCTAAAAATTTAAATTTAAAAATTCACCAAAAATCAGAAAATCGAGGTAAATGTTCGAAAGATTTCATTTTAAAGGAATTTTTATGATCTTTCTCGTGATATAAATTTTATAACCCTCAGATTATTATTTTAAATGCAAACTTGAAAAAAGTTACAAAAACAGCTTAAAAATTTAATTTTAAAAAATCTAAGAAGAATTTTTCAAAAATCTTTCTTAGTGCACCCCTGCACCATAAGAAGAATCGCCATGCAAAATTTCAGCCCTTTTTGTCCAGCGATTTGGTCTGTGCGTTATATGTCAGTGAGTCAGTTACGGAACTGTTTTATATATATAGATTATGCGCATTAATTTTGATTCACGTTTGCTTGCTGAATGGTAAAGATTTTTAATAAAAAGCTGATTGTATTTTTTGCTGTTCCATAGATTATGCTGGTTTTAGCTAGACCAGGCAGTAATGTAATGGTATTGATAGTAGATGCTGAAAATGTGTTTGTAAAAATTTAAATAAACCTTATGTTAAACAGAATATGTGCGCGTACTAAGAACATATTACCCAACATTTGGTGACCCGGTCCACTAAAGTTCCGTTGGTAGAATCCCTGTCTTGAGGTTTGGAGACGGTCTGTGATTCCCCAGATCCCTCATTAATGTTTGAAACTGAACTGTTTAGACTTGGTCAGTTTCTAGATGCTCGTTACAACGATATTCAGAATCCAATCATCTCATTCCTTATCTCTCTTCCGGTCTAGCGTTTTCGCTCCACCCTCTCTAATTGTGTGCCATTGGTCTTCACTTTACTAACCTCTGGAGCATCCATCCTTAGACAATTACTTCCAAATTTCATCCCTATTTATAAATTTCTTCAACCATCTTAAATGGCTCTTAGACAGCCGTCCTAAGCGGCCCACGCTCTCCTCTCTTGTGAGACTGGGGTGGGAACACCCTGGTGCTTGAAAGGCAAGTGTGTGGGGGTCGGCTGCCTGCTGCGGTTTACCCTCACCAGTGGGGGTTCAACCCGGTGGACCTTAGCTTCTATGTCGGGCCCCTTCCGTTACATTTGTATCATTTGAAACTCGCATGCATTTGTGATTTCTGAATATAAATCGAACGCATGGTAACTTTGTATAGAATGGAATCTGAAAAATGAAAGTCCTTCATTTTGCTGGGATATTTTTGAGGATAGAATCCTAATCTCCAGCTTATGAGGGTTCGGACCAAACTCTGGGATCTCTTACTAGCCTTTAAAACTAAAATACATTAATTTTTAACTAAAATTAAAGCACGAAATCCAAGGACACAAGTTAGAGAAGTATGTAAAATACTAGCTGAATGCCAGTGCTTCGCTACGGAGTACATTCAAATTAAATACAACTGTCAATGTATGCAATTAATTCCAATATATATATATGTATATATATATATATATATATATATATTTATAAAAAAATCGTAAAGGATATTTTATAGACAAAGTAATGAAGAAAAAATATTCAAATTAAATTTAACGATCAACGTGTGCAATTAATTTGCATGTTTAATATATATAAAACATACTAATTTGAATTAAGTTCTTAAAAAACTTCCATCTGAATTAGCCTAGTGGTTAAATTTGATCTTTTACCGTAATTTAATATTTTTTGTCAATTTATTTCGTTGTTATGCACGTGACGCAAAATTAAAACATCACAAAAATAAAAGAAACCATGTGATCAGCATTTAACAAATTAAATTCTAAAAATTAATCTTTAAAAATTCATCAAAAATCAGAAAAGGGAGGTAAAGATTCAAAAAAGATTTCATTTTGAAGGAATTTTTATGATCATTCTCGTTATATAAATTTTATAACCCTCACATTATTATTTTAAATGCAAACTTTAAAAAATATTACAAAAAAGCTTAAAAATTTAATTTTAAAATATCTATGAAGAATATGTAAAAAATCTTTCTTAGTGCACCCCTACACTGTAAGAAGAATGGCCATGCAAAATTTCAGGCCTTTAGGTCCAGCGGTTTGGTCTGTGCGTTATATATCAGTCAGTCAGTCGATTATGGAACTGTTTTATATATATCGGTTACATAAACATTTTATTATCTTATATGTAATTTTGTAATTACCATAAATGCCGCTCATAATCACTTTCCGATGAATGAAATAGAAAAATGCTATTTCTCCCCACATCTGGGATAGCTTTCTCTAATCTCTTTCCTTATCTTTGTTATAATTTAAAGGATCTGTAAAAGACAATTTACTTTAATACACTTTCTAATAAACGTATTGAATTAAACATTTGTCTTTGTGTTTCCTTCTTGAATATATTTTAGAACCGTGTGCAAGAAACTTTTATGTCTGACCTTTCCGGTTATTTCCACAGTACTAGTTAATGTATCTGTACCTCTAGAACTAAGCAGAAATAATTTATTAATGCTACAATTACCAAGCTAGTCAAAATTGCCAGTTTAATGCAGGTAAAAACAGGCATGTCCGAATTGTCTGTCATACAAGTATTAAACACGTTTGATGTTTTCAGGATTCATAAAAAGAAATTGATATTGAATTGCAAGCTTACAGCATGTTCTTAAGAAGATGACATAATAAGACCATAATGACGTCCTTTGTCATTTGTCGCATACCCTGGATAATTATTTCGAAGTTCAAATGTCACACATCAAGGAAACAGCCCAGAAAAAAAAAACACTTTAGATGTAATGTAGGCCATTTTCAATGAGAAATATTCATGAAAAGGAAATTAAATTCTGGTTGAACTAAAAATAAAAAGAATTACATATCTAACAGTCGTTTGTTAAGTTCATTCGAATATTATGAAAGCTACTTAAAAAAAATATTTATTTTTTCTACTTAATCTCCAAATATAATCTTGATACGTTTGGTACAACAATTTTTTAAGTTTTCTATACCCTCCAAAGAAAAAATAATTGTCTAACTCTGCAAAATAAACGTTTTTTTTTCACTAATCACGTTAGAATTTTTTAATTTCGGAACATGTGATAGCGCAAGGGGGGACAAATCTGAAGAAATGAAGGGCGGAAAACAATTTCGTAAAATAATTTCAGAAATTTAGTAGTTACAATCGCAGAAAAATGAGACCAAGAATTTTTCATAACGGCAAATAACTCTTCTTTTTCTCTAAATGGACCATTTTGTCTTAATTTCACTATTTAAACGATCCAGTAAAGATACATAGTGCTCTTCTTCCCCAAGTAGTCAATAGAGATTGTGCCATCGGTGTTCTAAAAAGAAGATGTTATAACTTTTCCTAAACATGGAACAGCTTTCTTTGTTGCAGGTTCACCTGCTTCAACTGTTTGGACTGTTCTTTCGTTTCTTGCTGGAACAGCTCCAAAATGGACTTCGGAGTTTTCACTCGTTCATGTTTGGGATCGATTGTTATCAAACGCTACTCCCACCTTTTTCGTATCCAAATATAAGCTCAAAATATTCTGTACTCTGATGAGGTTTTAATCTTCTATACTTCCTCGCCATACTATGATTTTTTTTTCAATAATTTCTGGTGTAGCGACCTTTGAAGAGCGACCAAAACATTCAGAGTCCCTTGTGCTCCTTTGACCTCAGGAAATATCGACAATCACTTGTAAATCATTCTACAGTGTGTACATAAATGAATATCCCAACTTTGCAGGTCTATTGAAAGAAAACTAAACAAAGTACAAACATGTTGTTCATGGGGAAATCAAAAATAACAGTTGGAAGTTTAAATTCGTGACAATTATAAGTGTTCAATGTGAGCCCCTTTAGTAACACGATGGAAATCGAGGCGGTACGATAACCCATCCCACACTATTTTCAGCATGTCTGGTATGACGGCTTGAAAGGCTGAAGATATGCGTGTCTACAGTTCGTCATGCGGTAGCGGTGAAACAAACACCTGATGTTTGATGCAGCCCCCAAAAGAAAATCGCACGGAGTAATGTCAGGGTTGCGAGCAGGCCATTGATGTAGCGCAAGGTCCTGGGGTGCTCGGCGACCAATCCACCGGTGTGTATCAATATATCATTCCCAATGGCCCACCCAATCTTCATGAACTTTCGACTGTTTAATTTCCGATGAACAGCAAGTTTGTACTTTTTTTAGTTATATTTCCATAGACCTGCAAAGTTCGGATATTCATGTTTGTACACACTGTACATGAAGGTAAAGACTCGGCACAATATTTATAAAAACCTGTATTTAGTTTCTTTCACCGTTTTGCCTGTTAAAGAGATAGTGTTTCATGAACACGAGGGAACATTTTTTTCTCCATTGATTTATCAGTAATAAGAGTTAACCGAATTCAATGACAGATTAAGTGTCGAATCTGTTTACATTCTACGTGCTTTTGAAGCATTTTTAGTATCTGTGTTTGCTGTGCAAAAGGTGTTATGTCCAAAATGGGCTAAAATGAGCTATCAAACCAGGCATGTTGGAAAAAACAATGGCTACTGCAAGGTAAAGAAAGCTAAATCCAATTCCACTCCTAAATATTTTTATTCATCAGGGATAATTTGGGATATGTGAAACAAAACACAACATGTTAGTGTTAAAGGGGTTACGTCCCAATCAAGGACTTAACACTCTTTACTCAACAAAAATAAAATTCGAAATATTTACTTTAAAGAAAAAAATTAAACTTAAAAAAACTGACTTTACAAAAGTCCTTTTTTGTTTTCAGTTCCGCTTTTCTGAAAACTACGATTTTTGACTTGACTCTTTTTTCGCAGCAAGCATATATAAAATATCACCTGGAATTTGAGTGCAGTGGCGCCATCTCTCGGATTTTGCATGGACTTATCAAACAATTCTCGTGTATTGATCTCAAGGAGCTATGCAAAACCACACGGAAGCATGCCAATAAAGGTCATTTGATAAAAAATCTAACCTTTGAAATTTTTACTCATTATTTATAAACAATTTATGTCAGTTCGGTGTCTTTCAGAAACCAACTGAGTTAAAATATATTTGGCGCATGGTAAGTCTTCAAAATGAAATAGATTTCTATCTCATTCAGAAATTTTATGAAATGGATAATAATTAATGTAAGACAGTATATTTTGCGTACAGTATATAAATAAAGTCACCTCTAAATTTAATTGGATAATTTCATATTTGCTTTTAATTATTTTGGTATAAACACAATTCAAATTAGATAAAAATTTTTTTAGATTTCTTTAGAGTTTCATGTTTAATCCTCATTACTGTGTTGGGTGTATTTTGGGTTCAATGTAATTAAAGAATTTTAATTGAAAAGTGTTTTCAAGGGTATTGTTAATAATAAGTAAATCCAATTAAAATAACTCGATATTAGTTTTCGGTTAATGCTTGGCTTATTTACAGTTGATTAGCTACTTCTGAAAAGATTAATATATATTGCACATCACGTAATTCAGTTTGTTTCGTGATTAAAACATAAAACAACTATGTTCATTTTAAACAATTTTAGTGAGTAGCATTACTTTGATAAAAAATATATAATTCTTGAATTCATTCTTACCTACAACTTAATATTTTTTATCCCACATTGCATATTCTCGTTAGGAACTTAGCCGTATTTTTATACATTTCTACATCAAATACTCCCTACATGATGCAAAACTGTATTTTCAATGTCTTTTCCATCGATAAATATATTTTCGGAAAAAAAGACTGCCTTAGGCCGATTTAAATAGACCAGTCTCGTTCAGTACATTCGAAGAAATAGATACTTCGGTATGTTGTTGTTTCTAATGCCACTGGCTGGAATTCTATTCCAAACCAGGTCCAAGTCCTACATAGAGGCTACCGGCATTAGGGATGCGGCCCCGGTTTTTAATGGCACCCAGCTAATACAGTAACTTTGACCGAGCAACCCCAGGGGCGACATCTGGAGGGATCACCCTCTCTCACCCTTTCTGACCTTTCGGGACTTTCCGGTCAACGGAATTATATTGCCCATATTCGGCCTAGACACAAGTATTTAAAATTTCCTCGGTACTTTTGTAATACATGCAGGGTGAGTTAAAGAATGCTGCACTTGCTACTATACAAAGCAGGTAGCCTCCTGACAAGTGGCTCCATGTGTACTCGGATGGTTCAGCAGAAAATGCGATAACAAATGCCGGTGCTGGAGTCTAGTCTAGTATTTTCAGTATTAGCTGTCCTGTTGGGAGGTACTGTGACAATTTTGATGGATAGATTGCGGCTATATCACATGCAATTGATAAATTAAAAGACAGCCATGATTATAATATTGTGTTTTTTATTGATTCTCAAGCTGCTATTTTGTCGCTTGCCAGTTTGAACTATAACGAAAATGCCCAGGTTCATTCTTGTAGAATGAAGCTAATCGATGTAAAGAAAACTGGAAAAAGCATTTCTCTTCAATGGATTCCGAGCCATAGTGATATTTTTGCTTACCAGTTTGAACTATAACGAAAATTCCCAGGTTCATTCTTGTAGAATGAAGCTAATCGATCTAAAGAAACCTGGAAAAAGCATTGCTCTTCAATGGATTCCGAGCCATAGTGATATTTTTGGAAATGAGCAGGCTGATGAACTAGCCAAGGTTGGATCTCTTATGGACCAACCTGATTCTCCTCAGCCTCTGCGAAATTTTAAAAGAATTATTTACAATAAAATGAAGGCTAATAGAATATCATTCTATGTTGATACGGCTGTGGATAAGAGGTGGAAAATCCTGCTCAACAAGAGTAATAAAATCCCTGGTTCCTTGCCTCGGTCTGTTGGAGTCGCTTGCTTTAGTATGACAACTGGACATGATTATCTACAAAAACATCTGCATCGGATAGGCATCAGGGATTCAGCTTTTTGCCTTCTGTGCCACCAGGGTGATATGGATGGTGACCACCTCAAGAACACCCCCATTGTTTCAAAGCTTATTACTGACAACTCTGTGGAGGCAAATTTTATTTCTCGCTTTTATATATCTTCATCACTATATTGGGCTGCTCGTCGACTGATGGCAGAAATGCCGAAGACGGGCGTAGTATTTAAAAAAAAAATTTTTTTAATTTTTTGTAACACATGTGATACAAAGATTTGCTATTTTTTCAACGAGGATGGACGGCAGAAACGATTCTGAAACCGGTTGTATCATATGTGATACTAGCTGAAAACCCGTACTTCGCTACGGAGTACATTCAAATTAAATACAACGGTCAATGTATGCAATTCATACCAAATATATATATATATATTATATGATAAATACGACGATCAATGTATACAATTGATGTAATATATATATATATATATATATATATATATATATATATATATATATATATATATATATAAAGAAAATCGTAAAGGATAATTTTATAGATAAAATAATGTAGAAGAAAATATTCAAATTAAATCTAATATAAAGAATAATAAAGAATATAGTACAGTTAATATAGTACAGTTTGTAGAACATTTTTTTTACTGTATTTTAATATTTTTTTGGATAATGTCCAATCGTCTGCCGCATTAGCAAGGAAAAAAAAATATTTTTTGTTTATTTAGTTGCTATGCACGTGACGATAAATTTATAGTACCAGATTAAGAAATCACGTAATCAGCATTTAATAAATTAAATTCTAAAAATTAATCTTTAAAAATTCACCAGAAATCAGGAAATGGAGGTAAAAATTCGAAAAAAATTTCATTTTAAAGGAATTTTTATGATCTTTCTCGTGATATCAAATTTTATAACCCTCAAAGTATTATTTTAAATGCAAACGTAAAAAAAGTAAAAAAAAACAGCTTAAAAATTTAATTTAAAAAAATCTAAAGTGAATTTTTTTTTTAAATTTTCTTAGTGTACCCTTACACTATAAGAAGAATCGCCATACAAAATTTCAGCCCTTTAGGTCCAGCGGTTTGGTCTGTGCGTTGTATGTCAGTCAGTGAATGAGTCAGTTACGGAACTGTTTTATATATATAGATTAAGCTAATTTTAAAATATACATTTTCTTTGTATATGTACGAGTTACTTATTTATGTCAATAAAATAAATTTTCCCGGAAATATTAATGCATATTGACTTGTTAAACTTTTTTGTATCACATGTGATACAATTGGTCCCTATGACGTTAAATCAGTTATTAGTGACTGTGCGTTGTGTGTTTTTTGTCAGTGTTTTTTAACCCTGTTTTTTTTTATTAGTTGTATTTAGGCAGGTTTTTAAAGTTGATAAAAGCATTATTTCTTGGGTTAAAATCTTCAGTTGAAGTGTTTACTTTGCATTTTTACATATATTCTTTTACACATTCCGCACGAAGCAGCACATAGCAAAGTGGCTAGACATATGCCAGACATTATTGGGGATAGGACCCATCGAAGCAGATGCAGAAATGATAAGTGCTCGGCCTTAACCACTATACTGTGTACATAATGCAAGGTTTTTTGTATTTCACAGCATCAAGAAACTGTTTTAATCCTTTCAAGGGAGCAACAACCTCCACACGGTGCAGATTTTTTTCCCGATTTTTTTAATCTTAAGAAACTTGAAAATTTTTCCAATTAAAGGTTGATTTTTTTTTTACTTCTTTAAACTGATAACAGATGGCAGTACTAGCAATTTTTCTGCTCATTTAACTGGAATACATTGAATTCAAGTGAAAAAAGACTAGATTTAGGCGTTTGCACTGTGCAAATGGCGCCTCTGAAAGGGTTGAATCATTTCATGAAAAATGAAAAATAATATAAAGTTAACACAACATACTGAATATTCTTATTTCTCATGCTGCATTCATGTATTTTATATATTGTGTAATATAAACTCATAATTAACTAATTGAAAGTCTTACCTAATATTTAAAAAAATTCTGATTGTATGTCCCGGCCCTGATGTATCACATGTGATACATGCCCCCTAGCCTCTATATTTTTAAAGAAAAAATTTAAATGCCCTATTTCTATTTCATAATGACCTAAACAACTATTTAAGTACCTTTTACAAAATATCTAGCTTTTATTTATGTCCCGGGTCTGAGGAGGTTAATAGGGATGCGACATCGATGTTCTAAACATCGATTTATTGAAGCCGATGATTTTTTAACATCTATGTTTTGAGCTCGATGTTTTACGTTGTCTCGATGTTTTCTTTAAATGAAAAAGTACCATAAAAAAAAATTACCACGTAGCATAATTTTCACTCAGTAAATGTATTCTGAGAAGGACGAATGCATAGGGGGAACAATACTCTAGCAACGAGACAATTGGCAATCAACAAAGTTAACAAACTTCTTTTTTTAAAAACTATAAATAATAAATATAGGGCATATGATAATTATATGCCCCAATAATTGTTATTTACAGTAAAGAAAAAATAAGCTTGTTCAGTTTTCCTCCATACCCTGGTTTTGCATCAGTACTTCAAATCGATGTAAATATATGTTATTTTCTTTTGTATTATTTAATTTGAAAATAAAAGATTTGTTAATAAATTTTTTTTATTAATTTTTTTATATTAAACTTTGTTGAACCAAACTCAAAAATTCTTTTAAATAATTTTGCTTTATACTTTACTGATATGAAACCAATCCTGTGTTGTGTTACTATAAACCAGTTTTTTAAAAATGGATGTTCTAAAACATCGATGGTTGTTGGACGATGTTTTATTAGCATCGATATTTTAATATTGAATATCGACGTTTGAAAACATCGATGTTTTATTGTCGATGTCGCATCCCTAGAGGTTAAAGGCGCTTGTCGGGATTTAATCCGAGCAACCTCAGCACAGAAAGCCGACTCGCTACCACTACGCTACCTCAGGCTGAGGTCTATACTTAGGTATTAACTAGTAATATACAGTGGGATGCTGGTAGATAATAAGATCACTGTTTAAGGTGTTCTGAAAATGTATAAATATTTTTATAGTAGCTAGTTTCGTTTAACATATTTAACGAACAACTTCTGTTATTTAATGAAAAGATTATTATATTGAAACAAAAAGGATCCTGAACTGTGTGTAGCTTATCAGTTTACAAAGCATTAAAAAATCAGAATTATATTTTTTCTTTGAAAAATTCTCAGGAAACGCTTTTTTACAAAAAATAATTAGTCTTTTTTTAAAATTCTGATTAAAAGGGAAATGTTTTGAAAATCATATATTTCTCTTTAAAAACTACTTTTCAGATACAAGATAACAAAAGATCAAATCTGCAACATAAACTCGTGAAAGATTTTTATCAAACAAGTTCTTGGCGTAAAAATCATAAATAATAAAAATAAATTATATAGAAAAAGGAAACGAATCTGACACTGGGACCATTAAAGTTGATTTATAAGCCATCTTATTGGTGACCATGATCCAGTCTTGTGTTCTTTCATGATTCCAACTAAGTGGTTCATTGTCCATATTATTTGATCATGAATCTGTAAGCAGTGCAATAGATCAGCCACATACAGCTTCTAGTTACTAGCCCTGAAGACAGCATGAAGTATAAAATGGAGGGATGAAAGTCATTTCCATAATGCTTCATTAAAGCTTCCAACAACCTAATTACCAAGTAAATTGACGAACACTTGGGGTTTCAAGGCCCTTGGTAGGATAACTGACCACCGAGTCCCATTCATGACACCTAACGCCTACTGTAGCTTTTGCCTAACTTTTCAGATACACGAACAGAGTCTCACAAAAACCGATAGTCTGGCAGTTATGAAATCCAAACGCATCCATCAGATTGGAAAAATTATATGGCTTTGATCCGTCAGTTTAAAAAATAAATTTTCTGCTATCTACAGCCTAACAAAGATAGAAAAAGTTATGTACGGCTTATGTAAAGCTAGTTCCTGTAATACATAATCCAAGAAGACTCTGTGGATCGCTGTTGAAAAATCTCAGCCGCCTCAGTGCCTGCTGTAGATCGTGACTGCTGTAGTTTGTGGCTTAAGAACTGCAATGGGGTGTGGCGCTGTAGTCTTGCTACAGTGGCGTAACTCTTAGAGTTATAAATGGCTGCTATATAGCTATAACCGTTACTGCAAAACTCATTGGAATATTGAAAATGTACCTTTTGCATTTCTGTCTTTTCATTTGTGTTCTTTTAGGATTGTATGTTTACTTTCATTTATGATGCGTTGAGCCCTAAGTGCAGGATTTCTGTTTATTTTCATTTGATTTGACTGCCTGTTTCAATGGAGATCTAGGGGCCTCGTGATGTCTTTTGGCTAGACCTGCAGCCTATTCAGAAAGTTTCCACTTGAGGTAACTGATTTGGTTAGACCTCCCGATGAAGAGACAAGCCGGTTGTCTCGTTATATGGTTTAGTTCTATTACTGTTACAGAATCTTGCATTTATGGTGCGTGATTTCGGTTTATTTTGTCTGCATTCTTCCTGTTAGTAATTATATTTCTCTGTTGAATTACTTACTTTTTAGTTATATATACCTGCTGTAGTTCCGTATACAACAGCAATGGAAACCATAAAAAAAGAGTGGTATTTTATATCATATCATATCAGGGCTTTTCCGTCACGTTTTGCCGGATCTTTTCAGATTTCTGCAAATTTTTTCCTTCATCGTTGTTGTCCTTTCCTTCTTCCACTTCTTCGCGATATTACTTACAATCAATTTTGCTTTGTCTGGTTTAGGTCACCATGTCCCTTACCAGAGCACAATTCCATGAGATTGGAAGTTACATGCATAATAACTTTAAGCACGAATGCCAAACGTTTGCACTCATCTAACATATAATCAAGAAGTACGTTGATAACACATTCGAAAATATATGCTTTGCATATTTACGTAGAGATATCAAAATACTGGAAATACCGCTTTAAAAAGAGCGTGAGCTGCAACGTATGTAAATCACAGGATGAGATCAGTGTACAAATGCATATAATACTGTGAACTATAAGTATCAAATATAACTCAGTAGTATTACAGTCGATGTAGAATTAACTGTTGTTGTATTAATTTGCAAAATGTTGGATGTTAGGTAATTGCAGATAGGTATGATTTCGTGTACTTGTACAACGAAATCGGTAGGAATCGTCGATGCATTACGAAGACAAGTATAAAAGATTCGGTACAGAAATGAAGCAGTTGTTGCCTTAAAATGCAAAAGAAAAATGTGGAATCACTTGAAGATGCTATAAAAGGAAAGGTGAAAGTTGGTACAGATTGTACGACGAAAAACCTAATACTAATGTTTAGCAAATAATAGGAAACAGGAATACGTATCGATTGATCCTAGTTCAGTAATAACAATTCCTTGAAAGCCGCAAAAAGCTGGCATTTATTTTTGGATTGCAATCCAGAAGTCACTCATTATTGGAACCAATGGATGAAAACGAGACAGATGGTGCCACGAACGCAAAACCTGGAATTCAAATGATTGGTTACGTGTCATCTGGTCGGATGAATCGTGTATCGCATTGTTTCCTACTTTGCAACTGCTCCTCCACTAGTCATCTGTCGAGCTCCAATTATATATCTTAGGTATACTGCGTGTACGACTGACTTTCTATGCTAGGGTCAGTCCGTATGCAACTTGGCATCGCTATCTCCCTGACTAAAGCTGGGGGTTAATACCCGCCATGCGAAATCAACTGCGGCCTTTTCAACTCTTCTTAATTCCGCCTGCGCCTCTCAATTTCTCAAATCAATGTGCTCTACTCTGCTCAGAAATCTCTATCCTCAACTTAATTCAAACTCTTCACTCTGAGCTTCCATTGGTGGCCACCTCCTGACAATGGGTAAACCTGGACCTACATTATTGGCTACACATATATTTGTTATAATATATTTCCTCCAATCTAAATTGAAGGGGGCGTCAATCCCGGTACCCTTCTGGGGAATCCTCACGCATTTAAATTCTCACGCTACTCTCCGACCTCCTGCTGTCCTCCTAACGAAGTCAACCTCATAAACTCCTTTTTATCCCTTTTCTATCTTCAACTTCGGACCCTTCTCTTCCAATTTTTGCCTGCTCCGTTCATTAACTTCAGCTGGCCCCTCTTTCTTGTTATCAAATTTCAACTGTTCCCTTTCAACTTGTCATCACTCGTCTCCCCTTTCGCCTACGCAGATCGTTAAATTCAGCTGTACACCATTTATTAGCTGGTTGCCGAATATATTCTCCTCACATTACTTTGTGCCTAACTTGCATCTGTTCAATTTTCGAAAACTGTCGCCCACACTGCGACACCTACCAATGGCAGAGAATATATTTGGCGACCTCATTCCGAAATAACAGGGCTGATGTTTGAATCCCATGGTCAAGCATGGCGGTGGTATTTTTGTTGCTGATGGGTTCTATTTATGGCATTCTCTAGTACCCATAATTATTCTCCAGTGACATGTGACTTCGGAAATCTACGAAACCATTTTAGCCTACCACGGGCATCCTATGGTGCAGGCATGATTCCCTATTGACTGTACTGTCCGTGTTTTCAAGATGATAACGCCTCTGTGTATCGTGGAAGACGTGTCACCATGGGGTTTGAAGAGCATGAAGATGCGGTATAGCATCAATCCTGGCCACCTCAGTTGCCTAATTGTAACGTTATTGAACACTTATAACAAAGCTTGGAGAAAAAGAATTGATTACGTTCTCCTCGGATATCTCAGGAACAGTTAGGATACATGTTGCTGCATGAAGGGTACAGGAATTATCTTTCTAACCCACGTCGAATTCTTGCTGTTTTGCAAGCTTAAAATGGGCCTACGGTTGATTAATAAAAGGTATTCAAGAAGAAACGTCACTAAATGCATTATTTTAAGATTCCCGTATAACTTTCCAAAAATAGCCTACCCAAATCTTGTACTTTGAATATCCGGAAGGGTTCGAATTTTTTTGATAACATTGTTTATAGCTTTGCAAAATCTCCATGTTACGTAATTTATTTCCATAGGTCCGTAATTCTTTCAGGTTTATTAGCGTTGATATTTAAGCGAACTGTACAAATAGGATATTATAAGTGAAAGGAACTTCATACATTAAACTCCATCATAAATTCACAAAGTGCTATCTCAAGTGTTAATCTCATATGAAGGACCAACATATAACCTTATTTGCAAGTAATTTTCGATTATTGTTATAATAGCTATTGTCTCCTTCCTCATATACATAATATTGATAAATCATAGCAATATATCATTTCAGATAATAGATCAGCTGATAAATCATAACAATAGCTTATCAATCACGGTTAAGCAATCGCTTTATTTCAAATACTTTATTTTACTATTCTGTATGGATATACATATATATATTGATTAACAGATAAACATAAGGAACATAGTTAAACTTTCCTTTGATGTCTAAAAAATTTTATTGATAAAAAAAAAGTTTAAAGGTAAAAGATTTTAAAAATATATTAAGCCTAGATATATTTAATGACAACTTCACGTTAATATACTCCTTTTGTTCTAATATAAAATTAAACCTCTTTAGATCTCTAAAGCTACGACTATTTGTTGACATCTTAAAAAAAATCAAAGCTAATGAATTTAAATTTTCTAACTTTGAGATTTTCTTTTTAGCAGTATTTTTTAATAGTTAAATTTAAATCACAAAAGAATTAAGATTTTTGTTTAATATGTATTTGTTAGCTCATTCTTGAAATGTAAGTAGTATATTTAAATATAAAAATGTAAGTTCTTTCATTTTTAGATCAGTTTATAATGTAATTTTTTCCTATCTAAGTTTATGTATTTTAAGAGTTTTATTTCTTTCTTTAACACTAACCATAACATGTTTTGCTCATTTTATGTTTTTTTAAAATTTATTATTATTGTTATACTGTAATGTTTATTATGTTTGTTTGTGAGAATTATTATTCTTTTCTTTTCATTATTTATTTTATAATTGAGGGTTTTGTTGACTTTTAACATTCAGTTTTTACATTTAGTTGCATATTATGTATTGTTCTTTCACTTACATAACATTACCATGTTTTTACCGCACGCTTGTAAAAATAACTATAATTGCAGAGTAGTCTGTTCCAAAGTTATAAACCGAGCTTACGCACCGGGTTACAATTCTTTTTTATCAGTTTCTGGTTAAATTTTTAATATGTGGGCTCCCCCAGTTACAAGGAATGTCTATAATCATATCACATTGAAACAATTTGATTTACCGTAAAGTAGGCACTACTGAATACAAGACATTATGCACAATATTTGCATGTGATAGCATTTATTGTTTATCATTTAAAATTATGTATTTAAAACATTCTTAAATTTGAGGAAAATTTCTTTTGTGACTAGAGACTTTACAATTTAAATAATCTCCCCTTAGTGCAGTGGGTCTATTTAACCTTCGTGTAGCAAAAAATAACAGTAGAGCTCTGAATCAAACCAATCCAAACCAAACAAATTGTAGTGTTTTCCAACATTTCTTAGAGTCATGTCCCCCATTTTAAATAGCCAAGCAACCTACGATCTCACTCTTACATTTGGACAATACAGCAATTTTGACAGGGGTAAGGCAGGGGTCGGTAACCTTTTTCACTAGGAGGGCGTATTTCAGAAATGCGAGAATTCGGCGGGCACTGCTGAATGAAGAGGAGAAGGGGGGATTGGGGGAGGGGGGTTAATATTTATACATGAAAATATTAACGCGAAATAAATTTTTAATACATAAATTCAAATTTTAATTTAAACAAAATAATCTTAAAACTGATGATTAATGCGATATTGGACATTGCAAATCTTCGTCCAACTCGCAATGTGGCACTTTAATCGAATTCCCAGTTCTCAGGCAATGGTCCAATTGAGTGTCAGCGAGGCTTGATCGGTACTTTGATTTTAAGTATTTCATTCTGGAAAACAAAGATTCACAAGTATTTGTCGACGCGCAAAGAGAGTTCAGTTTCAGAGCACATTTTCTCAACAATGGAAAGCTATTTCCATTCACTAAACTCCACAATTTTTCTTTCTTATGATGTAGTTTTAATTCAATGTCATTTCTTATATTCGTAATTTCCAATTCTCAGTCCCTCGTATTAGAAATATCAAAATATGTTGCGATTTTATGAGTCACATCGTCCTTTGTATGAGAGAAAGGATTAATAAAAAACGACAAGCATGCCTCCAATTCCTAGAATTCTACAAATCTGGTACTAAATTCTTCCAATTAGGAATCAAAATGTTTGGAAAACTCATAGGTGGTAGCATTTCCATCGTAATAATTTTTTATCATCATTTTCTCCATATGCAATATCTCAGAGTGCCAATTTAACTTTAAATGCATTTATCGCACTTGTCATAGAAACAATATGATGATTCCTACCCTGTAGTTTCAAATTTAGTTCCTTCAGTTTAACAGTTAAATCAGTTAGAAAGCCTAGCTCAATTAACCAAGATTTTTGCTCTAATTCTACACAAATTTCATTCCTTTATAATAGAAATTCTTTTACCTGCGGTAATAAATTTAAAAAACCACTCAAGTATCTTTCATCTACTGATCTCTCTCAAATATCGAAACTCAAATAATCAATAATATCTAAAATCAAATTTCTAAACTCAAATTCCTAAAATTTTGATATTTGAACAGCGGGCACTTTAAAATTGTTTCGCGGGCACCGCGTTGCCGAGATTTCAATTCACCGCGTTGCCCTGGTGTAAGGCGATGATTCTCAAGCACTGTGCCGCGAGATTCTTGAAGTGACCCGCCACTGCGAATTATTTTTTATGCTACTTTTACATAATATATTATAGGTACATCAATCAATTATCCAATAAAAATTCTTTTAAAGTTATCTTATTGTTAGTGTGCCGCCAAAATTTTAAATCATTAAATGTGTACCGTAACCAAAAGCAGCTTGAGAATCACAGGTGTAAGTAAACATATTAAAACTGGATTTATCAAAATATTCTTCTAGTTCAGTGTTCAATGTGATGCTTGATGTCACTTCTGGACAACCGCTTCCAAATGATTGTTCGTTTAAGCTAATTTACAAGCGTTAATAGGGGTGTTAATTGAACATCACTAACACATTTTTTGTTATATGTTATAGTATGTCTATTGCAATTGGATGAAGAAACACAATAAATATAGATTTTAAAAATATAATTATATTTCAGTGTTTTCTTCTGTACTTGCATTTGGACAATCAGCTTGAAAATGAATGTTTTTTTTTCAAATATAGTATAATTGGCAATCCCTAATCACATTTTGAGAATGAAGCAAATTTAAATGGGTAAAAAATACACGTTAATAGTAGATTTTAAAAATATAATTTTATTTCAGTATTTAATGAGATACTTGTGCGTACATCTGAACTATCAGTCTCAAAAGGAATGTTTGTTTAATACAGCCGCACGTCTTCGTCAGTGTTACGTATATTTATTACCTTTGATTCAGCCTGAATTGGAATTGATCCGCTCTACTCCTATCTCTTCTTCCGAAGAGATAGTAGAAGATAAACGGAAGGAAAGTTCATATTTTGAACTAAGAAACCATAAAGCCATGATGCAACGGCTCGCATTCCATGGTCTATCTTATAAAAATCGGGACACAGATTAACAATTTATTTTTAAATAAAATTTCGCATTGAAGTAAATATTTTTTCTAGTTTACAGACTAAAGCATAAATTTTTATTTTCCAAATATTGCATTACATTTTATTAACTTGCATTTTAGACTATGAAATGAGATTCCTCGTAATGGAAATTTGAAAGCTATTAACGACCTATTGCTTCAAATAATAAAAATAATTTGAAATATTTAGAAAGTATGGGAAACACAGCGGGCTCTTCGTATCTTTAAAATCCTTTAATGTAAACATTAGGTCATTTTTTATCATATTTAATAATTTCACCTAGAAATAGCCACTGCAACCCCCTGAAAAACATTTTGACCCCTTGGGGTTCCTGACAATAAATTCTCTTTAAAATCTCCACTAGAAATCGGTAGACAAAATTCTGTTCGTATATTCGAAAGCTGGAATTCTCAACATTCCGTACCGGCTTTTCAAAAACCGTATCGACTTCTGAAATCCACGCGCACTTTCTTTTTACTTATTTATAGTGAATATTTTAAGGGTTTTGAAGAAGAAATCTCAGGCTTCTTCTTCAAAGTTGTTTCGGAATTCGCGAATAGCTCTTATTTATTTATTTATATTAAATATTTTGAGGGTTTTTTTTTATGGTTTTGAGGTACATGCTAATGTGATGTTCTTAATTGGATTAAATGAAGTTGTTAATAATTGTTGCATACATTCTTGTTAATATTGTTGATTAAGTTTTAAAAAATTTAATTCCAGGATTTTTTCGACTATTCCTAAATCAAGGAGTATAAGAAAAAAGCCGATAATAGCAAACGCATAACTATTTTTTTTTCCTATGTGGTGGTATTTGTCGCAAGACACACCCCTTTTGTTATTCACCACTATGCATGATATACATACATATTACTCTATTGCACCCCTTTAGTTGAGCCAGCATTGCCCTCTATGAGGGGATACGTTAACGACCAAGACTTATTAGATTTGCACCCAAGTCCACTGCATGAAAGCTCACAATACTAATCACTATACCATGTGGGCGGCAAAGCATAATCTCAGATTCGAAATATACATACCAACCCCATTTTAGAATGCACGATAACATATATACCCAACTATTTTTTACACGTATAAAAATAGTTGGATGTATATGTTATATATGTTCAATGGTAGAACAAATGGTATTATGATATTCTGAAGAACATATGATATTCTGAAGAACATATGGTAAATATGTTCTTCAGAAATCCGTGTAAAAATAAACCGTGTAAAAAAGATACGTTTCTTATAGTAAAATTGGGTGATACGTTTAATGTCATCCGAAAACTGTGTAAACTGAAATTAAGAACTCTGTTTAGCTCGAAAAACCGTGTTGAAAAAGTAATGGAACTACTATAAAAGTTCTGATATTCATACATACGTACCATCAACCGGGGTTACTTTTCCCAATTTTAAATTTCTAGTAAAAAATCCGTGTACTTCTCTATCATTTAAAGAGAGGAAAAAATTCCTAGGCTTGATGGAGGGCTTATAGAGTTGATTTATGGTGTTTAAATGGTATATTTTCATTGCTTTCTCTTTCAGAAATAATTCAAAAACCCAGTGGGCAAAGTTACCCAGACAATATACAATTGCCTAGAAGTGACTTTAGAGGCAGTTTTCAATAGAAAACATCTGGTGGGCAAAGTTACCCCTGTTGTCTGGGTAACTTTGCCCACCAGATGTTTTCTATTGAAAACTGCCTCTAAAGTCACTTCTAGGCAATTTTACCTTTTCCGGCAGTAAAATAAGCCAAAATAGACAAGAGAACAGTTGAAAAATTTTTATTTCATTATTTATTATTTTTATAAATTTTATTTATACTAGGCACACGTTAAATTGTTAGATTCTCGTTATAAAATTTTAGTAGATAATTGTTAGCATACTAATGAAGAAAAAGAGAACATATTTAGGTAATATAACTCTTACCGCTTAAAAAATCTTAAGAAATCATCTTCAAAAAAGAATTTGCCTCTTCGTCCCCTTGGAGATGGAGTTTGGAAAACAACGTCGGTCAGAGAAGTGCTGGATTCATCCACTCTTTTAGGAAATTTGAACGACTTCCGTTTGTCTTTGGTTCTCAGATAGGAAACTTCCAAGTCATCATCATCACAAATGTTTAATATTTTTGCCAGGAAATGCTTCAAAGTATTTTCCCCGAGCAATTTCACAACCACAAAGTCTCCTGCTTGCAAGTTTAGGGGCCTTTCATCAATTTAAATGTTTTGCTCCGTTTCCATCGTTCGTTCTTCATCAGAACTTTGTTTTGTTTCCATCTTTCGTTCTTCATCTGAACTTTGTTATGTTTCCATGGTTCTTTCTTCATAACTGGTTGAGACATGAGTAGAAATGTCAGCATCCTCCTCGCCACTCGAGTCAGCGTGCATAGCTAGTGAGAGGTGTGCAAAATAACCCCAATTTTCGTATGGAACATGGGGTAACATTACCCATCAAAACAATGACATGAAAATTAAGATATAAAAACTCCACAATCATATGCCTCCAATGGTTTTTATATGCAACGCATATAGAAATAATTTGAAAAACTTATCAGCTATCCCTATGGGCTTCACGGATCCCATACGGACGGACCCCATGTATATATATATATATATATATATATATATATATATATATGTGTGTGTGTATGTATATGTATATATATATATGTATACAGTGGCTGTTCGCACATTTTTTAGACGATTTTGGTAAGCGGTAATAAAAAATCGTTTGCTGCAAAAGAAATAATTGCAATTGTACTATGTTTTTAAAAGTCAAAATTATCGTCTGCGGCTTGAAAGTTTTGTTTTTATTCAAAATGGCGTTTTTAACAAAGCAGTGGTTCGAAGGCTACATTTATGCTCTTTCCGAAGAGAAATATGCATACTCTGTTATCCAAAAACGATGTGAGAGTCATGGTTTTGTGATATCTAAAGCGTCGATAGGTAATAAGTCGATAGGTAATAGGTCGTCAACAAGAAAGGAAAAAAGCGTCAAATTGGAGCCTCAAGTGGGACAAAAATTCCAAACAAGTATCCAAGGAAAAAACGGACATCTTCGACTATTGCAAAGGTACATTGTTTAATGTTAAAAGAAGGACACGCTGCAGAATTCTATATGAGAAACACTTATCCAAAGAAAAATGGAAAACAATTGTCACAATAGATGAATCATGGGTGTATTTAAATGATTGCAACAAAAAAAAGAGCCATTTATTATCATAAAAGGGAAGAAAAAAATTTAAGTACATAGTTCAAAGAATCGAAAGAAAGTTTTTCTAAGGGATTCATGATTGTTGCTGGTTTTTCTTATAATGGCAAGTTGAAAATAAAGAGAGTGGAAAAAAATGTCAAGATTAACTCCAAATACTATCAGGAACATATTTTATCGCCAATATTTCTGAATGAAAAACCATCGCTTTACCCACAGTGCCATCAATCTGTGAGACTCCATCAGGACAAAGCTAGCAGTCACAAATGAAAATCCACTGTAAATTTCCTAAAAGAAATGGAACAAGAAACTGGTATCAAGGCCATACCCTTCACTGATATCCCTACTAAATCTCCCGATGTATCACCTATGGATTTTGTTCTTTCGGACTTTTAAAACCTGCATTATCCAAACGTCGTTCCAAAACCTTTACAGGAGTCTGGAAAGCTGTTCAGGAGGAATGGGATAGAATACCTCTTCTGACACTTCAAAAGGCGTTATTATCCTGGAAATTGCGGTGGCGAAAGATAGTTCAGAATAAGGGATGTCAAATAGAACATTTAAAACACAAGAATTTTATCTAATTTAGTTTTCTGAATACAATATAAATCGTCTAAAAAATGTGTGAACAGCCTCTGTATATATATATATGTATATATATGTATATATATATATGTATATATATATGTATGTATATGTATATGTATTTATATGTATCTGTATATATATATATATATATATATATATATATATATATATATATGTGTGTGTGTGTGTGTGTGTGTGTGTATGTATATATACACTGCTGGCCACCCAAATTGCAACACCAAGAAAGACAAGAGATACCACAACAAAATTTATTTTGTAGATAACATGTTGACCAAGTATCAAATGATTAAATTTATAGACTTCTGTGAAGTGTGGTTCCTGCCAAAATCAGTAGCCAGAGTAGCCGCCATTGTTGGAGATCACCGCTGCCACACGCCTCGGCATTGATTCAAAGAGACTTTGGATGAGTTCTTGGGGTACAGCAGACCAAGCATCTTCCACACGTTGCCAAAGTTGATCTGCTGTGGCAGCTGGGGATGGAATCTGGGTCAATCGTAGAGCAACCATGGACCACATGTTTTCTATCGGCGAAAGATCCGGAGAGCGAGGCGGTCAGGGAAGCAATTCAATCTGGCGATTGACGAAGATCCGTTGGACAATACGTGCCAAGTGTGGTCGCACATTATCCTGTTGAAATATGGCTGTGGGCAAGCCCTGAAGGTAAGGAAGGACAACTGGCTCCAACACCTTGGAGATGTAGCGCTGGCTGTTTAAAGTACTGGCAATGCGTACTAGAGGTGTGCGAGAGTGATATCCAATACCGCCCCATACCATAATACCCGGTGCAGGACCAGTGTGGCGGTGCATAACGCAGCTGTTCAGCATCCTCTCTTCACGGTGTCTCCAGACTCGAATGCGACCATCGTGGTGTTGCAGACAGAAGCGTGACTCGTCAGTAAAGACAATTTCATTCCATTCTGCCGTCCACATCCTTCTGTCATCGCACCATTGGCGGCGGAGACGTCTGTGGTTCTGCGTCAAGGGTAGACAAAGCAATGGACGTCTTGCGGACAGACCACTCTGCTGTAAACGGCGTCGAATGGTACGCGCAGACACTGGATGATGCGTTACAGACTGCATGTGCTGTGCTATGGTTCGTGATGTGACTGAGCGATCCGTCACTGCCATGCGCACAATTTTTGCCTGTTATCACGTGAAGTGGTGCGCTGAGGTGGATGCGATCGAACACGCCGGTCCGTCGTACCCTCCTGCATCCAACGATCACATATCCGCATTACAGTTGTTTGGTTTCGTCCAACACGACTACCGATTTCCCTGAAAGATAATCCACAATCTCGGTAGGCCACTGTCCTTCCTCTGTCGAACTCGGATACTTGATCAAAAGGTGATCGCTGTTTTCGACGAGGCATAATTGATCGTTTTTTTGAAAAAACCACAAGAAAAACACAATTGCCGAACTTGAAATCGTCGATATCTCCAAGCCTTAAATAGCGCTTTGAAGTGGCGCCCCAGGCGCGTGTGATGTGCGTCTGCGCTGAAATTCTAATCATTTGCATATCTCATCTCCGCTAATGCATGTTGTAAATTTCATGTTATTTGCCTGTTTCCTTCTGGGTGTTGCATTTACAGTGGCCAGCAGTGTATATATATGTAAGTATGTATATATATATATATATATATATATATATATATATATATATATATATATATATATATATATATATATATATATATAAAGTTGCTAAGGTTTCTCAAATTGCTAGCTCACAGTCACTGTACAAATTAATTAGTTTCACACTGATAAGCTATCACTAAATGGAAAAACTCCTGCCTCAATCTTGCCAACATTACAACTAGCAGCGCTGATTATTTGCAGAGCACTCAATGCCATTTGAGTAACCTCTGTTTGGCCATTTTTTTTAAATGGGCAAAGTTACCCAGGTGGGCAAAGTACCGGTTGACGGTACACAATATGCATTTTTATTGAGCAATTATGTTCAAAATACATAATTCATAGGTAAAGTAATTCTAATTAATTATCGTAATTATTCTTTGGAGGATTCTCAGCTTAAAAACCCCTGAAGTACATATTTAATTAATAGCTATGCTTATTAATACTACAAATATACTCCATTGAGTTGACTTTTAGTCTATTTGTCTACACTTCAATACTGTAACATAGAAAATCAGTTAAGCAGAAATAAGTTTTAAGTAGTAAACATTTTATAACGTAAAATTGAATGGGTATATAAATATTAATCTAATATTATAAGTTGTATAAAGGAATATTATTTATTTCAGTAAATTTATTTCGGAAATTGTTCTGTAAAAATAGCAGTGCTGCTAGTTTCAGTAAGAGGGGTAATAGATTTTTGATAAGTATATACATATATACTTACAAGACAATAATTTTGAAATCGTGTTAGACTAAATATAGCGTGCTTAAAAAAGAGACTTTGTTTTTCTTGGACAGTGTAACTTCAAATTCGTGTAAAGCAGAACATGCAAAAAAAAAAAAAAATTGTTGGGTGTACTAAAATTGTTAATCGTTTAGCATTCATATATGGTAATCTATGTTCAAATACGTTCTTTGAAAACATTTTGTTTCTCAGTTATTTCATATCAAAATCGTGAATATAATATATAAAGATCCTCCTTACTTCAATAATAAAAGCCTTTTCCAAAAACTTCTGCCAGCAGAATGTGTTTAGATAGGGAATTTCATAGTAAAGGAAAATTATGAAAACTTCGCGCACTTTCTTTCATAACCGATTCCAAGCATGAAAGGTAGTTACAAAGGCTTCTTGAAAAATATTGTCTCCGGTTAAGAACGAAAAACATTACCAGATGCGTTTAGCGTAAATTTTATACGCGCATGAACCTGAAGCATATAAAGGTGATATGTTCTAATCTCTAGAATTCCGAGATGTGTTGCGAGAGGAGAACCTAAAACAACGTGAAATATTTATGCCGTTCTCCGAAGAGACTTCGCTGGAGTTTTGTTTCGTTGTTTAAATCTTTCTAAATTAGATTTCAGTTAGGTTTGTAACTGCGTTTATCAAATTATGTTATATATGCACTCATGTCTCCATCAGATATACATCCAAGTACATAATTATCTCTTTTATTGTCTATGTGTGGGTGAATATATATATATATATATATATATATATATATATATATATATATATATATATATATATATATATATATATATATATATATATATATGTGTGTGTGTGTGTGTGTGATATTAAATATTATGCCCTCCATTCTAGCATTTAAACTCTCTTTCCTAAATCCAATCCGCAGAAATATTAATCTGTCGTTTTAAAGCCATAAGCGGCAGAACTTCCCATGAATCTTACCATGACTTTGCATTTTTACACGTGTATACATATGGAGTCAGGAGTGAGTTCGCATCGCGGGGGCCAAAATCTGCTGACCCTACAAATAATAGTCACATGTACCTCTGGCCTCTCAGAGGTACATGTTGAAATAGTTTAATGTTGAAATGTGATATTATATCCAAACCGTCTTCTGAAATGGACGGATGTACTTTTGTCGCTCTAATAAGCGATTTGGCCCGACTGCTTCCAAATTCATATTTTAATACTTTCAGGCTGAGTGTAGCTCCAGCCATGTAAATATGAGCTAGTTTTCCCCTTCAACTTATAATTTAAGGACGTGATGTATATTATATATATATATATATATATGTATATATATATATATATATATATATATATATATATATATATATATATATATATATGTATATATATATATATATATATATATATACATATACACATATATATATATATATATATATATATATATATATATATATATACATACATATACACACACATATATATATATATATATATATATATATATATATATATATATATATACATACATATACACACACATATATATATATATATATATATATATATACATATATATATATATATATATATACACATATATATATATAAACTACATTTTTCATTTTTCCTCAGGTTTTGCTCAAATAGTGAAAGATTTCTTGTTATTTTACAATGACACATTAGTAAATGGTAATGTGTGGCTACAAAGTGGCTTAAATAAAGTTATGAATATTGATTATTATATTCAATATTGAATATTAATATTGAATATTAATATTGATTCTGAAGATATCTGAAATGTAGGGAAAGTGTAATAAATCAGTACTGAAGTTAGTTTTCCAGTTACTACCAAGTTTGTGCAATAAATTGGGAAACTTTTTGATGATATCAGATTACATTTTCTAATATTTTACCTAATGTCAAAGAATGTGCGGTGCATCAAGATCAATTATATACTAATACATTGTTAATGTCCACTTTTATTGTAATTATTATTAATGAGTTTTGTAACTTAATAAATTGATGAATTTAAAATTTAAAATTATTTTGTAACTCCCTCCATCTTTGTTGATATATATAAAGTTTCGAAATAAGAGTGTTACTATTAGAAGCTGTTTGAAGATCACTGCTTTACATTGATACAGAAAATTATTTTAGATTTCTCCGAAAATCGTAAAAGCGTAAATGTTAAATAAATCTGAATAATGAAAACAACGGGAAGGAATTGAAAAAAACCAAGCTATATTATACAAGTATAAAAATTTCTTCTTTAATAACGTCAATTCTTTAGTTTTTAAAATCTCATTTCCTCTTCACCTATATATCTAGAATAGCATAACAATCCAAAGAAAGGATGACATCTTACGAAATTCCATGTTTCATGATGAATTCAATGCGGGCAGTGATTAAAGTACTTATGTTATCATTTGCTCTGATTCAGGGAAAGGTTTTTACTTCTTCAGTGTTATGGAAATAACGTGTAAGGTAATTATGCGTGATTAGTATAATTTTTCTTTTCAAAATGCAGGTCTACAGACAGGCTTTAGAGTCGGTGTCGTGAATTTTTTTCACCCTTAAAAATCTGGCCTTCTTCCAAATTGGGTGGATTTTCAGCAATCTTCTTGGTTCCTCCGCATAATAACATGCATTTTTGTTATTTGAACCCCTCAGATTAACTTACTGTGTAATACACACATTTCATTTTGATGCCTCTGCGAAGGTATAAATGTCAGACTTGAGGTGTTTTCTTTTTTCATATTTCGTATGCTAATAAAGATAATTGTTGAAAAATGTTTGCAGTTATCCTTCAGTTTCTTTCCCGTACAGTAGTTCTCTATACGTAATGCTGTAAAAGTTCTTGCCAAAAATAATGAATGAATAAAAACGTACACACGCACGCACGCACACACACACACACACACACACACATATATATATATATATGTGTGTGTGTGTATATGTATATATATGTACATGTATATGTATATGTATATATATATATATATATATATATATATATATATATATATATATATATATATATATATATAGAGAGAGAGAGAGAGAGAGAGAGAGAGAGAAGAGAGAGAGAGAGAGAACGAGAGAGAGAATTATTGAATAAATAATGCTGTATTTTGGATTTAGCTAAAATGAATGACGTAATACTGCGTCATTGTTGTAAATAGATGGGGGGCTTGTTAACTTTTGTAAGGTCTATTGTTTTCTTTAAAACGTTAAAAACAGAGGCAGTTTGAATGGGAAATTATGATATACCGGATATTCTCCCAATCGCGATCTTTTTCTAAGTCTAATAAACCATACTAACTGTAAACGTTTTTTTTATATTTTTTTTTATTATGCTTTTTTTTTTTTTTTTTTTACAGAAGATGATTTCCGGAGATAATAAGATTAATTCTTTAGCTTGAAACCTTATGATTTTTATCGCCAGGGAGCTCAAAATTTAAAATTAAGATGGAAAGAAGTAGTAAATTATAATGGTAAATACATTTCAGATTAAAATTAAACAGTCTGTTTTTTTGTTTCATTTCAAAAATACGGCATTATTTATGGGATGATCATATATATATATATATATATATATATGTGTGTGTGTGTCACAATCTGAAATTAAGCTAACTGGAATTAAATAATCAGTAGTAAAATAAGTAGATTGCAGCACCAATCAAACCACCTTCGGAATCAAGGCAAGTTATGTAAGTAGATCACGTGATATTTTATACAATAGTCATCTTAATACTACGGGGATTTTTTAAAGCATACGAAACAGACCGAAAACGCGTTGCCGAAAGGATTTATGTCGCGGGCTAAGAGTCGAAAAAAATGACGAAATAAATGTGTTTCGAGCTGATGTCCTTTAGAGTTTCAATTAAATAAAGTAATAAAGTAATTAGCTGTGAAAGTTACCTTATCATTGTCGGCCTCCAGACAAGACTGCACTGTTAGGATGGAACTCAGCTATACGCAAATGTACGCCAGTTAGAGCGTTATATATATATATATATATATATATATATATATATATATATATATATATATATATATATATATATATATATATACGAGGGTTGGGGCATAAGTCATGGCAACTATTTTTTTTCTTGTAGATATGTGAACGGATCACAAACGTATATCTGTCGTGTGGAAGTTCTGCAGGCATAGTGTGTATGCAGAACAACAGATGGCTCTGTGATAGCTGGTAGTAGCGCAGCGAGGGCTCTGAAATCAGTCAGTTGGTGAGTGTCGTGCGAGATGGAAGTAACCCGTGTTGAGCAGCGCGCTTACATCAAAATAGCCGTTTTCCGAGGCAGAAATGCGATGGAATGTCACAGTGAATTAGTAGAAGCCCTTGGGAATAATGCCCTACCATATCGTACAGTAGCACGGTGGATAGGAAAGTTTCAGCAAGGACGTGTGTCAACCAGTGATGAGCAACGTTCCGGTGAGTGTGCCGGTGAGTGTGCGGACCGACTTGGCACGTGCCGTCATCGAGCAGCTCATGCATGAAGGCAGACGATGGACGTTACTGGAGTTAGAGAGGGCAAGTGGCATCGAGAAACGCACCGTCCACAGGATATTGCGTAATGAGCTACAGCTACGCAAAATCACTTCGCGGTGGGTACCGCATGCACTGACGGAAGTTCAAAGGTGGGTGCGCTATGTAATATGCTCCGACCACTTTGTACGCTGACAACAGGACGGCGATCAATTCTTGTCACGAATAATCGCCATCGATGAATTTTGGGCCAGGGCGTACGAACCAGAACTGAAACGTCAGTCCGCGGAGTGGCGACATCCTGGATCACCAAGGCAGCAGAAGTTCCGTCAGAATCCTTCCCCAGTCAAATTGATGGTGATCGTCGCGTATGACGTCAGGAGTGTCATTGTTAGCCACTTTGTTCCTCACGGCAGAACAGTGACCGCACAGTACTACAGGGACTTCCTGGTGCGACAGGTACGACGTGGCGTTCGGGATAAACGTCCGGATCTTGTGGACAGTGCAATAATCCTGCACGACAATGCAAGACCACATAAAGCAGGGTGTGTACGGCAGCTACTCCGACGTTGGGGATGGGAAGAATTGTAGCACCCACCGTACTCTCCTGACCTTTCGCCCTGTGAATTTGATATCATTCCCAAGATTAAGGAACCAATACGTGGTAGGTGGTTTGCAACACGAGAGGACATTGCCAATGCTGTGCGCCAACAGATGACTCGATTCACACATGGTGCGGCGAATGCTGAGGCTGATGGTATTCAGCGCCTCCCACATCGTTGGCAGCATGTGGTGACACTAGCAGGGGACTACATTGAGGGTCTTTAGGCCCAGGTTTGTCATGTCAACTTTATGTCTACTGTGTTATCATTCTTTTGCACGGTGAAGGCCATATTGCCCTGTATACTACCGTAATAAATTAGTGTTTTACGATATTTCAGTGCTATTCATTGTCCACACATGTAGTTAAGACCTTGTCCTTTCTTCTGTATATGTCACATTTTCCAACCGGACTGGTATCTTCAAGAAAAAAAAATAGTTGCCATGACTTTTGCCCCAGCCCTCGTATATATTTATATAATATAATATATATATATATATATATATATATATATATATGGGGGGAGGGATAAGTAATAACCTTAATAAATATACATGAACATCCTAATTTGAAGGGAAAAATATTTTTTTCTTTAAATGCGTGGCGACTCAATCAGTATCCTTTTTGCAGTAAGGTGATTCATTACACTAAAATTCCCTAAAAGAGAATATTTTTATTATCTTAGCTCCAAGCATACTGTGGAGCTTTTGGGGAAAACTATGAGACACACCGCATGTTTCTCCGAGGATTACGTTGCCACATGCAACAATTTATACGTATTTATTCCATTCCTTCCCGGCCGTACCTCAGAATTTAAAGTATGTTTATCTCGGAATGGAATTCTTCCCGACTTGCCATATTCCAAAGGCTATACCTAAAGCTCCTCGCCTTCCATCTTTACGAAATTTCGTTCAATGTTTCTTTCTTTTATTTTCATTAAAGCGTATCTGTGATTTTTTTTTCGAGAAAAAAAATCATTTTATCTGAAGGAAAAATTACTCTAAATAAAGGGCTTTTTTAGGTCCGTAAAATGGATTAAAAATTTTATAATGATGTTTCTAAATTTCATACACAAATGATTTTGAAACCTATCTTATGCACAATTGGTATAAATAGCGCACATATAGAGCTATCGTAAATTAGTAGATATAATTGTTAACCTTTATAGTCGTGATCCGACAAATCATTATCATGTAGAAGTAATTATAATTGTAGAACCAACTCTTATTTACATCTGGTTTATTAACACATTAAAATCTCGATTAAATAAGTCATTTACAAAGTTTCGTTCCGACGAACGTTAAAATCCACCATGAGAGTAGGGCTCATTATTCAAAGTCCGTACGAGACCCTCTCTCCGTACGCGTGTTGACCCTTTCAACAGTCCAAAACTATTCTCCTCGTTCGTTACTCGCGTCCGTCTTTATGCCTCCTTCTCTCCCTTTCTCGAACAACAACCGGCCTTTTTCATCCGCGCTACGCAGACCACCTATCCTGAATTTCATTGTCCACGGTTCCTACCTTGGATGAAGTGCGCCGCTGTGTTTCCTTAATCATTCTAAATGATCAGACTACCTCCTATCGTCGAGGGTTTCCAAAGGTGTATGGCTCTAGACACCTGTTTGCGTTTCTTTTGGTGCTTATTGAAGACGCTATTACACACGTTCATCAATTCCACTTAGGAATGGGAGACGAGAGTCTGACAATAATAAAAACAGGTTCTTTAAATTAAAAAAAAATTTAATATATTTTTAAATCGAAATTTCAAAATGCTTTAAAATATTTTTCTCTCAAACAAAACTCATGGACACGTTTTAATGAAAGCAAAACAAAGAAAAATTGAACGAAATTTCACATAAGTGCAATGTGTAAGGAGCTTTTGATACAGCCATTCGTACCAGGCAGTACTTCAGAATTAAAGTATGCTTATCTCGGAATGAAATTCTTCTCGTCTTGCCATATTCTAACGGCTATATCTAAATCTCCTCACATTGCACCTATATGAAATTTCGTTCAACGTTTCTTCATTTTATTTTCAGTAAACCGTCTCAGGGATTTTTGTTCGAGAGAAAAATATCTGAAGGCATTTTCGGTGGAGGAAAAATTACTCTGAAAAGAAAATTGCCCTTTGGATTAAAAGTTTTATAAAGTGCTAGCCGAATACACGTGCTTCGCTACGGTGTACATTCATATTAAATACAATGGTCAATGTATGCCATTAATGTAATATATATATATATATATATATATATATATATATATATATATATATATATATATATATATATATATATATTTATATATATATATATATATATATATAATGGATAAAACAGTCAATGTAATGCAATAATACCAAAAAATATATATATATTTATAAAAAAAAATCGTAACGGATATTTTTATAGAATAATGTAGAAGAAAATATTCAATTTAAATATAACGGTAAATGTATGCAATTAATTTGTATGTTTGATATCCATAAAATGTACAAATTTGAATTAAACTTCCATCTCAATTTGTCTAGTGGTTAAATTTTGTCTTTTACCGTATGTCAAAATTTTTTTGTCAATTTATTTCGTTGTTATGGACGTGATGCAAAATTAATTTAAAGTATCACAAAAAGAAAAGAAACCACGTGATCAGCATTTAATAAATTAAATTCTAAAATTTTATCTTTAAAAATTCACCAAAAATCAGAAAATTAATGTAAGTATTCGAAAAAGATTTCATTTTAAAGGAATGTTTATGATCTTTCTCGTGATATAAATTTTATAACCCCCGGATTATTATTTTAAATGCAAACTTTAAAGAAGTTACAAAAGAAGCTTAAAAATTTAATTTTAAAAAATCTAAGAAGAATTTTTCAAAAATCTTTTTTAGTGCACCCCTACACTATAAGAAGAATCGCCATCCAAAATTTCGACCCTTCAGGTCCAGCGGTTTGGTGTGTGCGTTATCTGTCAGTCAGTTACGGAACTGTTTTATATATGACGCACTGAAAGGCAAAGTGGTGTAATTTAGTCTGTCAAGTGGTGTAAGTCCAAAGGTTTTTACTGCAAAAACTACAAAAAAATCCACTATAAACTAAACAAATTATAATTCATAAAAATTATTATACTATTGCAAATCATAATTATTTGCAATTCCACTATAAATTGAATATGGATATTATATTTTTGTCCTCAAATAAAAAAAGTCGAAAATGTGACTTACACCATTTTGCCTTTCACCGCCTCATATATACATTATGTAAACTCCGCAAACAAATTATTTTTAAAACCTTTCTTATGCACTAATGAGAAAATTGCGGGCATACACAGCCATTGTGAATTAGCAAATATGTCAGAATTAAACAAGCTTTAAATTTTTTTAATTTTAATGAATTTTTTAAATCAAAATTTTAAATTGTTTAAGATTTTCGAATGCGAAAAAATGTTCATATAAAAATATATTTGACAAAAAAAAAATTTCATATTATCTGTAATATTTCCTTTCCCGATTCCACAATTGCAGTGACTGACGTGAATTTGCTTCATTTACAAACTCTGTTAGTGATTGACATTGACGAGAATTTGTGCTATTTCGTAATCGTTTTTTACCATGCTTTTATCAACCCGCTTTCTTGTTTGTTTGTGTGTTTGTGTGTTTTTCCCGTACAAATCTTGGAATCCATTTTCAACTAACTTCCCGACAAGCTAGACATTTGAAACTTTTAGAATAGCTCAGCACGATGGCAATGCATTATTTTAATACTTTTAGCCATCTTTAAGCAGAATTAAATTCATTTTCAGTTATTTTCAGTTTGTTTTGTAGACTGTTGCAGCCATCTATTGGCCGGGACGGGAACGAAAAGTTGAACACAAGTTAACTTCCAATTAACTTCATTTTCTTTCAAGTTGATGGGAGAATTCATCAAAAACATTTTAAAAAGTTTTTATTAATGCATAGAATTGTCAAGTTTGTATGATTCAACAGAAAATTTAAAAACACGGTATTCAGAAATTATGGCCACCTAAAGCTTCCGCTTAAAAACATGGTATATAAAAAGTTCTTTTTATCTTGTAATTATTACCACGTTTTTATTAACTCGCTTTCTTGTTTGTGTGTTTGTCCAGTCCAAATCTACCAATCGATTTTTAACTAACTTCCCGACTAGCTAGGCATTTGAAACTTTTAGAATAGCTCAGAACACGATGACATTGCATTATTTTAACACTTTTAGCCATCTGTAAGAAGATTGAATTCATTTTCAGTTAATTTTGTTTTTTATGGAAAGTTAGTTCGGAAAAAATCCGCAAGGTGATGCTTCGATCGAATTCAATGCTTGCACTTTTTCAAGTTGATAGGATAATTCCTCAAAAAAAAATTTTAAAAGGTATTTATTAATGCATAGAATTGTCAAGTTTATATGATTCAACAAATAATTTAAAAACGTGGTATATAAAACGTTCTTTTTACCTTGTAATTGTTAATTAGTAGCCTATAAGATATTTTTAATAATTTTGAGCATAGAGCACATTGTTTCTTGAAATCAGATTCACAAGGAATGGGAGATGGAAGAAATTGAAATAATTTTACGAGATCATGTTCGCAATACAGTTAATGTCCTAAGTAGTTCTTCTAGGGCAGCTTGTCCTTTCTCGACATTACGCCATTAAACTTTAACAAACCAACCAACCTGCGTAGTTCCTCAAGGATCACATGTTGGCAGAAGTCTGCGGCAGCCAGCTTTAGAATCCCATGCTACCTTTTAAGCATTAAAAAAGGGGTGAAATTTTGAATGTTTTAACATGTTATGAAATGAAATCCAGTTCAAGTTCTCAATTCATGGGTCAGGCTCAAAACTCAAACTGGGCCAAAAATAGCTTAAGCACGGGATAATTTGGAAGTGGACACGAAAGACACACTGGTTAATGCTCGTAACATATGTTTGTATACGCAAAAAAAAAAAAAATGATACACTTGTAAGGTCTACCTAATGATCAATTAACAATAATCGATCATCGTATTTGCATAAATCCAAAGAAGCTACAAAAAAAATGCTAAATTCAGCATAAACCATTACTATAAATACCGCGTAGACAGATTGCGGAAGAGACTGGTTTGTTTGGAGCTGTTTATGTGAGTTGTCTTCAGTGGCTCATAGCTAGATCGCTTCTAAGCGAGTTTTTGCCACTTTGGCATAAAGAGTTTGTTGCGTTAGTAATAGTGTGTTACCGTGCAGCATCACTGGTCTAACTTTATATATATATATATATATATATATATATATATATATATATATATATATATATATATTGTTATTACTTGAACTTCATTTTCTTGTATAGTGTTTATAACATTTGGTACCAGTCTTTACTCAGTATTGTTTTTCCACTGCACGTTATATGTATCAAGGGAATAATAAACTTTGTTACTTATCTGGTACAAAAAGTGTCATTTCTACTTTATCAGAGGGTGACTTGAATATACATATATCATAGAAAGGGTAGAATTAAGATATCTCTATACACTATAAGAAATAAAACCTAGAAGACAATACAATAAATTTTGCTTTCATAGTAACAGAAATCAGTTTTAAGAATATAAATAAATATAAACTTCCATTAAAAAAAAGAAATATAAATTAATGTTAACATCCAGTATAATTTACAATAATCCCGCTTTTAAAATTAGTCTGGAATTAAATTCTCATTTGAAACAAATCCAAGAATGACAAACATTCAAAATACTTACGCAACCCAGCTTAATAAGAAAAAATTATTTTGCAAATACGGGAGTTTGTTTCTAAATGTAATAAAACAAATTGTATTATAATTCCCTTTTTCCTTGATTTAATTTCCCAAAGGAGTCTGTCTGGGAAATTGTCTTGTTGTAAAATTAGGGGGCTTGTAACTGAGTCTTCTGTCTAAAAGCATATTATCTATTTCTTGTACATAATACTTAGTTACTTTAAGTCAGATTAATGTCCGTAATACCTGTTAAACATCCTTCCGAGCTCAATAAAGTACCTAATCTAACATAAAACAACACTGACTTTTTAGAGTAGTGGTTCAACAGATTGCAAAAAGCTACTATGTAGAAATGGAAAAACAAAACACCAAAAGACTTAACTACAGTGACATAACTTACAGTGGAGCTCTTACGTTAAGGTTTCAGAGTCATAACAGATATGAGTTGAAAAAAAAGAAATTCCGAGGGTTTTTTCCTTTAAATTCCATTTTCTTTAATTTCTATAATTTCTCTAACTCCATCACCTCCCATAATTAGAATTCAGCCCACAAGATTATTTTTTCAGGGGCACGTGACCTTTACACTCCCATATCGATTTTTTGACCTGGATTATTTTTTAAATTTCTCTAAAACTAAAACTAAACTAAACTCATAGCACAACAGTCCGCTGTGGACCAAGGCCGGAGGTGCCCATCTACTCTTTCTTGACCATGGGGTCTGGGTGCCATATAGCATATGTCTCAGTCAGGTGGTCAACCTGACGTGGGATCCCCAAAGTTTAGTTCCCAAGCAAGCTTGTCCTCATATATCGACCCACTCAAAAGATGAAAGGCTAAGTCGACTTTTCCCAGTCGCAAGGTCGAATCCTGGACTTGTGATGTGGCAGAAAATTTCTCCACAACTTGTAATTATGTTAAAGCATTGTACTTATTGTTAAAGTATTGTCCACAACTTGTAATTATGTTATCACAGCCTTTCTGTCCCTTGCAAAAATTCCGCTTGAAAGGTGATTATGTACTATTTTTTTCCTTTTTATTAGATTTCTTCAAGAATTTTTGCTATCTTCCCCATTTCCTTGCTTTTATTAATTCCTAATTACCTCTTCTCTCTTTGTTGTCTCGGAATGGTAATTCCCGACATTCACAGTTTTCAGCTGTGAATGGCAACAACTTTTTGTGCGGTTTTTTGCCTGCAAGAGTTCGAATTGTGCGTGTTCTTTTTTTTTTCTAGTCGATAATTTATAGTGAAGGTATCAGGGTTTTCTTTTTTACTCTCTTAGCTATTGTGTAACTTTTACGCCCAGTTGAACAAAAGATCTCTATGAAAAGTGTATCAACAGAAAACACAATTAATCGTGTTGACGATTCCTGTGTATGCAATAAAATTTTCTGGAAATCTCCGGTACATTCTGTAATATCGATTTAGCAACTCGAACAAAGCAACAAATGGGTTTCATCATGACACAAAGGATCCATATATGCCTACCTCTACCTTTGAGCACTTCAGAAATGTTTTCCCTAACTCTTTTCTAGAATACAGATTAATAAAGTGCGTTCGGGTTTCAATATTTCGTCACGAATGAACTTTACCATTTAGTATAGAATGGTAAATTTCCAATTCCTTCGTCTGAGGATAATCCATTGGCATCAGAATATGACATGGACTGAATAGTCGAGCACTTCCTTTTGACGGATCAACAACTCAGATGAACGACTCTTCAGATATTTGAAAATGTTTGTATGAATTATTTTTAAACTTAAAGGGGTTTGGAATACAAAATTTTATTTTCTATTTTTGTCCATTCTGCTATATTTTTTTCCTCAGATAAACCTTCGTATTAAAACCATTCTGCGCATGAAAAATTATTTAGACGATTCAAAATTTTGTTTTAGAAAGTTTGCATTCAAATTTTAAAGAACGTTTAAAGAACTTAAAGTAGAAAGAAATTTTAAGAATTTAACATTGAGTTTGAAGATTGTTGTCACCAACAATCTTAAAACTCAATGTTACCTACGCTTTAAATGTAGAAAAATCTTAAGAAATCAATAATGAAGTTTTATATATATATATATATATATATATATATATATATATATATATATATATATATATTTGTTTGTTTGTTTGTTCATATTTATTTATTTATATTTATTTATTTATATTTATTTATTTATTTTTATTAATTTTTTTATATATATTTATATATATATATATATATATATATATATATATATATATATATCAGCATAAAAAACAATTCCTTTTGCCTATTTTTTCATTTTAGTGCAATAAGAAAAGTTTCAATTTTATTCATAAAATTTTTACTCATTATAAAGGACAAAAATATAATTTTTTCTGAGTAAATTTTGTTTTTTGGAGAAATATTCTCAGAATTTTTGTTCTAAATAAAAAATACCTGTAGATGGCTTAAGGAAACTAGAGCAAAAAAACATCGATCAAAATTTCATTCAGAAACCTTGCAAGGAATTTTAGGTACATCCTTTTAAAATGTCAAATCGTAAGTAATTCCTTTGCAATATAAATAAACTTAAAGTAATACTCTATTACCGTGTACGCTTAGACATTACAGAGTAAAATTGTTATAAGTAGCAATGTCCTAAAAAAAAAATGCGGTTTATACTATTTGATACTACAGCCTCCATGGTATATATAATGCAAATAAAATACAATAGTACTTTACTTCAGAATTTTGTATCCCGTACACACTTAACTACCAATCACTTCAAAAGACGGTTCGTGCTATTTGCGTCCCTTATCGCTAAACCTTTCAGGCACTTCTTTAGACATATGTATTCCGAATCAGCAGTGGTAGATTTTTCTCATTGTTAGGTACTGCTTTTGGAAACAATTTCAGAATATGCGCGATTCCTCCCTGCTCCAAATTTCATAAAATTAATTACACTTACGCGTTTTATACCCGTCAGGTATAAATTCCAATTTGCATGGTATGCAAACCTCTCCAACTCATCTCTTAAACATTTAGTGCCAGATTTTTCCCTCTTTCTGGTATTTTTGAGCTAAATAATTACGGCACAAACTGTTTTACGGGTTGTGTTTAGTGAAATTAAGAAGTTTAATTCCTAAGTTCCTCTAGAAAGCTTTGAAAACAAGTTTCTGCAAATTTAATCATCCGAAATTTATATGGACATGTCCAGGGTTCGGAATGGAAAGCGAAGATAAAAATAAATAGAAATATATTTCAAGAAAATATTAAGGGAAAAAATATATTAATTTGAAAGTATTTAAATAACTTCAACAATGATCATGTGAAATTAAATATTATACATACCTATATATATAAAACAGTTCCGGAATCGACTGACCCCCTGACTGACATACAACGCACAGATCAAACCGCTGGACCTAAACGTCTGAAATTTTGCATGGCGATTGTTCTTATAGCGTAGGGGTGCACTAAGAGAGATTTTTGAAAAATTCTTCTTAGATTTTTTTAAATTAAATTTTTAAGCTGTTATGTAAATATATACATATATGTATGTCAATATTTTGACGCATTTTGGTACTTTTTTGTTTAACTGTTTACTGCTTGTCCGAGCGATACAGATTGGGCTTGGCACGCTGCCAAAATTATAACCCAGGACGACGGACTGTTTTATCGTCTGAAATTTTGCTTTCCATAGGACTGTTATGGAGGAACGTAATACTACGTTAAAAAGTACCTAAAAGCAGCAACAATTGCCGGGGTTTTCATCAGTGAATGAAACCCCTTTTCTAATTTTTAGACCAGTTGTTCTTAATCTGAGGGGTGCGCCCCCTGGGTAGGCGTGATCGACATTCAGGGGGGAGGAGGAGGGCGTGGGTGGATAGAAAAATATTTGTATATTATATTTTATAATCCTTACTTAACGTTATTTAGGCCTAGGGGGCGTGTTGGGGCATGAAAGTCCCCCAAAGAGTGGCGTAGACATAAAAAGATTGAGATTTACTGCTTTAGACTATTAGATGCGATTGTTTCACCCTCCATTTCAGTGAGATAATCTATATATATAAAACAGTTCCGTAACTGACTCACTGACATACAACACACAGACCAAACCACTGGACCTAAAGGCCTGAAATTTTGCATGGCGATTGTTCTTATAGCGTAGGGGTGCACTAAGAGAGATTTTTGAAAAATTCTTCTTAGATTTTTTTTTAATTAAATTTTTAAGCTGTTTTAGTGACTTTTTTTTAAGTTTGCATTTAAAATAATAATTTGAGGGTTATCAAATTTATATCTCAATAAAGATCATAAAAATTCCTTTAAAATGAAATCTTTTTCGAATCTTTACCTCCATTTTCTGATTTTTGGTGAACTTTTAAAGATTAATTTTTAGAATTTAATTTATTAAATGCTGATCACGTGATTTCTTTTTCTGGTACTTTAAATAAATTTATCGTCACGTGCATAACAACTAAATAGACAAAAAAAATATTTTTTTCTTGCCAATGCGGCAGAATATGATTAATGTTACATTTGCTAATTAGAGACAAAAGAGTGTTTATACATTAGACGCGACTATGTATAAATGATATAAATTCTACCTACCTACCGACCTATATATATATATATATATATATATATATATATATATATATATATACACTCAAGAGCCAAAACATTATGACCACCCCTACATTTTGCAATGAATTCGCCTGGATGACATGGAAGGCACGTGATCAGGTGGAAGTGGTATTTAACTGCTGCTGTTGAGTCTGAAGAATCATTCTTTCACTTACTTCTGTGTGTGATGGGAAAGGCTGCGGATCAAAGCGACTTTGATAGAGGACAGATTGTAATGGCTCGAAGGCTCGGAACAAGTATTTCCGAAACTGCACGACTCGTGGGTTGTTCGCGACCTACCGTTGTTAGTACTTATGCAAAGTAGATGAATGACGGTGAAACCAGCAGTAGACGACATGGTGTTGGACGTCCACACGCTATCAAAGAAAAAGGTCGTCGGAGACTGTCTCGCATGTTGAAGCGAAACCGGAGCCAGACAGTGGCTCAGCTGACAGCCCAATACAATGCAGGGCTAAGTAGAATAGTATCGCAGCACACTGTTCAGCGGACACTGATGGATATGGGGCTACGCATCAAACGTTTCACTCGTGTGCCTTTGCTGACCAAGCGTCATCGCCAACTGCACCTGCGCTGGGCCCGGGAACATCGCGACTGGTCCATGGATCAGTGGGAGAGAGTTGCCTGGTCAGATGAATCACGGATTGTCATTCATCACGCCGATGGCCGTGTCAGGATACGCCGTCTTCCAGGCGAACTGTTGCTCCCTCAATGTACAGTAGGTCATACACAGGCAGGTGGTGGCGGTATTATGCTTTGGGGGACGTTCTCTTGGGCGTCTCTGGGACCCGTGGTTGTGGTAGAGCAGATCATGAATGCTACAGGGTATCTGAACATCATTGCGGACCAGTTGCACCCTTACATGGCCTCTGTTTTTCCAGCTGGAAATGGAATGTTCCAACAGGACAACGCCCCGTTTCACAAGGCTAAAATTGTGTTGGAGTGGTTCCAGGAACACGATGCTGAATTCCAGTTAATGTCCTGGCCGCCTAACTCACCGGATGTCAATCCGATAGAACACATTTGGGATGTTATGGGACGGCAGCTCAGAGTTTAAAGACCACCAATTCGCAATATCTCGGATTTGCGTGACCGTTGCTTAAACATCCGGTACAATCTGTCTCTGGCCATCTACCAAGGACTTGTGGCATCCATGCTAAGGCGAGTTGAAGCTGTGTTGCGCGCCAAAGGTGGGCCAAATCGTTATTGACAGGTGGTCATAATGTTTTGGCTCTTGAGTGTATATATATATATATACTATATATATATACATACATATATATATATATATATATATATATATATATATATATATATATATATATATATACAGGGTGTCCCAAAACGACCGCATAAACTCTGCGCAGCTAGATTCCTCGTTGGGAGTACATAAAAACTGCCCAAAGAAGCGTTCCTGTACGATCCATAGTTTACGAGAAAAATACGAAAAAAAAAGTATGACGTCACTGCCGGTGCAAGAAAAAAACACTTTATAGGACATATCAACAACAATATTTGCATATCTTTCCAGACGAAAATGTTTAAAACGTTCGCCGCGCATATCGCGTCGTGTATACGCGCGCGCCATGGAATGACGATAAGCCGCCGTTGAACTGGTATTTAAAAGGCAGCATCTTGCAGCTACCGGTAGTCTTCGTATGGGGGCCATGTACTCCGTTCGTGACTACTGCGACATGTACTTGATGTACGGCCGATGTAATGGAAATGCCTTACGAACTGCTAGGGAGTATGCCCGTCGATATCCGTCCCGCCGTCCTCTCGATGTCAACGTCATTCGTAGGCTGGACGACAGACTGCGAAATACGGGAAGCGTCTTGCCAACAGCCAATCTTCACGATACTGGAAGACCGCGGAGCGGCCTGACGTTAGCCACGCCCGAGGTAAGCACACGCACATTAACCCGTGAGATGACTTTGAGTAAAAGTACTGTGCACAGGCTTTTACGGTCTGAGAGGCTGCACCCATTTCGGTACACAACCGTGCAAGGTCTGAAACTAGATGACTTTCAGAAACGCGTAGCCTTCTGTGAATGGCTGTTGCAGCAACAGAACACAGATAATGGTTTCATTGCACATATCCTGTGGACTGATGAATCATGTTTCACTCGTGATGGGGTATTCAACCATCACAACAGCCATATGTGGTCCCAGGTCAATCCGCATGCAATCCGGCTGCAGAAACATCAGGAACGTTGGTCTCTAAACGTGTGGGCCGGCATACTCGGGGATCGCCTGCTTGGACCACATCTGTTGCCTGAACGGCTCTCGGGGCAGTCGTACTTGGTGTTTATCAATGAGGTCTTAACCGAGTTCCTCGATGACATACCATTAGCGGCAATACAGGGACTTTGGTTCCAGCATGATGGGGCTCCGGCGCATTTCTGTGCTCCTGTACGTGGTTGGCTGGATATGGAATACCCCGGCCGCTGGATCGGACGTGGGGGTCCGGTTCTATGGCCGCCACGTTCGGCAGATATTACACCGTTGGATTTTTTTCCTATGGGGCCATCGAAAGGAACTTGTGTATCGAGACGTAGTAACAACACAAATGGACTTAGTTGCTCGTCTGCATGCTGCTTGTACTTCGGTGGACCCCGCGATGCTGCAACGTGTGATGACAGCCATTCCATGGCGTGCTCAAGCCTGCCTCGACATGCACGGCCGACACTTTGAACATCTGCTTTAAATTGTGCATGCTGTTGATATGTTCAATAAAGTATTTTTTCTTGCACTGGCAGTGACGAAAACTGCCAGTGCAAGAAACTTTGTTTTTCGTATACTTTGTACTTTACTTTGTTTTTCGTATTTTTCTCGTAAACTATGGATCGTACAGGAACGCTTCTTTGGCCAGTTTTTATGTACTCCCAACGAGGAATCTAGTCACAAACTGCAGTCACAAACTGTATGTCACAAACTGCAGTTTTTTAAGTGGCACAAGCTCTTCAAAGATGGCCGAGAGAGTGTGGATGACGAGCTCTGCGCTGGACGGCCGTCGACCTCAAGAACCTACGACAACCTGCAATGAGTGCATGAAGCGCTGAATTCAGACCGTCGGTTAAGTGTGCACATGGTTACAGATAAAATGGGCATTGATAAGATGACAGTGCACAGCATTATCGCGGGATATTTGGCGACGCGAAAGATCTGCACTAAACTCGTCCCGAAGGTCTTGACGGATGCACCCAGCCACACCTGCTCCAGGGTCACCGAGTACCTGACGGCAAACGGCATTGCGATGATTCCCCAACCCCCTTATAGTCTTGACTTGGCCCCAGCAGACTATTTTCTATTCCCAAAACTGAAATCCTCCCTCAAAGGACACCACCATGGGACCCTAAGTGTCGTCGAAGAAACTTGCACGCGTACCATTAAGGACATTTCGGAATTCACCTACCAGGGAGCCTTCGAGTCGTGGAAAAGCCGCTGGCTTTTATATACATATGTATACATACATATATATACATATATGTATGTATACATATGTATACATACATATATGTATATATATGTATGTATGTATATATATATATGTATATATATGTATGTATGTATGTATGTATATATATACATATTTATATATATATATATACATACATATATATATATATATATACATATACATATATATATATATATATATATATATATATATACATATATATATATATATATATATAACTCAACTACAGAGAACTGAATACAAAGTTACATCGATCTCTGTACAAAGGACTGATAAAATGCGCCTTAAAATCTGTTGGAAATGAGACTAAGATATAAATTTTACGACTAAACGGCTCAGCTAAGATTTAATAAGGAACTTCAAAGACCGAGTTGTTAAAGTTCCGAAACTCAGTTTAAGCAGTTTCATTCACTTTGCATTTATTGTACATAATTATGATTTTGAGAGACACTTCGTAGGAAGTCAAAGTAGTTTTAAAGCCATTAAGTTTCTTTTGCGCCAAAAAAAAAAACGTTTTCCTCCGTCTCGAAATACTCAGTCAAGCGATGCTGTGTGTTATTAGATTAATTTTACAGATAATAAAGTGGGATTTTCTAATCAGGGTTTTAAGACGTATGTAACAAGTTTTCGCTCCAAATGTAAAGTGCGAGGCGAATGTCATTCCCTTTCCCGATGCTTTTAAAGAACTGTTACTTCTCTGAATAAATAGGGAACTCGAAAAAAAACTTTGAATCAAGTTTTCTAGTCTGTTTTTTGGCTCTTGTGAGCAAATATTCTTCATTTTATAGCGTTGTAAATTATTCAGGAAAAAAATATTCAGTTAGTTCGCTAAATTCCAGCAAAATACTTTAGTTGTTTATTAAAGCATAATAAATATTCTCTAAGAGGTCTTAAATTTTTTTTAAATCAATAGATATTTTAGGATTTAGAAAACTTTAAACGCGTACGTTAACGTAGCCTTGGATATTGATCTGTAATATTTGCTTGTCATGTTTAACTTGTGTTGCGGGTGCTGTTTGCAAACCCTATAGGATTTTCTCACTTCACCTATGGAGAAAACTTGTCCACGGACTTCCGACTTCGATTTAAAGATTTTCTTTTAGATTATACATTGTAATAGAGAAAGAAATTTTACAACTTGGGGCATTTTTTTGTTTTAAAAAATCACAAATAATATTTTTTATTTTAAATTATTCGGGGGGGGGAATCATGTATAGTGTGTTTTAAACGCTCATAAATTCCTCTGCTGGACGAAATTTATAAAAGGAATCCAGTTGCAAAGTGCAGAAAAGTTCAGGCTATCTGAAAATACCATTTTCAATGGATTTATGCAGCTGTAAATATTAGACACATTTTCTCCGTAGGTTAACATTGAGGTGATCGAATCAAATAGGGTTAGTACATGGATTCCTTAAACTTGATCTAACTCAATCAAGCTGCAACATTATCGTTCTCAATACATTAGATATTTGATAAGATTTGAGAGCCCCAAGTTGCCCCAATTGGTCAACAGTCTGTACAATTGGTCAACCAATTGGTCAACAGACAACTGCCCCAATTGGTCAACAGACAACAATCTGTACTGTCCGTCCGGCGCACATGCTCATACTATTCATAAACCGAACAGGGGAAATCAACCGTCGGCAGGTGTGCAACCCTGGAATTTGCAGGTTTTGCTACGCAGCGTCTGGTCTTCATGTTCACATTGTCGTATGGACTAAGCATCCCGGCCGACGTAATCTTGTTGAATTTGATAAGATTTGGGGTTCATAGCGGATGTTTCAAATTTTATTTGAGCTCTTTATTACGCAGTCACAAAGGAGGGAGAAAACTGTGCAGAAATATATCCAGAAAACGCAATCTTTCTGCTTTAAAATATTAAATTTGCGGGTCACAGACACTTATTCTAATGCATCTGTTCTCGGCGTTCAGTGGTAGGTATTTAAAAGTCACTTAATCTAAATCTCTTTCTAAATCTATTTAAATGTGTGGCTCAGCTTATATATAATCTAAATCAAAAATACACTCAAAAGAAATTCTATGCTGAGAAAATTTGAGAATAAAATTTAATAAAAAGTTTAAGCGCATGTTATCTATTCGAGATCGGAGGTTATCTAATCTGCTCTACACAAAAAGAGAAAGAAAAGGTTACATAAATCGCGCATGCGCGCTGAACAGCTTTGCGTCACAAGTGACGTGATTCCGTAAGAGGATTCAAATAGTTCCAGTCGGAACAGTATCTTTAAGATGAATGCTTTTGAGTATCACTCGCCGGTATTAACAAAAATACACATAAACGAGTGCCAAGAGAAAGTTTCTGTTTTATGTATATTTTGTTACCGTTTACGTATATTTTTGCTAGCCAGCCCCAATAAAAAACCACTGATTTCGGACTTTAACTGTCCCAGAACAATTGCTTCCAGAATAGCTAGACTAAAAACTATTCAACTTGAATGTATGAAAATACACCCCGAAGGCACAAGATCCTTTATACTGTAGAAATTTTCCAGAAACCCAGCTTTCTCAAGAACATGACTGTCCAGCCATTGTGGATGCCGATTTCAAACTTGTTTTGTCACCTCAAAAACACACTACATCCCATCTGGCAGCTGCTGTTATCCAGGGTTATGGTTCTGTCTACGACTTTTACTTTCTACGCTATTCATAGACACTACAACAACAACAAGAGAGAAATTTTCTGAATCTCTGATGCCTACTACAAATTGACCTCAGGTAATAAAGAGGAAATACAATACAAAATCTCTGAGGACCATTGTAAGAGGGAACAAACTGGGGTTTTACCTTTTCCCTACGGGGTTGGAGAGCATGTATCCCAAGAATGGATATATATATATATATATATATATATAGATATATACAGTATGGCCACTAAAGTCCCTTCCCACCCTCTTAACTTCGGAACGGCAACTGCTATATTCATAAAAGTGGTGTCTAGGTATAGTAAAGTAGCCATGCGCTACTGAATAAAACCACCTACTGCGCCACCTTGTGAAAAACAGCGGAGTTAGCAATCCTATCTCGAAAACGGAACGAGATAGGGGAAAAAGTGATTTACAAAGTTGTAGAAAATCATCGATTTAGTACAAATAGATACCTTGGGGACATTAATGAAAAAAATAGAACGGTGAAAACGCGCATTTGTTTTTTCGTGATTTCCTACATTGTGACGTGACAAAACGATCTGAGAAAGAAAAAAACAACTAGTTTTAACAATATACCTTTATTTGAGATGTTTAAACTTCTGACCGTCATTGCGGTGTCGTGTTTTGCCCGAAAGATAATCATTTCTCCTTCCGTTCAAGTTTCGTGACGTCACAGTGTAGGAAATCACGAAAAAACAAATGCGCTTTTTAACCATTTTATTCTTCGCATTAATGTGCACAAGGTGTCTTTTCTTACTAATTCGATAATGCTCTATAACTTTGTAAATCACTTTTTTCCTCTATCTCATTCCGTTTTCGAGATAGGAATGCTAACTCCGCTGTTTTCCACCAGGTGGCACGGTAGGAGGTTTTATTCAGTAGCGCATAGCTACTTTACTATACCTAGACTCCACTTTTATTAATATAGCAGCAGCCGTTCCGAAGTTAAGAGGGTGGGAAGGGACTTTAGTGGGCATACTGTATATATATATATATATAGTTCCGTTTTCCTGGATTCGATAGGATTGAATAAAATCTCTTCAGAAAGTGCACACAAAATAAAATTTATTATTCTGTAAATTCTTCAGGCGCATACACAAATTCAAACAGAAGCCACGTAACAACTGTCTTCTATACAGCAGAAAACTCTAAAAACACAAGTCAGGATAACAGAGTCTTCTACAATATCTGCCTAACGCACTTTCAATCTATTCAATTCTCAGCACAAAAGAACACTGAGTTCCAATGCCAATGTCAGGTATATTTATATTCTTTCAAAGCGCCCTCTATCGGTCAACCAGCTAGATATTTCCAGAACCTTCTGGAAATGTCCAGAAGGTTGGCGACCATTTGGCACCATATCGCCAAATTTGACTAAATATCGCCAAATTTGACAACCAAAATAAGTCACCAAATCCATCGCCAATGCGGCGATAACTCTCATATTTAGCGAGATTACCATACACTCCTAAAATTCGTAACAATATATATATATATATATATATACATCCCCTTAATGGCCGTTCTTACAAAGGCTTATGAAATTTCCCTTTTTTAAAGAGGGTATGGGAAAAATGGACCCCGTATGACAAAGTTTAACGAAGCTTTCTATTTGAAGAACTGTTTTGCTGAGTTTTGACTCTTAATGACATTTACGAGCAACTTTCCCCCTCCCATTATGAAAAAAAAAATGTTTAAACAAAGTTTTTGTTCTCTTCATATGCAATCGAAGTATTGCAGATACAAGAAGGTATGATAAAGTGTTCTGATCTTTACAAATATGTAATAAATGTTATGACCAGAACAACTTTCAATGGGGATTTTTTTTATTATTTAGCAACGAGTAAAGGATGCGAAACACATAAATCTTTACAATTTATGATGTTTGAGATTTCGGAAACCACTTTAAATATTACAAGTTTCTGTTTCCTATATGTGTTTCATTTGTAAACTATTTCTCCTCTATTCTTCTTCATTTTGAAAAAACATATGTCCTGCATTTTATTAGATTACGCTTAGTGCGTAATATTTGATATTTTATAGAGTTTGTCTCTATACTATTAATACATTCACATCTATATAAAATTAATTTACATGAAAAACTGTTGTTTCATTACTCTATAAACCGTAGTTCATTTTTTACACCTTATTTGACTTTATAAGAATAATATTTTATAACTTAAGTTAATTTCTAGATGATGATTTTTCATTAAAACAATGCTTATAATTGGGTGGGCCTGTGGTAAATGTACGTACAAAATTTCATCTGAAAAAAAATGAGATTGGGAGAGATTTAATAGGTGATATTATGACTTGGTCTATGGATATAAAGGTCTAGAAATGCTTGCAATAAGGTTCTTAAAATGTACATAGAGAAGAAAATTTGTGCACTGTAATTTTCCAAAAGCTTTTGTGGACATAGATTTTTGAGTTCTGTCGTGTATTATATACACCCATAAGATGAACTGAAAGTTTCGGAACAGATATTGCAAATGTGTTACGAAAACATAACAAAAAACAATTTTTGTATTTACATATTTCCTACTAAAATTAATACTATATGATAAAGAATTATGAACATATTATCAGAAATCGAAATCTGATAAAAAATATTTACCAATTAGCGTTTTTCTTTTGATCATTTAAGGTATTCGTACAGAAAGGATTTTCAATATTCTTTTAATTTTGTTTTTTTAATCTATTTTTTATGTAGTTTGTGGGGTTATTTATGTACATGTAGATTTTTTTTTTAACCAATGCGGAGGCACTTTTCGTGAAGACCTTCGCCTTGTTATATATATATATATATATATATATATATATATATATATATATATA
>OU015502.1:129509226-129598290 GCA_907164885.2 Dolomedes plantarius
TGATATATATATATATATATAATATATATATATATATATATATTATATATATATATATTTATTTATATATATATATATATATATATATATATAGATATATATATATATATATATATATATTTATATATATATTATATATATATATATATATATATATATATATATATATATATATATATATATATATATATATATATCTGTGTTTGCAGTGTAAAGAGTGTCAAGTCCAAAATCTTAGTTTTGAGAAAACAGGATTGAAAAAAAACGGGTTTTGAAAGTCAGTTTTTTTAAGTTTAATATTTAATATTTTTTAAATAAATTTTTTCCCATTTTATGTTTGTTGAGTAAAGAGTGTTATGTCCTTGATTGTTACATAACCCCTTTAACTCTATCATGTTTGTGTTTTGTATCACATATCCCAAAATATTAACTGATGAATAAAAATATTTAGGAGTGGAATTAGACTTAGCTTTCTATACCCTGCAGTAACCCTTGATTTTTCAAACATGCCTGCTTTGATAAGTCATTTTAGCCCATTTTGGACTTAGAACCCTTTGCACATCAAACACAAAATAATATATATATATATATATATATATATATATATATATATATATATATATATATATATATATATATATATATATATATATATATATATATATTCACAATACGTTTCAGTTTTTCTTCACCTGAATGACTTTCATAAAGAATTCCACGCACTCAGCCCCATACTTAGATGATGAACATTGTTTCTTGTTTTATTTTGCTTCGCTTTTTTGGGGGGAGGGGGGTGCAAGGGAGGAGAGGATTGTGATTTATATCTTTGTTATCTTATCTCCTTTACACGGTGTACATCGGTATTGAAAGGCATAATAACGGTTCTTTGAATACGTGTGTTTTCTCTATATTTCTAGGCCAAAGAACTTTCTTTTGAAATAATTACACAAGGGTATAAAGTTACTGGATGTTAGTTTGAGCATCTTTATATGGCTTAAAAAAGGCCATGATTTTTGTCTGATGCAAGATAATTTTTGGTTTTTGAATTATTAATCATTTTTTATTTTTTATTTCATTCTAATTCAATGCTTTTCGTAACTTTCCTTAGTGGTGGGATACATATATTTTTCTTCGGAAAAAAAATTCAATCCAACGACTGTTTAAAACCCCCGTTTCCAAATAAACAATACATATTTATAAATTTATAATACTATTAATACGTACTAATAAATATTAATTGAGGTTCCACAAAGCGGCGTTTTATCAAGTATGTTCTTTCAAATACTCATATTTCCCCAAAAGACAAGAGGTAGCTTAGTGGTAGCGCTCCGGCTTTCAAGTACTGAGGGTGTTCGGACTGAATCCCGACAAGCGCCATTAAATACTTTCGTGTCTAGACCGGATATGGCTATTTTGAATCCGTGGACCCGAAAGTATTTCTATGAGATCAGTTGGTGAAGACACGATCCTCCCAGATGTCGCCCCTGGGGGTGCGAGATCAAAACCGAGGTGGCACCTTGAGGTGGTGTTTGTTCGCCTACACGTTACCTCATCGTGAGCAACCAACGTCTCTCGCGGATGCTTCATCTCGGAAAATGTCGAAAGACAATGTACCCGTAATTAATATACACTGCTGGCCACCCAAATTGCAACACCAAGAAAGACAAGAGATATCACAACAAAGTTTATTTTGTAGATAGCATGTTGACCAAGTATCAAATGATTAAATTTATAGACCTCTGTGAAGTGTGGTTCCTGCCAAAATCAGTAGCCAGAGTAGCCGCTATTGTTGGAGATCACCGCTGCCACACGCCTCGGCATTGATTCAAAGAGACTTTGGATGAGTTCTTGGGGTACAGCAGACCAAGCAGCTTCCACACGTTGCCAAAGTTGATCTGCTGTGGCAGCTGGGGAATGGAATCTGGCTATGGAATCTGGGTCAAACGTAGAGCAACCATGGACCACATGTTTTCTATCGGTGAAAGATCCGGAGAGCGAGGCGGCCAGGGAAGCAATTCAATCTGGCGATTGACGAAGAACCGTTGGACAATGCGTGCCACGTGTGGTCGCGCATTATCCTGTTGAAATATGGCTGTGGGCAAGCCCTGTAGGTAAGGAAGGACAACTGGCTCGAACACCTCGGAGATGTAGCGCTGGCTGTTTTAAGTACCGGCAATGCGTACTAGAGGTGTGCGAGAGTGATATCCAATACCGCCCCATACCATAATACCCGGTACAGGACCAGTGTGGCGGTGCATAACGCAGCTGTTCAGCATCCTCTCTTCACGGTGTCTCCAGACTCGAATGCGACCATCGTGGTGTTGCCGACAGAAGCGTGACTCGTCAATAAAGACAATTTCATTCCATTCTGCCGTCCACATCCTTCTGTCATCGCACCATTGGCGGCGGAGACGTCTGTGGTTCTGCGTCAAGGGTAGACAAAGCAATGGACGTCTTGCGGACAGACCACTCTGCTGTAAACGGCGTCGAATGGTACGCGCAGACACTGGATGATGCGTTACAGACTGCATGTGCTGTGCTATGGTTCGTGATGTGACTGAGCGATCCGTCACTGCCATGCGCACAATTTGCCTCTCATCACTTGAAGTGGTGCACTCAGGTGGATGCGATCGAACACGCCGGTCCGTCGTAGCCTCCTGCATCCAACGATCACATATCCGCATTACAGTTGTTTGGTTTCGTCCAACACGACTACCGATTTCCGTGAAAGATAATCCACAATCTCGGTAGGCCACTATCCTTCCTCTGTCGAACTCAGATACTTGATCAAAAGATGATCGTTGTTTTCGACGAGGCATAATTGATCGTTTTTTTTTAAAAAACCACAAGAAAAACACAATTGCCGAACTTGAAATCGTCGAAATCTCCAAGCCTTAAATAGCGCTTTGAAGTGGCGCCACAGGCGCGCGTGATGTGCGTCTGCGCTGAAATTCTAATCATTTGCGTTTCTCACCTCCTCTAACGCGTGTTGTAAATTTCATGTTATTTGCATGTTTCCTTCAGGGTGTTGCATTTACAGTGGCCAGCAGTGTATATATATATGTATATGTATATGAATATATATATATATGTGTGTGTGTGTGTGTGTGTATGAATATGTATATATATATATATATGAAATAAATTTCAAACCTTTTCATTATTAGCACGCCTTTTCTAAATTCTTACATCTTATTGCAATACAACATTACCCCTCAAATCAAACCAAAGTAATCTATTAGTTTTTCGCCTAAGGCCACGCGCGGAAAGAATTATATAACGAAGTCTATTCGAGAACTATGACGAAATCGATCACCCCGTATTGCGTTCGTCAGGTGATGAGCTTTGACCATTCGGAAGGTCACTTTAATAGTACGCGGGCGAGAAATTTCTCGCGTCTGTAGTCTTTTTGTTCGTCTTCTCTCAACCTGACATGACGTGAATTTGAGCTCTCCGTCAATAGCGCCGCCGGGATTCTTCCCGAAAACAGCGACATGTACGATTTAATGTCCAGCAACGATGGTGGAAACTGTATGACGATCCCCGGAAATTCTTAGAAATAAATTTAAATCAAGATGAACTCGCCTTTAATTTTCGTGGTGGACTTAGTTTGTTTTCGCCTACCTGCTACGACTACAGTTTAAAGTATGTAAATATGGTCTGGGACGCTGTGTTGGCTCATCCCTGATGCTCCTTCCTGTCATCCAACATCCAGTGTATGAAATCATGATATATATATATATATATATATATATATATATATATATATATATATATATATATATATATATATGTATGTATGTATGTATGTATGTATGTATGTATGTATGTATGTATGTATGTATGTATGTATATATATATATATATATATATATATATATATATATATATATATATATATATATATATATATAGAATCGAACCCCGTTATAACGAACGAAAATTTTGGTCCCGCAGTTTTCCTTTTGTACGTAATTTAATTAGTATTGTGTCAGTTTAATGTAATCGATTTTAGTCGATTCAATTCATGAATGATACTTTTAAAAATTCACAAAATGTATAACTCTTTGCAACTAATGAGTTATACATTTTGTGAACTCTAGGACTATTCTTAACGGTTCAGATATATAGAACAACCGGATAAAGCGAACAAAACATTTGGATACGTGAACTTCGTTATAACGGGGTTCGACTGTATATATATATATATATATATATATATATATATATATATACAGTGGAATCTCGATCGATTGTTTTCGGTCCATCGTTTTTCCATATGTGTCGTTCCTTTTATCCAGTCCCAACGATCATATTCCTTTGTTATGTTTCCGCATCTATCGTTTTCCCGCATTTATCGTTCATTTCAATCGGTCCCTTGAAAAACGATAGATCGAGATTCCACTGTATATATATATATATATATAAACCACAAAATTTGTGTCGACTGTACGTTTTTACAGTATATGTCTTCTGTATTTGGTAATATCGTTTAACTAAAGAAATGTAATCATGATATGGCTTAAACACTTCATGAAATAACATAAAAATAAGAAACTTATTCTGTCCATCCACATTCAAGTCTATTTAACCATTTCATGCCCTAACCATATCATGAGTTTCAAAAGAAACCTCAATTAATTTACCTTACGCAAAATCAAGTGACACAAATACGCGAAATAAAATGTTTGAACAAATTATTACCTCAAATATACCAAATAAGTCATTTATTTTCCCTAATTAAATTTACTTAATAATAAAAAAAAAGAGGAATCGATTAAGTTCATAAAATTAAGAGATCGAGACTGCCATGTGTAGTTTTATCAAACATTTTGACATGCACATTTCGATATATCATGATAGATTATTACCCGAACTTTTCTATTGACATTTTAAAAATTTGATAAATTGTATTAAGGTTTCTCTCCCCCAGATCCATACATCATATGTCCCACATTTTTTTCCCAGAAAACTTTCATATCAACAGTACAGATAAGCGATGTAAAATATCGTTTCAGTTTTCACGCGAGGAAAAAATTAGAGCCATATAAGTTCTCCAAAAACTTTGCTTCTATAAAATTTCGGAAAATTTTCCAGGCAGTGATGTAAAGGGATCAGATTTCAACAAGAAAAAAAATATATATATGCCTCTGATTTATCGATACCGGCATAGCTTCCAATGGCCAGATATTGATCTAAGTCTCAAAATACTGCTGGGGTAAAATATGGAAGAGGGAGGGAAATTATCAATCAAATTATTTTACGGTTTTACTGAAAATTAGCGAAAGAAATGCGAGAGAAAATCTGATTTGTGCTCCAATTTGTATTTCGTTGTGCATGTAACACAAAATGGCTGATTGAATTATGTCAGATTAATGGATTTGGGCTTTTCTTTTTGAAACGTCCATAATTTTTCAGTTGTGAGACGTTTAAAGGTTATTTATAAGCGTACTTAGTTTCTACTTTTACGGATGTCTTTTAGGAGTTCAAATTTCAAATGTGCTGTGATACAAATTGAATATGAAATTTTTAAACCCTCAAATAAAGGTATTCATACTTTAGGGTTTTAACAATTGTTTCTAAGAATATAAAATCTATCCACGAATCTTAAGACATGTACAAAAGTCTCTAACAAATTATCTTACCCTAGTTAAAAGAAGAGGTCTTATTTTGAATGACATTCTTCTACTAACATATTCTCTTTTTCTTACAAGCCAATAACACAGGTTATTTATGAAATATATATACATAATTTTTTAACATAGGATTACATTCCTCCATAACGGTCCTCCTGAAACCAAAATTTCATATCGCCTGCCTGGCAAGTTATAATTTCGCCAGACCCAGTGCCATAACCAAACCCAGTCGGTATCTCTTGGGCAAGCAGTGAACATTTAAACAGAAAAGTACAAAAATATGTAAATATTTTGTCGTATATATATATAATAAGTACAACGATGAATACATGCAATTGGTGTAAAAAAAAAGAAAAAAATATATTAATAAAAAAAATCGTAACGGATTTTTTTATAGACAAAATAATGTAGAAGAAAATATTCCAATTAAATCTAATAGAACATACTAAAGAATATAGTACAGTTAATATAGTAAAGTTTGAGGAACATATCTTTTACTGTATTTTAATATTTTTTTGGATAATGTCCAATCGTCTGCCGCATTAGCAAGAAGGAAATATATATTTTTTTGTCTATTTTGTTGTTATGGACGTGGTGCAAAATTAGTTTAAAGTATCACAAAAAGAAAAGAAACCACGTGATCAGAATTTAATAAATTAAATTCTAAAAATTAATCTTTAATAATTCACCAAAAATCAGAAAATGGAGATAAAGATTCCATTTAAAAGGAAATTATGTGATCTTTCTGGTGATATACATTTTATAACCCTCAAATCAATGTTTTAAATGCAAACTTGAAAAACATTACTAAAACAGTTTAAAAATTTAATTTTAAAAAATATAAAAGAAAATTTTTTTTATCTTTCCTAGTGCACCCCTGCACTATAAGAAGAATCGCCATGCAAAATTTCAGCCCTTTAGGTCCAGTGGTTTGGTCTGTGCGTTATATTTCAGTCAGTTAGTCAGTCAGTCACTCAGTCAGTCAGTTACGAAACTGTTATATATATATATATATATATATATATATATATATATATATATATAGAGAGAGAGAGAGAGAGAGAGAGAGATAGGTAAACACATATATATATAACACTTACATACATATATACATACAAAAGAGGTAAGCAACGATAAGTAATCCCACGTTAATAACCTGCGATAGTTTTGTTAGAGGAGACTACCTGAATTTTTTTATCTTTTTTTTTTACTATTCTCAGTTTTTCATTATAAAGTTTCCATTTTATTGGCATAAATGTCAGGATTTTTCAAACTTTCTTTTCGCATTAATGATAAAAACGACGAGAATCAAACAACGGATCCTCCAGGCTGTAGTTGGACGCCATTAAATTACCCTGAGATACTATGAAATATGTTGCTTTAGTTGATTTTTCTAATAGAATTTTCAATAAAACACTGTATTTCGTCAAATAAGGGTTTACAGGTATATACAGGGTGGTCATAAAAAAAATTGCCGATGTATGGACCCCTAGCGGCTGTACTCTTCAACCGATCAAGATGAAATTTCAGATATAGTTATTCAGAGGGGTATGAGCTTGGGATTCTGTGAACCGCGACCAAGTGGCTATCACGGTTACGGTTAAAGGTACAGAAATTTGAAATTTTCGAATGGCAACCCCCACTTCTACTTGCCGCAAAATGCTCAGCGTATACGAAAACCCTAAAGAGCGTTCGAAGGGTACGCGTATCACAAAAAAACGGACGCGGTAGGCATGCACAAAAAACAGCACTGCGAACGGCCAACAAGAACATGATCGGGCCGCACGGAGGAAATTCGCATATGACAGAGTCAAAACACCAATCACTGATGACAACACACGTCGGACAAAGGAATACTTTTATTTGGATTACACATTTTCCACATAGGTACCTTCACAGGTCGTTCGCAGAGCTGTTTTTTGTGCGTGTATAACGCGTCCGTTTTTTTGTGATACACGTACTGTTCCAACGCTTTTTAGGGTTTTCGCATGCACTGAGCATTTTGCGACGGGAAAAAGTGGGCGTTGCCATTCGCAAAATTTCGAGTTTCTGTACCTATAACCGTAACCGTGATCGCCACTTGGTTTCCGGTCACAGAATCCCGAGCACATACCTCTGAATAACTACATCTGAAATCTCATCTCGATCGGTTGAACGGAACGGCCGCTAGAGTTCCATATATCGGCAAAGTTTTTTTTTATGACCACCCTGTATATATATATATCTCCATCTAAACCAACCACTTTGGAACTAGGTATCACCCTTGTTTTGGGCTCCACAGTAAGGCATAGCCAATAAGCATGCTATTTGAAAACTAATTTCAAATTCGGAATTTCAATAAAATTTTCACTGGCGAAGTTCAGTCATTCAGCTATCAGTTATCAGCCGAGAACCTTCTTGTATCATGGTCTGAAACACAAAATTTAAGATGAAAACTTGAGGATGAAAATAATGCATTGGAAAATCCCTCGTTGGAGGGTCCACAATTGTAAATACTTGTTATCACAATGGTTTATAGCACTGAAAAAGAATTAAAGCCCTATCTAATATCGGGCTTAGGCACTTATGTTCCGTTACTTCTGTGAAGTCGAATAACGTCGATTAGGGGTTAAGAGGTTCTTTTTAGCTGTTCCTCACAAGTAAGTTTCAAATCGAGGATATTTTATGCAAATTTCTCTTTGCGTAAAGTACTCTCTCCTGTCCAATAGAAAATGTGGCCTGAACTACGCTGAGTCACTTTAACTTATTTTTTTGTACTTTTCTAAAGCTAAATAATGTCGAATAGAATTGCGGTTGAGAGGTTCTTTTTAGTTGTATCTCAAAAGGATGTATAGAGAAAATAGCTCAATTCTACCCAGACTTGGGTGTATATAATTTTAAGTGGCACTCAAAATGAATTTGATACAAATACAGTTTATACATGAAACAATGTTTATTGAATTCGTTGCACATATAGAATTTGCTTTTACAGCAATAAGCATACGTACTACTTGTACGGAATATATATATTAACATTCAATAGAAATACACCTTGCAAATACTCACAAACCAGCAGATAGTCAAACCAGCAGTACTGCCACGTAAACTTTGGGCCCCCTAAGCACTAGCGCAGGATAACACCTGGAGCTACTTACCTCGTAGCTCCCTCTCGCTTATCTATCAACCTTAACAAACTTTTTCAACCCTAACAACCTTTTTTTATTAATGACGCTGCATGGTATTTATACTAAGCGCATAAGCCGAAATTAGCATATCTCAAACAGCTTCTTTAATTCATTCACTCAAAAGTTCGATTCTTGTGAATCGAATCTTATGTATACCTTACAGATGTTTTAAAACAAGGATATTTTATAAAATTTTCTCTTTGCGTAAAATATCCTCTGCTCTTCAATAGTAAATGTGGCTTCAACAATGAAGTGTTCCTTTGTATTCAAAGGTTTGGAAGATTTCATATAAATAAGTAAACTCTTCCAGAAAAGACTGTTTCAAGAAGACTCTAGATGACGTCAAACTATACTTGGATTTGACAACAAACTTTACCGCCAAAATTTCCAGATTATCTTATAAAAATTTACCAAGATCTCCACTATCCTACTCTTTCAATTCTCTGCACGTACTCTCTCCACCACATCTGCTCTCAAAAATATCCTGTTCGAAACCAATGTTTTGTTACCCGTGCCAGTATGAAATGTATCTCTCTGCTTTCATATAAACTTTATTTGTATGTAAAACGATAAATGAAATCATTAAAGACTTAATTTGAAATACTATAGTTAAATCCGACTTCTTTTCAAGGATTAACTTTTTCTAAATATCCACATACATAAAATCATTTTTCAGTATTATTTAGTATACATTAATACTGAAAATTGATTTTATGTATGTGGATATTTAGAAAATTATTTCAGTTAGTAAAAATAATTTTCTAAATATCCACATACATAAAATCAATTTTCAGTATTATTTAGTATACATTAATACTGAAAATTGATTTTATGTATGTGGATATTTAGAAATTTATTTCAGTTAGTAAAAATAATTTTCTAAATATCCACATACATAAAATCAATTTACAAATTGTTAGTAAATGTATACTGAAATAATTATTTCAGTATTATTTCAGTATACATTTACTAACAAAATATGTAAAAGTATAATAGCTAATTATTCTTAAATACTGTTAAGGGGGGTTAAAATATGAAAGTTTCCTGTGTTTTTAGTTTACCTCACAGGTTTTCATAATTCTGTACCCGATTGAAGGAAAATTCGGCTACCGTTATTAAAAAAAACTTTTCGACATTTTTCTCAATCTTGTTTATAACTAAAAAATATGGTGTTATCCCTTCAAATAAAACAGCCTGTCGTAATCTGAAATTCTGTTAACCACGGGCAAAATAAACTTAAAAAGAATGTGACCCACATTCGAAAGTTTGTTTATTTACGAAAAAAAATATTTTTGATATCTTTGAGCGAAAAAATATGTTTTATCATAGAAAATGTTTCATGTTTAGAGCTTGCAAATCTTCTCTATCCATTTGAAATGCGAACGCGTCAAATCTTACAATGTAAAAATTACGATTAGGTGCTTAAAGTTACAGGACGTTATTTGTATACAGGTCGGGAAAATTTCCTTAAGCAATTAAAGATGACGAAATGTTAAACCTCGGAAGTTTACTGTTATGTAGAAAAAGCTCAATTCGAATTTCAAAGGCATTAAATAATCTTCTTCTGGGGAGAGGGAAATCCACAAATTGCAAGTAAAGGTATCTATTATGCAAAAGAAATAAAACGTTGTCAATTCCACAACCAAAAAACATAAAGGAAAAAAGTATTTTATGTCTTTTATATTCAAACAGAGTAATTTTTCTTCTCTGGAACAACATCATCTGGTTTACGCACTTTTATTTTTATTTATCTCAATTGATTAAATAATTTACGAAAGATTAAAATTAAACATTATCTAAAAATCGTGGGTTCAGGATGAGTCGGTTGGATGAGTCGATCAGGATGAGTCGCGATGAGTCGGTTGATTCTTCCCCTTCTAGCAAGGCACGCGTCCGTTCCAGGGACCTCCTAATCTGGCTCACCTATCATCTCGGAAAATAACGGACAACTGCCCAGTCCCGTTCGAGTGTCGACTATATATTCTATTATTTCCTTCTGGAGGGTGGAGTGTTGAACACGTCCTCTCCTTTACGATTCGCCGTCCATGTCGTCCCGTGTCTTCAACCAGCCTGCCAGGCAATTGTCAGTGGATCTCCTTTGTCCGAAAAGGGAGACAATTTCTCAAAGGAAGTTTCTTTCGTGGAAATAATCGGCGTGGCCTCTCTCCTAGACCTTTATACGTTAAACGGTAAGGCGACCTTTCGGCGTTGATGAAACGCGATAGATACAAATGAAGTGCAGGCTCTCTTGAAAATCCACGCGAGGGATGTAAGGTCGTTAGCGAAGAATGTCGAAGTCATTACAGTATGCTCGGTCATACCGGGAGTCACGGTCGCTATTGCAGCAGCAGTGATTCTGTCCGATAAATGACGTAGGTACCGAATCCTCTCAGGGCACACAATGTTTTTCAGGTAACGCCATAGAAAAAAGTCTAGAGGGGAGATATCGGGGCTTCTTGGTTGCTATCAAAATTGGACTGTCTCTTCCAATCCAACGTCCAGGGAATATGTTATTAAGAGCATGTCGGACAAAGATACTGCACTCAACATATCCCTGGTAAAATCAACTCGCTTATGATGATCCGGTTTTTTAATTTCGTGTTCCAACTGAATTTTGTTGGAATGCAATCGTAAACGTTTCTGAAGCGCGTTCTAGATTGTTGTCTTTGGAATGCCAAGTTCCAATCTGCGGCGAGAGATACATTTTTTTTCGGACTACGCAAGCACGACTGTCGTAACCACTCCAAATTATCTTCCAATGATCGTGTCCAGCCAGAGGACTTCTTAATGTCAACACTCCCAGTTTCTTTAAACAGCTTAAACCAACGAATAACGGTTTTGTCCATAGGTGCATTATGTCAGTACTTAAGCCGGAAATGATGCTGCACTGTAACAACTGATTTAAATTTAGACAGCACACGCTTAAAACACACGGAGCTTTTTGCCTCATATTCGCCATTATTGTAATCTCTACAGGCACGTTGGACGAGGCGCGACATCACAGCGTCGGCTCCTGCCCATAGCGGACTCACAGTCACCATGATGGTGACGAATAATAGAACTCTCAGAGGCAACATACCATCTGCTGCTGATCGGTCAATTGTTGTTCCCGGTGTGCACAATTTAAATCAAGGACACCTTTTTAGATGACTCTGTATTTTGAATAGTAAACGTTCCTCTGGTACTTGAGAAAAAATAATTTTCTATTTTTAAAGTTCCAAATGATTTTTGATTTACAGTTATGCCCAATCATAAAACTTGGAACGCCTCAAAGTCCTCGTTTTAAGGACTTCATATCTGAGAAACAGCTATATTTTGATGGATATAGACGGCTGTTTTGCACGGGAAATCTACTTTATTTGTTTCCATTTAAACAAAAATTAACCTCTTGTCAAAAGAAATGCGATTATACATAGTCCTCATATCCTGCTCAGTTGATCGCTTCATAGATTTTCCAATGTTATTAAGAAGTAAAGTCCTTCATAGATAAAACATTTTCCACTGCAAATGGTCCTCTTTTCAGTCGCAATGGAATTACTCTCATCAGTTATCCCCCATTACTAACGACTTCATAGATTTTAGATCAAGGTTATTAAAATGTCGTACTTAAAAAAATAGTCTCCCTGCTTGTTTTGTTTGGGTTTCATATCATTAGCTTTTGGTCATGTACTCCAGGTTATTTGAAATTTGAAAAATTTGCGTTACATTATCCACGAAGGTACTATACAATATATTAACGAACGATCATTAAAACTTGAAAAAAATGCTATGAAATGATAAATAACAGTAAAATTTTAGATAAAATTATCACCTAATTCGAGTTTTAAAGACACAAAGCAGTCGCCTGTCTTGCTATGGCAACATCATTTCGCAAAATGTTCTGCAAAGACGATGTCATAACACATAAGATGGACGTTGCCGCTTCAATCACAAAAAAAGTGTTAGGGGCAGTAGCTGCCATTTTGAAAAATGCTGTATCAGGAAAAAAAATTAAAAACATAAAAAGGATAAAAGATGAATAAAAAGAAAAAAAAGAAGAGAAAGAAAATAAATAAAAGAATAAATTTAAAAAATAAATTTTAAAAAATTTAAATAAGTTTAAAAAAAGAAAATTTTCTAGTTTTGTACTGCCTCACTTTCTTAGAACTGAAGCCATTGTTTAAATTTATCCAAAATGCATATCATCTACTTTCACAGTTCTGTCTTGGCTTGTTTTTAAAGTTTCTTTCTAGCTAGTTTAGTCGACGCTTGAAACGATTTTACGACGCTGTGGTAAATCACAGCAGCTTTACACCTTAAATTCCGTCTGCTTGAAAGTGCTACTATGTAATATTTTTTATGTTATTATTATTATTTTTTATTTTTTCCACGATTATCTTCTCTTTTAACGTGTTTCATTTTTTATTCCATGTTTTTTCCTTTTCTTTCTCTTTCTTGGATTGGCATTTCCTGCACATCTCTTTATTTTTTTTTTATTTTTACTTTCGAGGATGGCAGTGTTTCCCTTGGGTGCCTAGGGATCATCATTGCAGCACGTTTTGTTCAGAGATACACGACTTTCAGGCTGTAGACTGCTTAAATCCTATGTAATTCGAAATCAGAGTATTTTTTCTTTTTTACTTGCTATAAAAAAGTTTTAATTTTAATTATTTTTTCTGTATGAAGTATTTCATTCGAAACTATCTCAAACAAAATTTACAAACTTAATTTTACTACTACGGCGAAATTTTGATACTTTAACCCTTTAAAGCAGAATTTTTAATAAGCATATTTTGAAAATTAAAATCATTATTAAACTCAATGTTCCATCTGTGTCAAAGGGATAAAACAGCTATTTGCTTATTTTGCCAAAATTATGCAGAATAACCCATAATTCACCACGACGAGGTGGTTGCATTCGAATTCCTCCCACAACCACCCACTCTCCCTCCCAACCAAATATGGACGCATTTTTTTCCTGTTTAGTGATATAGCAATCTTACACTTTATATTTTGCCTTATTTTCGAAGTTTGGCATCAGCTTTCGAGAAGCCAATGTTGTATGTATAAAGCCATCGCGTCTTTTTGTTCCACAGACAGATGAGGATGCCTCTGACACTATCTTGACTGCCCTTTCGACATCTTGTGTACGGCATGGGAGAGTCCTCAGCTTACTTTCAATAAAGTCACCTATTTCAGCCATTTTCTCAATTTCTGCACTGGGTATATGTTTAGTCAGTGGAGGTTCTGTAAGTGAACATTTCTTCCAATTGATCAGTTCTGCACAGTCGTTTGCGTGAAATTTGAGAGGCGGAATGACAAAATCACAAATTGTTTCATTGGGAAGTGTTCGGGCCTTCATCATTCTTCTGAAGCCTAATTTCCTCACATAGGATCGATTTTCGTTGATTTTGGCAATCAGCAGGTTTTCTGGGTTACCATAAAATCATTCATTTGCATTACACGATCCACTACTAATTTCAGCTCATCTCTCAGATATCTTGAGTAGTGTGTAACTTCCCAAAGATTCTGTGTACCAGCTGTGCATGAAGGCTCACTTTTAGTGAGAAACCAAACATTTGCATACACTTTTGGAGCTGCCCACTTCTTTTGAAGATGTAGCAACTTGCTTAAAATGCTCATCAAAATAAAAATCATCTTCACTTTCAGAAGTAGAGCTACCATCCATAATACTTTCAAATTGTGTTGAGGTTGGCTATTTATCTCAGTTTCAGATTTTTACTTATTCACACGTTCAGCATCCATTGCTTTCTTTGCCACTCTAAGCTTTAGCACCCTAGTGATTTTAGCATCCAAATTCCGCATATATACATTTTCGTCCAAGATCTCTGGTCCTTCGAAAATTCTTGTTCCAAAACCGGCAATTTTCTTGACTTCTCACATGTGCACAACGAAAATTCATGACACTTACATGTTGAGATATCAAACAGTGTATATTTTGCATCTTTTTGAAACCTTCTTAATTTAATTTTCGCAGCTTCACTTGTTTTTCCAGTAGACTTCTTCATATTCATGAATTTTTTATGAAACTTTATCTGAAACCGTGCAGTACAATCACACCATCTATCGGGGAAATTCAAAACAAATTTCACTGCCCTAGCGGGGGCTTTAAATATGATACAATATCAAAATAATTTTTTTCACAAACAAAGGGAATTGCTATGTAACAATTTCCACTACAGGCAGTTAAAATTTTTGGTACGTAAAATTAAAAAATAAATAAAAAATAATTTTTTTACGTTTTTAGAGAAACTTCAAAGGCCAGGCGGGGGGACTAAATATCTTTTAATTTTAAAATGATTCACAAAAAAGGGTCTTGCTATCCAACAATTTCCAAGACAAGCTGTTAAATTTTTTGGTACTAAAAAAATTAAAAAATAAATAAAAAATGCTTTTTTTTTACGTTTTTCGAAAAACTTTAAGGGCCGGCCTAAATATATTTTAATTTAAAAAAAAAATCTTTACAAACATTTCATAGCAATACACAGCTTTTTCCCACCATAGGCGATTTCGATTTTTAGAAAAAGTAAAAATCGACCCACCTCAATACATAGTCCAGTCATATTAATGTGACCACCGCCTACTTTTGACGTCAACGTTAAATAACCAATCGCAGAAGGCACGTGTCATCAGCAAATTTGGTGGATATATAAAGTGTGTTGTAGGCATTCGGAAAACATTTCAGTTCTTGCAGTCATGCAGAAACGGGGTGATTTATCCGACGTCCAAAAGGGCATGATCATTGGCTTTCGGGCCAAGGTTGGAAGCATTTCCGAAACGGCTAATTTTGTAAACTGTTCGCGGGCCGCCGTGGTAAAAGTATACCGTGCATGGAAAAATGGCACTATCTAAAATCAGCGACGGGGCAAATGTGTTGCACCACGGGCCATAGATGGCAGAGGTGAACGACGGCTGCGGAGATACGTTCGGGCGAATAGACGTGCAACCGTTGAGCAACTGACTGTCCAGATGAACCAACGGGCTACCAACAGTGTCTCCACAACGACGGTTCAGAGAACGTTGCCGTGTATGGGCCTCCGCAGCAGACACCTGGTTAATGCACCTATGCTGACTGTTGTTCATCGGCGACGGCGGCTGAAATTTGCACGCCAGTACCGCAACTGGACTTTTCCGCAACTGGAGACAGACGGCTTTTTCCGATGAATCACGTTTTATGCTCCATCGGACAGATGCACGTTGGCGTATACGGCGTGACACGTCTGAAAGCAAACACACTGCAACAACTGCAGGAAGGGTCCCAGCTGGAGGAGGGAGCATTATGGTCTGGGGAATGTTTTCGTGGTATTCTCTGGGTTCACTGATCATTGTGGAAGTCACGATGGATCAACACAAGTATGCATCTATCCTTGCGGACCATGTTCACCCCTACAAGCGAATTATTTTTCCTCAGGATGATGGCATCTACCAGCAGGACAATGCGACGTGCCATAAAGCTCGCAGTGTACGTGCGTGGTTCGAAGAGCACCAGGATGAGTTTACCGTACTCCCTTGGCCAGCAAATTCCCCGGACTTGAACCCAATCGAGAATTTGTGGGACCACCTCCATCGGGTTGTTCGCACCATGGATTCTCACCAGCGTAACCTATATGCAGCTGGCCACGGCACTGGAGTCGCCATGGCTCAACATCCCAGTGAACACCTTCAGGAACCTAATTGACTCTCTTCCTGCACGTCTCACAGCGGTCCGCTCTGCGAAAGGTGGCTATTCTGGATTTTGACAGATGGTCACATTAATGTGACTGGACTGTGTATATATATATATATATATATATATATATATATATATTACTGATTAAAAAATAATGAATATAATCAATAACATAAAATTTAATGGTTCTATGGTGAACCATTCAAACGATATTATGTACTTTAGGACCAAATACACGCATTTTCAGAAATTTGTTTTAAAGTTTAAGATTGTTAAAAAAGCTATAAATATATATTTGTCACTCACAATTTTTTTTCTTCAAAATAAACTCACATTTGGTAATGTAAATTATACTCTATAAAAGTAATAACTGAAAAATATATAATATATAAAATATATAATATATAAAATATATAATATATAAATCATTGCAATCTTATCAAAGTAATGATATTTCAATGTTCCGATTTTTGTTGATACATACTTAAAGGACAACTGTGAATCCCATAAATTTATTATATAAAAATATGATGTAAAATTATTCTGGAAAATTTATAAAAATACATAATTGTATAAAATTCTTTTCCTTTTGATTTAATCACAAAAGTTTTGCATTCTTTCTTTTTTTTGAGTTGGGGGCGGGGAGGGCGCTTGACGATAAATGTCAATTTAACTGTTAGTTACAGTAATTAAATTGCATTAGTCAATTAGCTACTTGACTGGTGAAATTGAGTTACTGTACTTATTTCGGAGTTGAGAGAAAAATAAATCTTTCTCTAAACTCCCTTCCGGTAACAACCGTGATATCTTTGGATCGTATTCTACTCCTAGATACAACATATTTGTTTATCTTATTCGAGTAGAAAAAGCAATTCTAAAAAGTAAATATGGATATAGATAGAAGTATAAGCTCGGGGGCCTAGAAAGCAGTATTTTTCCTGATAAAGGGATATCAAATGCTCTGACTATTCTTCCTCACTAACTGAATTTATGCATCAGCAAGAATTTTAAACATTACCGAGCAGCTGTTGAAACTATTTGATCTCAGTCAAAAACCACTGGACCAAGAAATCACTGTTTAAATATGTTTTTTTTTTGTTGTTCTCTTATTTTACCAAGCTCTAAACATGAGTATTTTTTTTATATAATCAAATCCTTGATGCAGATGCATATATATATCTTCATTATTTGACGGAGCGAAGGTTTATTAGCACTAAGGGGCTGTTATTAAATATCTAATAACATACATGTATATACGCAGTATATATATATATATATATATATATATATATATATATATATATATATATATATATATATATATATATATATATATACAGTCGAACCTCCATATATCGATGTAGCAAATTGCGCGAAAAAAATTTGATATATAGAATTGAGCTTCATAATTCTCCTAAAAAAAAAATTAAAGCTAATTTTCGCATACGAAACTCCATTTCTAATTTATATGTGAATCCCATTAAAGGAAAGTTAATAACTAAAAAATGAATTAATATGAAAGATTTATTGATTACTACATATCTTTAAAAAAACAATAATGCAGACAGTGGTTACAATGATCACAGTTACATTCTTTAAAAAAAAAACTACGAATATCTTGCTGAACAGTTAGTTTAGCGGAAAGTTCAAAGAAATGTTCGTATTTATTCAGTCCACTAAGAACTTCATCAGGGACATTTTCCGCGAATTGAAGTCCACGACGTATTGTTTCAAATGCCAAAAATTGGGAGATTTTATTCTAAAGTGAAATAAAATGTCCGAATTTGTCTTAAAAAAATTTCGATATATAGAGATTTTTTCGATATATAGAAACAATTTTTCTATGTAATGAACAGGGAGATTTGCTAAGAGTTCGATATATACAAAATTTCGATATAGGGAAGTTCGATATATGGAGGTTCGACTGTACCATTCGGGTCATTTCATATATATAATCTCCTGAAATAAGTACACACATGATTGCCGAAAATAATGCACTTGGAATTCACGAAAGAAGGAATTTATCCCAGCAATAACATGACCTTACAAGGCGACTTCCAGCTCTCAGCTGGCGAGCGTACAAGTAGCTGTAAAGGGGTTGCCGGAAGTTAGCGAGGTAGGTTAGTATTGGAAAGGGGTAAAGAACGGAAAGGTTACCAGAAAGAGAGAGAACTCGGATTACAGGCGATTAAAGATTAGAGGTGGTTAAAATTTATTACTTTTACACACACACACTCACACACATACACACACACACCATATATATATATATATATATATATATATATATATATAATATACATGTATGTATATATATATATATATACATACTCGGAGTGCTACATTTGCGCAATTTGCTACATGTATATATATATATATATATATAATATTATATATTACTGGTTAAAAGATAATGAGTAAAATTAGTAAAATTTTGTGTATATTTAAAACCATGAACCGAGTTTTATTTTTTTAATGTACATTCTAGATTTTGAAGTGGCAAAATCTTTAGAATTTCCTACACCTGCATTGTTTTGATCGACGTATTTTCTTTCTTTCAGATGTCACGTTCGGACAAGACCACTGTGTACCTGCGGAACCTAAGCTTAGAAAGTTATGGAAATTACACATGTCAGGTATCCACTGACAAACCTCACTTCAGATGCGTACAGACAACAAAACATATGGAAGTTGTTGGTAAGTTCGGATATAATGCACTTTATTAAAATTTTCTTCTTAAGTAGTTGTATTACATGTTGCTAAAATGTATTAAAGACGCACAGTGGTACCTCGGAACTCGACGTTAATTGGTTCCAGAAAACATGACAAGTACCAAAGACCAGTACTAAATGAATGTTTCCCATACAGGGTAATGTAAACTGAGTTAATCCGCTTCTGAAGCCAAGTAATTTAACATTTCACGTGGCAATTTATAAACTGATAGAGTTGTTTTTAACGTAGGATTACGTTCCCCCATAACGGCCATCCGGAAAGGAAAATTTCAGACGCTAAAACCGTCCGTCCGTACCTCGCGAGTTATAATATTGGCAGCCCGTCAAACTCAGTCTGTATCACTCGGACAAGCAATAAACAGTTAGACCGAAAAGTACCAAAATGCGTCAAAATTTTGACATGCATATATGTATATATATATATATATATATATACACATACGTACGTATATATAGATACATATATACATAACACATACATGCATATATACATACAAAAGAGGTAAGGAACGCAATTTGGAACCCAGTTGCAGTTTGGATTTTCGCGCCCAACCATTTCACGAGTGTACTGTGAATATTAGGTATCTGGAAAAACATCAAATCTCCAACTCAGGTGGGGCCGGAAAATGACCTTGCATGAACGGGACCGTCGACGACTGACGCGAATCCTTAAACGAGATAGACATGCAACATTTCCTCAAATTGCTGCGGATTTCAATGCTGGAGCATCAGCAAATGTCAGCGTGCGAACTGTTCAACGGACCATCATTGATATGGGCTTTCGGAGCCAAAGGTCCACTCGTATACCGTTGTTGACTGCGCGGCAAAAAGCTTTACGCCACACTTGGGCCCGCCAACACCTCCATTGGACTGTTGATGACTGGAAACACGTTGTCTGGTCTGACTAGTCTCGTTTCCAATTATATCGGGCGAAGAGACGTTTACGGGTATGAAGACAACCTCATGAATCCATATACCGTAGACGTTAACAGGGCACTTTTCAATCTAGTGGAGCCTCTGTGATGGTATTCGGCGTGTGCAGTTGGCATGTTATGGTACCCCTGATACGTCTAGAGACGATTTGGACAGGTGGCGGGTACATAAGCATCCTTTCTGATCATCTACACCCGTTCATGTCCATTGTGCATTCCGACGGACTTGGACAATTCCAGCAGGACAATGCGACATCTCACACGTCGACAGTTGCTAGCGAATGGCTCCAAGATCACTCTTCAGACTTTAGACACTTCCATTGGCCACCTATATCCCCACCCATGAAAATTATTGAGAATATCTTGGATGCCTTCCAACATAAGAGATCTCCCCTCCCCCTCGCACTTCCATTGATTTGTGGACTGTCCTGCAAGTTTCATGATGTGAATTGCCTCCAGGATACCTTCAGACATTAGTCAAGTCCATGCGACGTCGCGCTGCAGCACTGCTGCGTGCTCATGGGGTCCCTACACTATATTAAGCAGGTCTACAAGCTTTTCTGTCTCTTTAGTATATATAAATATATATATATATATATATATATATATATATATATATATGTATGTATATATGTATGTATGTATGTATGTATGTGTATATATATATATATATATATATATATATATGTATATATATGTATGTATATATATATATATATGTATGTATGTATGTATATATATATATATATATATATATATATACATACATATATATATATATATATATATATATATACATATATATATATATATATATATATATATATATATATATATATATATATATATATATATACATACACACACACACACACACATATATATATATATATATATATATATATATATATATATATATATATATATATATATATTAGTTAAATCAGTAGGATGATTACGGCTTGTTTCTTGCAGTATAAAAGCAAAGAGCTAATAATACACACTTTATTTCATTTCTTAGTTAAAGAGAACTCACTGTTCGCATAAAATTAGTTCTAGGGGCTCACTTATTATTAAAAACGCAGTTTTGAATTTCTCAGTAAGATGAATTTTATTAATTTTTTCCCAGTTAATTCAAAAAGATAGTAAATGAAAACAAATAAACCCTTCACAATGAATAATACCCGAGTATAAAATATTCCTTTAAAATATGTCACAGGAAAGTTTTAACAATATTCCAATATCAAATATAGGAAAGTTTTAACAATAATCGAATATCAAATGTCACTTCGCTTGGATGAGAATATTTGTACTTTTTACATTAACCCCATTAAAGCTGCAACTGAAATTTTTACATTACATTTATTGAAATAATAATTTATTTTTTTTTTATTTTCGTTTCTCAAGTCAACAAGATATCTGTATTGCCTTAAAACTACAACCTGCCATATATTGTCATTTTGAAAATGCATGATGAATCCTAGTAAAAAATAAATACTAAAGGTAATAAATTTGCTGTATTCGCGTTGAGTTGTACAATTTGTTATTATCTTTATTAAATTTATAACATAATGTTTTTCCACCTGGAGGTAAAATTTTCTTTATCTGATACTTTTATGACATTTAAAATTGACTCATATTTCCCAAGAATGAAAAATGTATTGCTTTAACACGAATACACTAAACATGGAATTAAAGTCGACAGGCTCAAACGCAATATTTCCACATAAAAGAAAGAAACTGGAAATAAGTTTAACTTTTTGAAGCAATACAATAAATTTATATGAACAATATCTAGAACAATTTGTATGGAAATAACACAATTATAGTGCTCAGAAGTTATTTGTCATTGCAGCCTTTCTTTTATATTTCTGTTACTGCGATGTAGGATTAAATTGTTCGAAACTGAACTAAAATAACAGCTTTTATAACTTAAGAAGTTAAAGTGAGTATTTTTTCACTGTTTACAAATAATTTCGTTACAGATAGGAGATTTCTGATAATATTTTCAGTTAACATATAGAGTACTAGCATTATTGACCGGCGTTGCCCGGGTAGATATATAGATATAAAATTTTTCATGCATTCTATCAAAAAAATACTGGGCTGCACCCCCCGCAAAATAAACACTTCGCCCCCCCGTCACCCCCAGATCAACTCTCAAACCACCCCTCAGAACAAACCTCCTTTCCCCCGCGTATCGAATTAGACTGGTTGTAGTCAAGGGGCTGTATCCATATTTAAGAGGTGTGCTTAGGGGCACAAAAATCATTAAAAAATTAATTTTAAAAAAATAATTGAGCCCCAAATTTCGTTTTTCCTGATTTAAGTTTCTCGGGTCCTAAACATTAACTGTGCCGAATTTGGACGACCCGGTGGGTGAAACAGTCTATGATTCTATTGCCGACAAACAAACAGACAAGCTCTTTTATATATATATATATAAATTTTTCGGACCATAAGACCCACTGGACGATAAGACGCACTTCAAATTTATATCTAAAAGAAATTTCAAATTTATATCTAAAATATCTAAAAGAAATTTCGTGTAAAAATATTATCCACAAATGGCGAGAAAAGTAAGATTTTATTTCTAAGAATACTGCATAAAAATGATTAGAATTCAAAGTAAAATACCATAAATCCAGTTTACGACTAACCCTTAAAGAATTGGTCATCAAAAGTATTATACTAGACCTTAATGCATATTGACGACTGTATTCAAAAATACCACATTTACTTCCGATTGCTACAGCTTGCGATCAGGAAGTGCCACTGAAATTTGATAGAATATCGTGCCTCAATTTGAGTGGAATATAATTAGGGATATAACCTCTTCCTCTAGGATTTAAAAGAAGTAATATATTGTTAAGTTTCTCAAATATACCAACTATAAGGGGTTATTTTTATTTTGAAATATATGTTAAAAGAAGTTGAAAGCTTTGGAGTGAACTATTTCAAAGCCATACATTTTATCTGCGCCACTGGTGGAATTCCATTTTTAGCCAAATGCAGTTAGGAGGTTATATTGCTTTTCAGTAAACTATTCCCGAGCTATCGATTGTGTTTGGGCGATTTTCCGTTAGTGAAGTGTATACTGCATGAGTGGTATCTATAAATAGGTATAAAATACCTTTTTTAACCTTCAAAGATTATGGTAAAAGATAGTATAAAGTCACTTTTTACAGTGAATGTTGACGAACAGTTTTCAAAAGATCCTATTTTTAGATAAGGGCACTCTTTCTAGTTCTTTTTTTATTGAATTACAATAGCTTGGGAAAACGTAATAAACAAGTACAAATAATGTACAGTAATACAAGAAAATTTCGAAGAACTAGAACAATGAAATATTCCCTAGTTTCCTTTTCTTTTAACATAAGGTTTAAAAAGACTCTGGTAATACTATACTTTAAAAAAGTTTATTCAGTTCCATACTTCTTAAAAACATGGAATCTAAACCTAATTTTTGTTCATGGAGCCGTCTCAAGTTTCAAAATTATACCTCAGCCAATCCATAAAAAAACTGCAACTACTACTCGACCATCCCCTGCTCCCCTACTCGACCATCGAGTATAATCGCGATTTTTAATCCTTTATTAATGTAATCTTCAAATGGAGCCGTCTCAAGTTTAAAAATTGTACCACAGCCAATCCATAAAAAAAACAGCAACCCCTACTCGACCATCGAGTATAATCGCGATTTTTAATCCTTTATTAATGTAATCTTCAAATAGAGCCGTCTCAAGTTTCAAAATTATACCTCAGCCAATCCATAAAAAAAACAGCAACTACTACTCGACCATCCCCTGCTCCCCTACTCGACCATCGAGTATAATCGCGATTTTTAATCCTTTATTAATGTAATCTTCAAATGGAACCGTCTCAAGTTTCAAAATTATACCACAGCCAATCCATAAAAAAAACAGCAACTACTACTCGACCATCCCCTGCTCCCCTACTCGACCATCGAGTATAATCGCGATTTTTAATCCTTTATTAATGTAATCTTCAAATAGAGCCGTCTCAAGTTTCAAAATTATACCTCAGCCAATCCATAAAAAAAACAGCAACTACTACTCGACCATCCCCTGCTCCCCTACTCGACCATCGAGTATAATCGCGATTTTTAATCCTTTATTAATGTAATCTTCAAATGGAACCGTCTCAAGTTTCAAAATTATACCACAGCCAATCCATAAAAAAAACAGCAACTACTACTCGACCATCCCCTGCTCCCCTACTCGACCATCGAGTATAATCGCGATTTTTAATCCTTTATTAATGTAATCTTCAAATAGAGCCGTCTCAAGTTTCAAAATTATACCTCAGCCAATCCATAAAAAAACAGCAACTACTACTCGACCATCCCCTGCTCCCCTACTCGACCATCGAGTATAATCGCGATTTTTAATCCTTTATTAATGTAATCTTCAAATGGAACCGTCTCAAGTTTCAAAATTATACCACAGCCAATCCATAAAAAAAACAGCAACTACTACTCGACCATCCCCTGCTCCCCTACTCGACCATCGAGTATAATCGCGATTTTTAATCCTTTATTAATGTAATCTTCAAATAGAGCCGTCTCAAGTTTCAAAATTATACCTCAGCCAATCCATAAAAAAAACAGCAACTACTACTCGACCATCCCCTGCTCCCCTACTCGACCATCGAGTATAATCGCGATTTTTAATCCTTTATTAATGTAATCTTCAAATGGAACCGTCTCAAGTTTCAAAATTATACCACAGCCAATCCATAAAAAAAACAGCAACTACTACTCGACCATCCCCTGCTCCCCTACTCGACCATCGAGTATAATCGCGATTTTAATCCTTTATTAATGTAATCTTCAAATAGAGCCGTCTCAAGTTTCAAAATTATACCTCAGCCAATCCATAAAAAAAACAGCAACTACTACTCGACCATCCCCTGCTCCCCTACTCGACCATCGAGTATAATCGCGATTTTTAATCCTTTATTAATGTAATCTTCAAATGAAACCGTCTCAAGTTTCAAAATTATACCACAGCCAATTCATAAAAAAACAGCAACTACTACTCGACCATAGAGTATAATCGCGATTTTTAATCCTTTATTAATGTAATCTTCAATTGGATTTTAAATGAAAGGGAAGTTCCAAGAAATCCACTTTGGAATTTAGGCACTGTATATTTAGTTCCTACAAATATTTACGTACTTATAGAAATATTTACGAAAATATATTTTTCAACCTTCAAAAATTATGGTAAAAGACAGTATAAGTTCACTGTACTGTCTTTTAGAAGTAGATAGATATATCTATATATTTAAGTTGCTAAGCTGACTTTTTGGGGAATTCCATGAGAGAAAACTACTGCTTTAATTTACTTCATTTTGGTCTTAAACGAAAGATTGTGTAGAGTATAGCTCACTTCTATCCAGACTTGGGTTAATATAATTTGAAGTGGCACTCTAAATGAATTTGATACAAACACAGTTTTATACATGAAACAATGTTTATTGAATTCGTTGCACATATAGAATTTGCTTTTACAGCAATAAGCATACGTACTACTTGTACGGAATATATATTAGCATTCAATAAAAATGCACATTGCAATACTCACAAACTAGAGAGTCAAACCAGCAGTTCTGCCACGTAAACTTTGGGTCCCCTGAGCACAAGCGCTGTTAACAACTGGAGCTACTTATCTCGTAGCTACCTTAACTCGCTTATCTATCAACTTTAACAACCTTTTTATTAATCAAGCTGCATGGTATTTATACCAAGCGCGTATGCCGAAATTAGCATATCTCAAGCAGCTTCTTTAATTTATTTACTCAAAAGTTCGATTCTTGTGAATCGAATCTTATGTATACCTTACAATTGTAATCTGTATATTTGTCAAATTTAAGTTTTTGTATTCGCAATTTCTATTAATTAGCGATAATTTACAATTAAAAATTGATTTCTACGCATGCTCAGTTACATGTTTTAATCTGGCTTTAGAAACTCGCTGTTTTTGCTCATGCTCGGTGACATGCTCAGTTTTTATGATAAACACGTTTATTCCGAGCAGTGTCTCTAGACCTGTCTCTGCCATTTTTATTTTTATGATAATTATGTTTGTAAAATAAAAGTCTAAACCTGATGGAAACTGTTTATTTCGCGCTGTTTAATTAGCGATAGTTTGCAATTAAAAAAATTGCTTTCTGCGCAAGCTCAGTGACATTTTTAAATCTGGCTTTAGATACTCAATAATCACTAGGCCGCTTAAACACATTAATTTGTTTCTGCGCATTATTATGATTTTCAGCATTTGGCAATGATGTGTTGAGTATAATTTGTGTATTAGTACATTTATTTACTATTTAGCCGTCATGTTTTGACGGGTACCAACTAGTTTATATTTAAATATTTACGAATAAAAAGTCGAGCCTCATTTTTATTTTCATTTAGAGAAGCAAAAGGACTACTGTGATGTTGTTGATTCTGGGTCTGAGTTAACCCAGTGGGCTTAGGATAGAAGTTGCTGAGATCGAATCCCTGAGATAGCCATTAAAATACCTTCGTGTCTAGGAATACGACTCAAAATCAATCGTCACTTTCTAGCGCAGTGGCTATCCCCACCACCTTTTCCGAACAACAAATACGTAAGATCTATGATGATGCCATCTATATCTAGAAATTTGAACTATTTGTATAATGTAATATATATGTATATATATATTATATATATAAATATACATATATATGTATTTATTTATATATATATATGCATATATATATATATATATGTATATGTATATTTATTTATATATATATATATATATATATATATATGCATATATATATATTATATATATATATATATGTATATGTATATATATATATATATATATATGTATATGTATATGTATATTTTTATATATATGTATATATATATATATGTATATATATATATATATATATATATATGTATATATATGTATATTTATATATATATAATATCTATATATATATATATATATATACATATATATTATACATTATACAAATCGTTCAAATTTCTGGATATAGATGGTAGCATCATAGATCTTACGTATTAGATGTTTGCAAAAGGTGGTGGAATTAGCCACTGCGCTATTCCCACAATCAGTGGGAATAGAAACGGCCGCTTTCTAGGGCTTTTTCTTTTAAGGGAACGGTGGACATTAAAATTTATTTTTTTTACTTTTCATCATAGAGATACGAAATTTTGTACATATGCACATTTCACTATAAATAAATAGAATACCTTAAAAGAAATTTCCAATTTCATTATAATTTTAAGATTTTTTTAAAAATTTGAAATTTATATACAAAATTTTAAAATGCTCCTTGTTACTTAATTTTTTAGATATTTTTTTCTCGATTTTGCATTTTAATCTCTTTAAACTGTATAACAAAAAATCTGGGTATCAATTATTTAATCCCTTGAATAGTTAATTTTTGAGAGATTTTTTTCTGAATTCCATCCCTATTTTCATCAAAATTTTGCCTTTTGAAAAGTTATAAATCAAATTTAATTACCTTAATGAAATCGAAGTGTAAAATGCATACCCAGTTTGTTTTGTAAACAGCATCAGAATTCTTCCTTATCAATTTCATGAATTTCGAAGAAAAATTTTGTAGCATGGAGCATTTAAAAAATCTAAAAACCTTGAAAAATCTGGTTTGAGAAATACAGATTTAAAATTTATTACTACACTTACCCATTATAAATTACTTTGTAGAAGCTTCATAAACGATTTTTTACTTCAAAAAACATTATTTTGGTACTAATAATCTACAGAAATATTAATATTATTTACAATAACACAATCAGTATTACAATGACGAAATTTGCTGAAATAAAGGTCCACCGTTCCCTTAAACTACTCAAATTCCGCGACCACTTAGGAAGAAACCATTGTGTTATATTAAGAGATTTTGTAATGGAATTAGCGCAAAATGTTTATGGCTAATCTGAATTTCTTTAAATTCACATTGAAAAAATCAAATAAATATAAAAAGACAAAAAAATTATAACTTTAAACGTTATGCCTAATTGAAATTTTTTATGCCATGTTTTTATTAAATCGCTCTCTTGTTTGTTTGTTTGTGTGTGTGTTTGTTCGGTACAAATGTTGCAATCGTTTTTTAACTAACTTCCCGACTAGCTAAACATTTGAAACTTTTAGAATAGCTCATAACACGATAACAATGCATTATTTTAATACTTTTAGCCACCTTTAAGCAGTATTGAATTCATTTTCAGTTAATTTTGTTTCGTAAACTGGTGCAGTCATCTATAGGCCGGGACGGGAACGAAAAGTTAAACGCAAGTTAACTTCCAATTAACTTCATTTTCTTTCAAGTTGATGGGATAATTCATCAAAAAAGTTTTTAAAAAGTATTTATTAATACATAGAATAGTCAAGTTTATATGATTCAACAGAAAATTTAAAAACATGGTTTATAAAAAGTTATTTTTATCTTGTAATTATACAAACATTGGCCCAGCAAAGATAAACTGGATTTCCTGTAGACTTTGCAAAATTAAGTGTTTTTTTTTTAACCAAGTACAGCCTCAAACACAGCATAAACTGAAATACTCGGATATAACGTTGCCATGAATGCAAGTGTAATAATGCAAAAGATGCAACTTTCTCTCCAGCTGTTTATAACATATTTAAAAGCAATGATATTTTTCGTTAAATATTTACTTTCTAAATTTTGTGACTCTGTATGTTCTAATAGGAAAAGCGTTTTACTTTTTAATGTAATTAAATTAACTAAATCTATACATCCCTCCGTTGGATTTGCATTTTTCTGAAGTAATGCCCGTTTTTCCCGCAAAGCATTTTAAGGAAAGTTTGAAAATTAGTTAATTAAAAACTTTTTTCTAGTCTTTTTAATTTTGAATCAAACAGCGCTTATATATTTTCTTTGTAAAATTGTTGTAAGAGTAAATTAAATAATTGCAAATAGTTTAAAAAAATAGACGTTCATTTACAGTAAAAAACACAGAAAGTTGTTCTGTTAGGTATATATTTATAAAATTTCTCATAACATCCTTCAGGGGGGATGTAAGGCACAAAATTGTTCGAATTTTTGAAAAAGAATGTATTGCATTAAAAACTTTTGTGTTATTTTGCGCTTAAAATTACGTTTAAATCATGTTTCTATCTTAATTAGAACAGGAGAAATTATTATTATTTTTTTTGCAACATTCTAATAGTAGCCAATTGTTGTTTAAACCTGTAAGTGCGTTTTTCTGGGGGGGTTTGGATGATGGGTTTTTTTCCCCATTTCTCGTCTTTAAATTGTTATAAGTCAAGAACCGTTAAAGATAAATGGTTGAAACTTGTAACATGTCCTTTTCAAGTATTTTACTTTAATTTTGATACAGCAAATTTGAAAAAAAATATTTACTTTTGAAAATATGATTTTTTAAAAATAAGTTACATAATTTTTTTTTCGTAATTTTTAATCCAAATAATTTTAATTTATTTAAAAATTAATATTTAAAAAAATGGTGAATCAAAATTAAAACTTAAAAAATTCTGTTTAATTAAGTGAAAAAAATTTTAAATTCAACAAATAATATTTCGAGTTATAATGATTTTAAATTACCCCACTTTTATTAAAAATTTTAAATTTTAAAAAAATTAAAAAAAATTTTTGAGAAGTTTTATGAAGTGATTTTGTTTACAAATTATATGGTTAACCATCACAAAAAAATTCAAAATTTTAACTCAATAAATAAAAAAATTTTCAAAATATGTCCCTGACCCCCTTAAATAAGTTTTATAAGAGTCTAGAATGGAAACAGTGTGATTAGTTCCAACGATACCGGAGCAGCAACCTATCAAAATGAATTGCTATATTACTTGGACAAAAGGGAATGATGAAGCGTTGCGAATTTATGTCATTGCATACTATCCCTAAAATTACATTTTACTTATTGCGTGCTTTATTTCCTTTGCTTTCAAATCAGGGTTGTTTTCAATAAGATCAGGATAAAGGGAAGCAACTTGCATGTAACAACATATAGAATGGGAAGTTTCATATCTTAGCTGATTTACTTCTAAAGAGAAAATATAACAGAAAAGAAGATATAACAGAAAATATAACAGAAAAGAAGATATAAGAGAAAATATAACAATCTGTTTAATGGGGTTACATACGCAGTTTCCACAAAAAGCCGAAAAAAATGCTTCTTTTCTAATATTAAAAAGAGGTACTTAAATTTTACTAGTGTGTACCTGTCAAAACATGACGGTTGGATAGTAAATAACTGTGCTTTGTCTTCCGTATTATAAATACAGTTTGAAACAGCACGAAATAAACATTTTCCGTCAGGTTTAATTCTACATCTCACAAACATAATTAAAAATGAAAATTACGAGAGAAAGAGATAGAGAGATACCTCGGAATGAACAAATTAACGTGTTTATGCGTCCTCGTATTTAGTAAATATCTACAGCCAGATTAAAACATGTCACTGAGCTTGCGCGGAAACAAATTAATGTGTTAATGCGGCCTCGAGCTTAGTTAGTATCTAAAGCCAGATTTAAAAATGTCACCGAGCATGCGCGGAAAACAATTTTTAACTATGAATTATCGATAAATAATAGGAATTGCGGTTACAAAAACCAAATTTGACACATCTATAGATTAAAATCTTTCGTTTAAGACCAAAATGAAGTAAACTGATATAGTAGTTTTTTCTCACGGGCTGCCCAAAGAATAGGCTTAGCAACTTAAATATATAGATTCTTTTGTTTTATTTCTGTTTAGAAAGTCTGTATCATTTGTTATTGATTTACACTTGGTTTTAGAACTGGCTCTGCATGCTGAAACAGAAGAAATAAAGTGTTTAAAGCTTAATTAATTCTCCTATGTATATTTTGCTTATTTTCTCACTGGATGGTTCCCCTTTATCTAATCATAATCTCCATGGAGGAACCAATCGAGAAACGTGTAGAGCCTATCAATGAATCTCAATCTAAGATCGTGTTGCAAACTTCAGTCCTGTCTTTCGCTATTTGCATTTGTTGTTTAAGTAATTAATGTTTGCAATCGTTTACGGCAGGGGGCGTCAACCTTTTAGTAACTACCGCCCACTTTTGTATCTTTGCTGATGGCAAAATTTTTTACCGCCCACCGGTGTTTATATGCAGTGACTCAATTTAGCGCAAGTGCGAAGTAAATTTTAGAGGGGAGGGTATGCAAAAAATAAGTACTTAAATTTATCTTCTTATTTATACTTTATGTAGTATATAGTACATACATAAATAGGTAGGGACGGCTACGGAGCTAATTCGTTGCTCCCTCGTCCCCAAGTATACTTCGAGATGTTTCCGGTGAATTATTACCTGTAATTAAAGTTCAGAGTTGGAATTCAAAATTAAATTGCAAAAACATATTTTATACAGTCAAACTCACGAACGTGTTAGCAGTGTATTCGATATATGGTGGAAGAACAAAATTTCTAACAACGGACAAAAAATCCCACCGCCCACCATGAAAGTGTGAATCACCTACTAGTGGGCGGTAGGGACCAGGTTGATTACCACTGGTTTACGGTCTTCCTAAGGGAAAATTTATACATTGTAATGTTTGAATTGCAAATATTTTATGCATGTTCATCAATATTACATTCATATAATCCTAATCTCAGAAGATTTTTAAAGGTAATTTTCTCTCTTTTGATATAGTTCCTCCCTCCGATGGCCCTGTTCTATTAGAGGAAAAGTCCGATTACGAGCTTGGAGATAATGTATCCATTCTGTGTAACTCTGGAAAAGCCAAACCTGCGCCAGAGCTGAAGTGGTACATCAACGACCAACTGGTAAGCGGTTCATCCATATTTTTATCGAAATAAGAGCATTATATTCCAGGAAACTACCATCAGTATTCAAAAGAAATGGCATTCCAGTATTGATAATTAGTGCCAGACCCAACACGATATACTCCTAATTTGCAATTTATTTATCATAAGGAGTAAACCGCAAAAAAATACTAAAGGTAAAAACGTTGAAATAATGACCACGGTTAAAATACTGCTTTCTACTCACGGGTATATTCGTGTATAGTTATATACAGGGTGTCCCAGTTAAACGTTTCAGAACTTCTACGAGGGGTAGGGTGCATCCTGTCGACTCGAAATCATATAGCAATGTGGGGTCGGAAATGCTTTCCTGGTAAGCGGTGATGTACACAGAAAGTCATAAAGAAAGAGACCGTAAGTGGATTATCGTTTTAATAATAAATGTACAAAACCAAAAGGTACTTTGGTTAAAGTAAGTGTTCGAAGTTTTTTCCTCCGACTGCAATGCAGACCTCACATCTCCAGCGTGTGGAATTCCCAACATTCTGGAATAATCCAGGCTCGTCTCGAATTTCTCCGGCAGCTGTGAGATTCTTGCAACCAGCTCCTTACCACTGTCAACGGGGGTGTCCAGGGCCGGATTTTCCCATAGGCTAACTAGGCTTCAGCCTAGATCAAGAGGGGCCTACATTCAAATTGTTAGCAAAATTAAAATTACACTATTCTAAAAACAGGGAACACTAAAACACTGGACCGAAAATAAGGAGAAATTCTACGCATATGACTAATAAACAAACATAAAAATGTATTTGTTAAGATCAACGCGTTCGGCTCATTGGGTCTGTTCCGACTACAACTTTTTTGAATCTCATTAAGGAGACACGTCACTTGTGACTCGGGGCTTAGTACCGCGAGGTTTGTACCAATAACATGTTTCATTTAATATATTGATATATATATCACAGTAATGATGTATTTTATTATCTCTCGTGTAATTTACAAATTAAAAAATGAGAGGTGAAAGGGCCTCATAAGTGGAATAGCCTAGGGCCTCTTTTCATCTAAATCGGGCCCTGGGGGTGTCATAAACCTGTGTTTTCATATGCCCCCATAAATAAAAATTCGTATAATTAGCCATCCTACTAACTCTGAGTCCTTGTGCAAAATCACGATTCCCTGCACTGACGCTCGGAACTTTCCCGCAACGCCATCTACCGCTTCAGGAAAGCATTTCCGACCCCACATTGCTATATGATTTCGAGTCGTCAGGATGCACCCCAGCCCTCGTAGAAGTTCTGAAACGTTTAACTGGGACACCCTGTATTAGTTACTTATGAAGATGATTATGACGATTAATACTTATGATGCTTTTGTTCAACATATCTAGTTTAAAACCTGGTTACGTGTTTTTACAGACGATAATAATTTACATAACTGTCAATGCCAATGCTAAAAAATGGTCTCTTCAGCTTCGAACAACTACTGCAGAATTCCCAAACTTGGAGTAATTATGTGCAACAAATTATGCACTATTTATTTTTTCAAAGAATGAAATTATTAATATTTCTTATTATCACCTGCAGTTTGCTGCAACTTGCAAATGTATATGCGCGTGTGCGTGTCAGACGGTCTCGTATTTTTGAATATACTTCAAGCCTTAGATCGCAAGGTAAACGAAACTATTCTTGAATGAATTTCTGAGGATTCATAAAATAGAATAGATTCTAAATTCTCGCTTTATTCAACAACAAAGCTTTTAGTTAAGGGGATGGTGGACCTTTCACAGCGATTTTTGAAATTTTTGCCACAGAGATATGAAACTTTGCTTATATATTCATTAAAGTCTAACAATATTAAACACCTTATAAAATTCCATAGATATTTTTAAAAAAATATTTTATAATTAAAAAATTGAAATTAAATTACCCTTCTTTAAAATGCTCCTTGCGACTCAATTTTAAACTTTTCCCCTTAATTTTGCATTTATATTGCTTATAAATACCTTCTGAACAGAGTTATGTTTTTTTTTGTACTTTCGTTGAATAGTTAATTTTCAGGCAATATTTTTATGCTTGTACTCTTAATTTCTTGAAATTTTTGTACATTTTTACACTTAAGTTAAACTTTGATAACCTTAATGACCTCGAATCGTAAAATGGATACATAACTTTATTTTCATGTATTACAGGAGTCTTTATTATAAATTTCATAAACTTTCGTCAAAAATTATGACGCGAGGAGCATTTTAAAGACTTTCAAATCTGGAAATTACTCATTTTGAGAAAAATACATTTAAAACATGTTTTTTCACCTACCTTTAATACTAACTTTTGTAAAGTCACCAAGTTTTCATTTTACTTTTCACTACATATTTTAAATGCATTTCATTCCAATATTTACATGTTTTTAAAATATTAATACATCCCCCCAAAAAATACCCATTTTTGCTCGATTTTTCGTAATTTGAAAGTCCACCATCCCCTTAAGGGGACAGGAAATTTTAGGTAAATATGTTAAGCTAAATGTTTTCTTTAAACTAAAGTGTGTTTCATTTTATTAAATTAAAATTAACGTTAGTTATCATGCATGCAGTCACAAATGGAAATTATGAAAATATTAAAACATGTTACTAAATTAAGTTTTCCTTATTAATTTAAATAATCATCTGACCTGATATTTATTAATCATCAATCTGATATTTTTGTTACAACAAGTTATGTTTCCTCTACCAGGCCAGAAAATTTCAATAAATTTTCTGCATTAAATTTGCTAAAATATTAAAACATGTTACTGAATTAAATTTTCCTAATTAATTTAAATAATCATCTGATCTGATATTTATTAATCATCAATCTGATATTTTTCTTACTACAAGTGATGTTTTCTCTACCAGTCGAGAAAATTTCATTAAATTTGTTTCACTAAATTTGCTAAAGTATTTAACCAACATGTTATTTAAATAATTTTTCCTAAATAATTTGAATAATCATCTGATCTGATATTTATTTATCTTCAATCTGATATTTTTCTAATAACAAGTTTTGTTTCCTCTACCAGTCCAGAAAATTTCATTAAATTTGCTCCACTAAATTTGCTAAAATATTAACACAACGTGTTACTTAATTAAATTTTCCTAATTAATTTAAATAATCATCTGATCTGATATTTATTAATCTTCAGTCTGTTATTTTCCTTACAACAAATTATGTTTTCTCTACTAGTTCAGAAAAGTTCCTTAAATTTGCTTCACTAAATTTGCTAAAATATTAAAACAACATGTTACTTAATTAAATTTTCCTAATTAATTTAAATAAACATCTGATCTGATATTTATTTGTCTTCAATCTGATACTTTTCTTACAACAAGTTATTTTTCCTCTACCAGTCCAGAAAATTTCATTAAATTTGCTCCACTAAATTTGCTAAAATATTAACACAACGTGTTACTTAATTAAATTTTCCTAATTAATTTAAATAATCATCTGATCTGATATTTATTTACCTTCAATCTGATATTTTTCTCACAACAAATTATATTTCGTCTACCAGTTCAGAAAATTTTATTAAATTGCTTCACTAAATTTGCTAAAATATTAAAACAACATGTTACTTAATTAAATTTTCCTAATTAATTTAAATAAACATCTGATCTGATATTTATTTGTCTTCAATCTGATACTTTTCTTACAACAAGTTATTTTTCCTCTACCAGTCCAGAAAATTTCATTAAATTTGCTTCTCTAAATTTGCTAAAATATTAAAACAAAATGTTACTTAATTAAATTTTCCTAATTAATTTAAATAATCATCTGATCTGATATTTATTAATCTTCAGTCTGTTATTTTCCTTACAACAAATTATGTTTTCTCTACTAGTTCAGAAAAGTTCCTTAAATTTGCTTCATTGGTTAATTTGTTGAAAATTATGAAACCTTAATCATTTTTCTCACATTTTTCGCAAGTGAAAAGTAGACTTTCTCCTTAAAGTAAGCATTAAAATATTTTTGAGTCTCTTTTGACGTAAAACACTCCTTTGTGTTTTAAATACACAATATGTCGGGGACTTATCTTCAGAACCAGTTTTACTTGTAAGTTACTGGACTAGAGAAATTGAGCCTTAACTCAACCTCTGTTATGTATATCTATTGGAGGTGTGTGTGTACAAACACTTGTATGTCTATGGCTAATTAAATATCTATAAACATTCCATGATGAAGAAAGTATTGAAATTTTTCAAAAGGACATACTATCTTTTAATCTAGGCCAGAATATTTAATGAAAGGGAATTATCAAAACTTAATATGTGTTGAAATCTTAATACTTTTTATGCATTGAAAAAGTCTTCCTTTACAAGGCCAGACTTAAATACGTTTTACGCAGAATGTATACAACTTATGACCTAATGTCAGTTTCTCGACACTAATAGCATCGTAAGAAATGAGATATTTAAATGGAATTTTTTCTTCGAGCATAAAAAATAAGGGAAAGTTTCAAGTCTTTATGTCATAATAAATATTTGCCGACGCTTTCTGACTAGGAGCCAACATTTTAATTTAAAGTGCGTGGAGCATAAAATAAATACGGTGAAACTTGTAAAACAAACTTCTATCTTTTTTAAAAAGGAACTGCACAGAAAGATTTCAATTTTTAAGTCCTTTCATGTGTTTAATACGTAATATAATACTTTTCTAAAAGCTTATTTTATTTCTATGTATCATAGATACTTAGTTTGTAAAATTTGGAGAATATATTATGCCATAATTTAACTGTTCGGCAACAAAATTAGCGTCATATTCCTGAAAAGTATTGATTTAAATATACAAGTAGTACCATCCGTTCATTTATGAGATATAAATTATTTATGAACTATTTTTGCACTAAAGTAGGTGGAGCATAAAATAAATACGGTGAAACTTGCAAAACAAACTTTTAACTTTTTAAAAAGTGAACTGCAAAGAAATATTTAAATTTTTAAGTAATTATTAAGTCAATTTTTACGTAATTTCGTAATTACGTTAATTTACGTAATTACGTAATTTCGTGTGTTAATTACGTAATATACTCCTATTATTGAAGGATATTTTACTTCTGTGAATAAGAAATACCTAAATTTTACAGAGGCTGTTCGCACATTTTTTAGACGATTTTTGTAAGCTGTAATAAAAAATCGTTTGCTGCAAAAGAAATAATTGCAATTGTACTATGTTTTTAAAAGTCAAAATTATCGTCTGCGGCTTGAAAGTTTTGTTTTTATTCAAAATGGCGTTTTTAACAAAGCAGTGGTTCGAAGGCTACATTTATGCTCTTTCCGAAGAGAAATAGGCATACTCCGTTATCCAAAAACGATGTGAGAGTCATGGTTTTGTGATATCTAAAGCGTCGATAGGTAATATCGTCAACAAGAAAGGAAAATAACGTCAAATTGGAGCCTCAAGTGGGAGAAAAATTCCAAACATGTATCCAAGCAAAAAACGGACATCTTCGACTATTGCAAAGATACGTTGTTTAATGTTAAAAGAAAATCCCCCTAGTCAAAGGACAGTTGCAAAATCATTAAAATGCTCGGTGTCCACTGTAAACAAAATGATAAACGTTGATTTAAATCTTAAGAAAGCGAAAAAACGCAATGTGCATCGTCTTCTTCCAAATCATATCGCTGAACGCAGAACACGCTGCAGAATTCTATATGAGAAACACTTATCCAAAGAATAATGGAAAACAATTGTCACAATAGATGAATCATGGGTGTATTTAAATGATTGCAACAAAAAAAGAGCCATTTATTATCATAAAAGGGGAGAAAAAAATTTAAGTACATGGTTCAAAGAATCGAAAGAAAGTTTTTCTAAGGGATTTATGATTGTTGCTGGTTTTTCTTATAATGGCAAGTTAAAAATAAACAGAGTGGAAAAAATGTCAAGATTAACTCCAAATACTATCAGGAACATATTTTATCGCCAATTTTTCTGAATGAAATACCATCGCTTTACCCACAGTTCCATCAATCTGTGAGACTCCATCAGGACAAAGCTAGCAGTCACACATTAAAATCCACTGTAAATTTCCTAAAAGAAATGGAACAAAAAACTGGTATCAAGGCCATACCCTTCACTGATATCCCTACTAAATCTCCCGATGTATCACCTATGGATTTTTGTGCTTTCGGACTTTTAAAATCTGCATTATCCAAACGTCGTCCCAAATCCATTACAGGACTCTGGAAAGCTGTTCAGGGGGAATGGGATAGATTACCTCTTCTGACACTTCAAAAGGCATTATTATCCTGGAAATTGCGGTGTCGAAAGATAGTTCAGAATAAGGGATGTCAAATAGAACATTTAAAACACAAGAATTTTATGTAATTTAGTTTTGTGAGTACAATATACATCGTCTAAAAAATGTGTGAACAGCCTCTGTATAACTTGGAAAATGTATTATGCCATAATTTAACTATCCGTTAACAAAACTCGAATCCTGCTCCGGAAAAGTACTGATTGACATATAGTAACCATCCAATTACTCGTATTTTATGAGATATAAATCTTTTATGAACTGTTGCTGCATTAAAATGCGTCGAGAACAAAATAAATACCGTGTAACTTGTCAACCAAACTTCTATCTCTTTAATAAAAAAAGTGAACAACAAAGAAAGATTTCAATTTTTAAGTCATGTGTTCAGTTCGTAACATAACACTTTTATAAAAGATATTTTGCTTCTCTATAGCATAATAATATAAACAATTCAACACAAACAAAAAATTTTATAAATCGGTCATAGACTGCCAAACAAATCAACTGAAAACCTACCCTAGTTGACAACTTTTAAGTTTTCAAAAAAAGATTACTCAGATATAATATTGTGCGTTGAGCCCTAAGTGCAAGTTATCCGTATTTTTCATGTTATTTTTACTATCTGTTTCAATGGGGATCTCAGGGGATTGGGATGTCTTTTCGTTAAACCTGCATCCTATTCAGAAAGTTCCCCTTGAGGTAACTGATTTGGTTAGGCTCCCTGATGACGTAACCAGTCGGTTACCTAGATTTCTGGCTTAGTTACGGCACTACTACAGAATCTTGCCTTATGGTGCGTAGAGCACTGAGTGCTGGATTTCTATTTATTTTTTGTCTACATTCTTAATATAATTATCTAGCTCTGTTGGAATATTTATTTTTAGTTATATTTTTTTTCTTCTATATATCAGAAATACTTAAATTTAAAAAGTAAATATATTTATGCCATAATTTAACTGTTCGGTGAAAATATTGATTGACATATAGTACCATCCATTCATTTATCAGATATAAATCATTTATGAACCATTGTTGTGAACATTCCATATCACGAAAGTTTACTGCTACCCTTGTCATTTAAAAAAAGCGTAACCTTTTTTTCCCCCACTATAGTAGCGATATTTTTATCCTCATGCTCTGTAAAAAAAAGCATTGCCCCATATGTTTATTTTTTTTTCCATTGATTCTATATCTAAAAATATTTTATTAAATTTTTTCTGCATTTTCTTTCATTTCCTTTATACTTTTCCAAAAAAAAGAAGGAAAAAGAATGAAAAACGGAGCACAAAAACACATTGCAGCTTCATAAATGGAAGTAGACAGTATATTTCACACACAACTTTTCTTTGAAATACATTCCTAAAAGGGAAAAGAGAAAATTCCTTGGGGTTATATTAATCATCTTTGTAACCAGACAAAATGGAATTGTTTTGTCTAGGTTCTAACCCTTTTTTGTTGCTTGCATTTTTTATTTACAAACAGGAACAAAATTCTATTTTTCTTCATTTCCTACGTACAGAGAGAAATTTTCCGCTCGTATTCTGCGTCGCTTTAATGTTTTATTTGCTCCTCCTCTGAGATTAATTAATTTTAGACTTTCATAAGTAAGTTTAAAGCGAGAAAAACGTTTTTATTATTTTTTTTCCTTTTTGCGAAATATCTGTTACAGAACCGCTTGGATAGATTTACATGCAGACAACAAAGAGGGGGAAAAATGGGTTTTTTAGCGGAATAAGTTAAAAAATAATTTTTATCAGATTCTATTAGTAATTTTTCCAGCAAAATTTAACATTTTCAATTAAAGTACAGTTCATGTGTAAAGATAGAGATGATTAAAACAACATCTGCGCTGACGTTTAAATATAATAAATATCTATAAACGACATGTGCAAGTTAAATAAATTGTAATGATGAAGATTCCCTTTACTGGAATAAGAAAATGAAAAATTTTATTTCATATATATATATATATATATATATATATATATATATATATATATATATATATATATATATATATATATATATATATATATATATATATATATATATTAGCAAATTTCCCGAGAAAGTTCAGTTACTGTGTTAAAGATCTGTTTTAAACTTCAGAAATAATGGCCACTATTTCAGATGTAACCAGATGGATATTTTACAGTTTATAGTCTGTAAATAACTTTAATTTTCCTATTGTACAGTCGTTAAGGTTTATTTTGACTTACTTGGATAAAATTGCACAATCCAGACAAATTATTTATTATTCAAATTCATTGGAAATTATTTTTAATTATAAGTAACATTTCCTTACTTAAAATAAAATCAGTTTTTTAAAGCATCTAAAATTAATTTTCCCTCTATTAAAAACACTTGAACAATTTTCTTTCTAGTCCTCGTTTTGCAGAAACAGATAACCTTAACCGATATAATGAATTTTTCTTTATATATGTTTTTGCGTGTATATATATATATATATATATATATATATATATATATATATATATATCAAAACATTAATTGAGAAAATTACAAAGGGCTTTAGAACAGCAAAACTTAACATTAGAATCATTGTCAAAACACGTTGAAAAAGGTTTTTTCGGGAAGTGACCTCGATTCGCTAAAGTAAGTTGCACCGAGGGAATCTATTTCAGATGTACAAGTTTAGCGCGCGAAGATATTGCTGACATAAACAAAGGACGGCTCTGGAAGTTTCCATGTGATGTTTCTAACATGCGCGATAGGTGGGATGCTCTGGGGAAAATAATAGAAGTAGTGGCAGATTAAGCTGGAAGGTCGTTGTTAACCCCAGACTTTAATTGTTAAATCCTATATTTTAATAACATATATCCCGTTTTAAGGTCACGCTATCCCCCCCCCCCCCAATATTTTAGCCTCACAACTTTCCCCCCCCGTCCCCTGAAGGCACGCACACAATGGAGTAGCTAATTCCATGTGGCAAGTCTTCAGAAGCGAAAACACTCAATTCAGCCAAATGGAAAAATGTTGAGTAGGGACGCCTACCCACACAACAAAAATTAACTATTAACCCATTTAAACTAACTAAAATTAACTTCACAATTATGATTAGAATAGGGCGATCGTTCTCCTGAAGACGTGCACACAAAGAATGGCCATTTCCCTGCAACACGTCTCCAGAAGAGAAAAACAACTAAAATTAACCTAATTAATCATCAACTGAAAATTGCTGAGCAGGGCGGATCCTTCCCCACACAACAAACTGAGAGAAACCCAACTAATTTATTTTTTAATTACCACTTTACTCAATCGCATTAAAATTAATTAAATTTTCCTTAAGTACTTGAATATCCAATTTAAAAACAACTAATATTAATTTTCTCATTTACTATAGTCGTGCACCTAACCCCATAGAGCTGAGAAAATTACATGTTACATGATTGTATCCATTCGAGACAGAAGTTGACACAGACTGATGTGAAATTACAATCAATATATCAAAATTAATTAGAAAAGAATATTATATCAACATTATTAATGGAACACTAAAATTGAATGTAGTAAACACAAATATAAATCGAAATTATAAGAAAATGATAACTAAATTTTTATGTGAACACCTACACAGTTAATTGTAGCTCAAGAAAACACTTTGTGCAGTAGCACCTTGAGTCCACTACCTAAAAATGCTGAGTCCTGACTTTTAAATGCAATAAAAGTTCAGAGTTCCTGTACATAAAGTTCTTGTAGAAAATTGGGGTGTCACAAAACTTCAAAAACATAATTTTATTTATTTCACTATTACGAAAATTCAAAAATCCTTCCTAAGATGTCTGTTATGGTGGTCACACTCCACAACAGCACAGGGAATTTTACTAAGAGCTTTCAGGGTATCATCGGGGATACCTGATTCCTCCAAAACCTTCAAATTTGACACAACTCAAATCACTCGTGAAAAAAAAATAACCCTTTACATTCTAAATTCTTCAATATTTCAAAATTTTTCGTTTTCACCATGATGTACAAAATATTTCTACCTGAGTTTTACAGATCAAGGAAGCATGTCTTTACACTCATGCTTGTTCGAAAATTTTACAGGGAAACCTCCAAAAATAGCTAGCAAAACCGGTGGTAACCAAGAACACACAAGAAAATGAATATCAAATATTTAATAAAGAAACACAATAAACAATTTTAAAATATAAATTTTAAGTGCCTTATACTCAAAAATACACAATTTTTATCAATATGAAAAAAGGCAATTAAATCATTCAGGTATGAAATTAACTTTCATTAAAACACTTTTCTATCCATTATAATATCATAAACTTTTCATTTCATTCAAAACCAATTTAAATACCCTACTCAAGTTTGAAGAAAACATGGTTGAACTCATGCCTTGTTCTGCTTCTAAACACAAATTGATAAAATATGTTAACATTACTCACATTTTAATCAAAACTCACAATTCTACCAATTTCCAAATTAAAATTTCATACTTTACATCTCAACTAATGTAAACTAAATTCCCTACCTCACAAAATATCATATATCAAATAAATTTGTATCAATATGAAAAATACACTCATAAAATGATATCCAAAATTTATCAATTATATACATTTGAGCACCCATATTCCATATACTGAAAAACAAACACATTAATAAATCAACAAACTTCAAAAATATTTACAAATTTAACGAGACTGCCGACAGCAACAAAATCATAATGCACATTTTAACCCGACCATGTTCTAAAATTTTCCAACATACGTATAATGAAATTACAATTTTCAAAATTTTATCAATATTATTATTACTATTCTGCTACCTAGCTTCCCCCCCCTCCTCTGAAAACAAAACAGGATTGACTGGAGTGATCAATCCCCAGAAAACAATTTTCAACATGTACTTAATTCCTTTAAAGTATTAAAATTTTCGTTTTTTTATTACCAATAGTTTCAAATTGTATCAGAACATTTTTTACTGAATTTAAACTTGTCACCACAATTTCCAAAATTTACACAAAATATTCACATTTTACATATAATAGTTACCTATATCAATTTTAATTAGAACCATTTCCATTTTAAAATTTCAATACCTTAACGTTAAAAATAATTTACATCTTCAACTTGCACAATTGCAAATTTAACCATTAAAATTAACTATCATATTTTTAAATTTTAACATCTTTACCAAACATAATTTTTTCTTCAATTTTTTCTTATAAATAATATCATCATCTGCATTTTATCAATTTGAATGAAATTTCTTACCTTTACATTTTTCCATATTAAAAAAAATATAATATTTTTTCAAACGCAAACCATTTTTTCTGATTTTTATTGAACACTCGCCAGGCAGTCCCGGAGAGCCATGGAAAACTTTTTTCGCACACATCTTGGAAAATTCGGGAAAGTTCCTTGATAATTTCTTTAATACAAAATACCATCGTTGAAAAACTCACACAACACCAAAATTTCCGACTGTTTAAACGGCACACTTTCTTCTGGTTGACTTGTTTAACATCCATGTCGCCGTGTAATGAAAACTCGATCCAAATTATAAATTTGATGAACACCAATATTTTTAAAAACCTTTTCCCGATGAATTTTTGATGATTTATTTTCTCTCCGAAGCACAAATTTTTTCTTGTAAATTTTGACGATCCGCAATAATTTTAGCTAGATGACATCACCACTGAAATTTGAAGCCCAAAATGTTGAACATTCCCGTGAACACTTTTTTTTTTTTTTTGATGAGCAGCCGAAGATTTTGTTTTAATGAATTTTCCTGGAGAACCCGCGCGACAAATTGCGAATCCTGGGCGACTTATGTCGGAATTGGTTTTTCTTCACGCCCATTTTAATTACGTTAATCCGAAAGTCTTGAGAACCATGATGCAGTCCGTGAACCGGTGGCGAAGACACGTGTCATCATTTAAACTCTCTAAAAGGTAATAATCCAAGCCTGAACAACACAAAGATCAGCGGTATTCTTTCCTAAACATCTTTATTAAATTTCTTTAAACCTCTCAGCTCCATCAAATATTATCCAAAACCCCACCCAATTTAAATCCGTGCGCCTAACGGCACACGTCTTTTTCGTTCCCTAGTTATCCATGACTCTGAATTAAATCCTTTGTTCCCAAACTTTTAACCAACGCGCACCGACGCTCATTAATTATTCATATCGTCTTAACGTACATGTTTAGCTAACCTAAACACTTTCTTAGCGCCAACTCTTCAAGGCTAATCCGTCTACTAAAATTCTCCCTGGTTATTCGAAGATTGAATAACCAGGCGATTGAATAAAGTCGAACCTTAAGCACTATTTTCACTGCAATACATTACACCGCTGATTTGAACTCCCAGACTTTAATTGTTAAATCCTATATTTTAATAACTAATATCCCGTTTTAAGGTCGCACGATCGCCCCCCCCCCCCATATTTTAGCCTCATATGTATATATATATATATATATATATATATATATATATATATATATATATATATATATATATATATATATATATATATATATATATATATATATGCGTTATCTCTATGCTCCACAGTACGTTACATATTTCTTCGCGCAAGAATATGTCTTAGTCAAATATATTAAACCATTTCCCCTCAGTTCCATAATCAGATTTAAAATTTCCCCGAATCTCCTCTCCGGGCAAATGTTAGACTGTTCAGAAACTTAAATGAAGGCAAAAATAGACCATGTACCATATCTTCTTAACATCAATCCCTCATTCCACCCTTCACAAGACAGTATTGGGATTTTATCACGTGATTTTATTTTTCATCGTAAAGTGTTTCACGTTTCACTTTTATAGTTTTATCGAGACGTTTCATTTCCTCAAGTTATTCATTTGGAGATATTGAAAATCAGCCCATTCTCTTCCTCGTCTTTTTATGTGAATAGTTAAAGTAAAATACTGGAACCCTTTCATACAACACTCATTATTGAAATTAGAATGATCTCAACGTTTGCAGCATTTTGAAGAAGGAAACCTGTCTTTTTTCTTCAAACATTATGTGAATTTTCAGTTTGCCTGAATGTAATACATTCTTCACTATCCTGAGGTTTTTTCTAGCTTTAACAGCAGTTCCTTTCAAAGCATTTAGAATCTGAATCTCGATAAATTCATATTTTTAATGTCAAGTTCAATAACAAAAAAATAGGAACCTCAATATCCCTCTCTTCTCTCTAAAAAAATTTCTTATAAAACGGCACGTGAAATCATAAAGCAAAAAATAACAAATTCTTTCATTTCCGACCTCCAAAACCGCATTAAAAATGGCCTGGAGCCTGAAGCAAAACTGTGAGTGGCCTTCCCGATAGCCCACGTTATATTGCAGTTGCTGCTTTCAGGATTGCAACTGAACACGACTGCCTGGCCGTGTATTTAAATAGAGCGGGTATTTTTCTAGCCCAATATGTCCTCTGTGCAGTCCCAACCATATGTACGGTAACCATATCATGTCGTGCTCCGCCTTTAAAGGGCGTTCTCTGTACAGACGTTAGGGGGCGTCCATTAATTGCGTGAGACTGTTTTTCGACCCCCTCCCACCCACCCCTGGTGAGATATCGTGAGATTTGGCTCCCCCCCCCCTAATCTCACGTGTGATTTTTCAAAATGCGCAATTTTAGTGTAAATACGTTAATCTGTGCTTGATTGCGTTGGATTTATTTTGAAAAACATAATTTGCTTAGTTATTTTTATTTAAGACTAGTTAAATCTAGCATTTAAGACTACTAAGAACGTAGTCTTGAATCACAATGAGAAAATCGAACAATAAAATACTTAAATAGGAACTACTAAAATTGGTAAAAGAATATTAAACCTGTCTTTGAAAGCACTTCCTTTCAAAGCATTTAGAATCTGAATCTCGATAAATTCATATTTTTAATGTCAAGTTTAATAGCGAAAAAAGGAACCTCAATATCACTCTCTTCTCTCTAAAAAAATTCCTATTCATTCTAATTCAGACCACGGGGACTCATGTGTGGTCTCAGTAGTGACTACTGGAACTATTGTGTAGGATTTAGCCATATTTTAGTGCAGAAACATGTTTTACTTAATATAACCCAGTTTTCTCGCAATTTTACACTGTTTCTTGCAGAAAAAAAATCACGTGATATTTGCCGAGACCCCCCCCTCTCCCCCACTTGAGACTGGGTGATATTCTGCTCGACTCCCCCCCCCCCTAAAAGCCTCACGTAATTAATGGATGCCCCCTTATTGGTTAGCTGGTGATCACTTGAGAATTTTATCTTAGTTGCTTTTCTAGTTTAAGAATTTTCAATTTGTTCTCCTATTTAGTTTTGTATCTTTCCCTTTTTCTGTGTACCTAAGGACTTTGTCCACAGGTTTCGGCATTCGAAATTTTCTGATGTTGTTTTTTCCAATCCTCTTGGTGTAGGAAATCCTACACCAAGTCCAAAGGACCTAGGTCCTCAAATCCTAGTTCCTGAGCGAAGGATAGTAAGCAGCTTCAATTTAAAGCGAGGTACCACTAGAGCTGAAGTCTGACTTGACCTCGAAGAACATCGGTCCCGAAATTTTGAACCGAGTCAAGTGACGAGACCGGAACACCTGACCCCGCAACTCCAGTGGTAAATTTGAGAACTTAGAGGACATTGCAGCCACGCCCTATTTTACGTGCCCCGGCCGCATATTACCATTCCTTGCATGAATTCACGCCATTACTTCGTTTGGCCGCTGCAGATTGGTCAGTTGAGTTTACATCGGTATTTGTGTATTTGGTGCGCTGATGCTTATGAAAGCATGTCTGTTTTTCAAAAATTATGCATTTGTACAATAAAGTCACTTTATTTTCAGTATTTTATTTTCAGTACTTCTAATTTTGGTAATTTTTAGAAGAGTATTTATAATTTTTATTTTTTAAGAGTAAGGTTAAAAACTAAAGTGTGCAAAACCGCAAAAAATATATAATTTGCATCTTGCAGTTAAGATTTTAATTTAAAAAAATAACCAATTTTTTTTTAATTCAACATTTAAATTTAAAAATAAATAAATAAAGCTTTCATTTTTTAATTCAACATTTCAATAAAAAAATAAAATATCTTTCCTTTTTTTTAATTCAACATTTAAATTTAAGAAAACATTCAATTTTGAGTAATATTTACTCTATTTTATTCTACTCCTAAAATTTTACAGTGAAATTACTACGGAAATTGGTAATTTCTTAAAATTTTCCATGCACAAAAAAGAAATATGAAGGCATTTATGGCGAACATTTCTTTTACAAATAGCTTGTCACTTTAAATTACTTTTACATTAATAGGTGGCGCCACTTAAAAAAATTCACGTTCTTGTAAAATATGGCGTAAAAAAATATATAAAAAATGAAAGCAACTAAGAAATAGATTTTACCATTTATCTAATTTTAAATGCGCATAGGATCAAATATTATGGCAATGACGGATGCAAACTCAATTGACCAATCAGCAGCCGCCAAACGATGTAATGGCGTGAATTCATGTAAGGAATGGTAATATGCGCCCCGGCCGCATATTCTGAAAGACTCACGGTTTGGGCACTCAATTGCCGGTTTGGCGAAAGCATCAGTTTCGTCATCTGTTGACATATATAGGAATCTTTTTATTATAAGTTTTTTTTTTTACTTCTACGCAATTTGGTATGTTTTAAAATCTGAATTACATATATAACACAGGATTTAAAGAGATTTTAATAAAATAAATAAATGAATAAATTGAAATAAGTATATTATTGAATTTTAAATTTACTTTCTTCAAATATCCACAATAATTTTAATTTTTAAAATTTTAATGTTAATTAGAAAATAAATGTATTTAATAAGCTTTAATTAAAAAAATTAAGTTGCATAAATTAAAAAATTTAAAGTTTTAAATTCCAATAATATAAATTTATTTTACCATATAATTTTAAATTAATCAAATTTTTAAAATATAAAAATTTATTTTAATTTGGTTACATTTTTACGCTAAATTATTGAAGAAATGAGGGAATGATGCTGAGTATGAAGGAATGACAAATCTTTTGATCTTTCTTTGCTGTAGATTTTTCAATTCCTACTATTAGTTCACACTCTCTCTATATATATCTTGCTCAAACTTTCAATCGCTAATAAAAGTACTTTTTATTCATCCACTCAAGTTCAAATACATTTTTTTAAACTTGTAGTCGTGTTTCGACGTGCCACCATTAGTGAACACGTCGATGGATTTGCAGCGACGAGCATCGAGCCAGCGACGTTCAGATCACTGGCCCTATGGTCTTGCCAACCGGAAAAAAATTTCTAAAAAGTGAGATTCATAGGTAAATGGTTTGAGTATTTTCCACATTAGTTCAGTCCAAAATTTTAATCTATCGACATCCTCTTAAGTTTAGAAATTTCCCTATACTACATTCCATATTCATCAGCCACCTCCGTATTCTCCGAAGTTCTTACAGAGTTCTTAAAGTCTTGAGAACAGAAGAAGGGACAATAAAAATAATACCAGTCTATTTAGTGTTCTTATGATGCTAATTTCCGTAAAAGCTTTTGCTTTTTTGTTGGTCTTGGCAAAACTTTTCCGTTTCTCAGCAAAAAATTGCGAGCAAAAAGGTTTAACTCTAACTGCAAAAAAGAGATCATCTTTTATTGCGAATCCCAGCTCGTTCAAGCATCTCTAATGTGCAATCAGTACTTATGTTGTGTTGAAAGCACTATTTTCTGTTTCTTGTTTGATGAAAGAAAAAGTGCCTCGGAGTTTAGTTACGAATCATTTAACTTCCATTTATGAAAAGTGTTTCTAAAATGCGTGTTTCCAAGAGTACTTAAGAGGCCAGCGTACTTAAATTAATTTTAGTTAGCAGTTATATAGGAAAAAGTAATAATATTAAAGCTGAAAGATAAAGGAAAGTAATTTCAACTAGGATTTTTTCCGCTAAGTTTAAATTGACTTGTAATAATTTTATGAGAATTAAGTATAGTAGAAGCAACAGATTATAATTTCCACTTAATATTTTACTTCTTTAGATATTTTTCTGCAACTACATCACTTTAACTAACTGATAATCTATATATACCTTGTGAAAGCTTACGCTGGAATATTACGGGTAATGCATGAAGACCGACTATGCGCAAATAAAGCTTGTATTGGAATATTACCAGCCATTCCTTTTAACTACCTAGCTGTGAACGCATGAAATAACAGCGAAGCACTGTTAATAGTTTCCTGATTAGTGCCAAATAACCAATTTTCCCCTTCCTCTAATATGTACTGATAAAATATTCACTGGACTATTATGAGCAATGTATAATATCTCTCTGGTAACGCCTTTAGGCATATTTAAATATTTTTCTTGAAATATTACGTGCATTGCCTAGTAGAAAAGGGAACAAAAATGTGAAATCAAAACCCTCTAAAAGCAATTTAAGTTTCAGATCGCACATGATATGCCTTATTTATCAATCTGTATGAACAGTCAAGCAAGAAAATCAGGTAAGGAAACTTAAGATATCCTGCACTGGATATTTCGGCTTAATTTGTTCAATGTCATCAACTCAACCATCAAAAGTCTGCAATAAAACTTTACTGATGAATGTCATTGGTTTTCGCATGTAAAAATTTATAATTTAGATGCATTAATCGGGTAAATTAGATTCAAACTCCTAGATGGAACATTTTAAATCAAAATAATTCTAAAAGTGCATTTGTTGATATATATATATATAAAAGAAAATCTAAATTAAGTGTTTATTAATTCCTATAAATTACAAGGCAGAAAAAAATACAAACTCAAATATGCATACCACCACACAGCAAAATATTAATCAAAACGAGACTTGAATTTATAAAATTAATATCTTCATTTCGCATTATTTTATTGGTTTCCGGTATTACTTTTTTATGTTCCTAACTGTTCATTATATGCAAAATACACTCATGTCCATAAATTAAGGATAATGCCAGCTCCGGCAAATAAAGGTTCAGAAACAAAACAAACGTGATTTATTCATAAAGCCAATTTATTAAACAAAATATAAAGAACAAAAAAGATGGTGTATGTATGATACCATTCATAAAAACAACGATTTTTGCTCCCTGGAGCAATTGTAAAAAATATCTCCTTTACAAAAACTTAATATTACATGGTTGGTATGATAGTTAATACATTGTTTGTGTCCCATGCGATGAAATTCAGTCCGTACAACGCCTAGGTATGCTGAGTATCAAATTAACGAGCTGATCTTGGGGAAGATTACTCCACTCAGCAAGCAATGCTCTCCCAAGTTCCGGTACACATGTAAGAGGTGGTTGACGGGCGGCTGCAACTCATCGGCCAAGCATGTACCACACATGGTCTATCGGATTCAAGTCAGGTGAGAATGCTGGCCATTCCATACTGGTGATATCCTCAGATTGAAGTCATTTGTTTAGGATGTTTGCTCGGTGAGGACGGGCGTTGTCATCCATAAACACAAATTCTGCACCCACGGCACCCCTAAACAAACGTACATGTTGTTCCAGAATGATGTCAGATAAATGTGGCCGTTCATAGTTCCGGTTTGAACAGGCAGATATGTTCTGGAGCCCAGTATAATTCCACCCCAGACGAGCAATCCTGCACCACCGTAACGGTGTCGTTCAATGATGTTGTCTTGGTGGTAACGGGTACCTGGCGTTCTCCATATGAAAGTTCGACGTGAATCAGACTGCAAGCTAAACCTGGACTCGTCGGAAAACATCACACAAGCCCACTGTGACGATGTCCACTTTGCATGTTCTCTACTCCAGGATAATCGCTGCCGACAGTGAGTTGCCGTGAGCGGAACACATCTGACAGGCCTGCGAACATATAGACCAATATTTTCCAAACGTTTGTACACGGTTTGCCTTGAAACTGTGGTACCCGTGGATGCAGATAGCTGACGAGACAGGTCGGATGCTGTGCTCCGTCTGCTTCTTTTGGCAGTTACTGCCAAATACCGGTCTTCATTCGGCGTTGTAACTCGGGGGCAACCTGTACTGTAACGTCTACTGACAATTCCTTCATCTTGGAATCGTTGCCAAAGCCTAGAGATGACACTTTGGGCATTTCCAAGTTCCTCGGATACTTCCATCTGAGTACGCCCAAATTCCAGGCGGCCGATAATTCAACCACGTAAAAAATCATCCACATGCGTGCTTTGTGTCATAACTATTCGGTTATGGCACTCGGCGGCTTAAAGAACGCTAGTGAACAATTTTACTTCTTCGCCACCATTCCTTATATACCCCTCTCTCACACTGTCGTCATTGTGACGTACTATCGGCGTCATCTGGTGGCTTCCTGTAATTTGCATATTATTATTGAAGATGTATGTGATAATTCTACAGGTGAAATTTTTACTTTAGAGTTCGATTTCTGTGAGAATCTGAATTATCCTTAATTTATGGACATGAATGCAATTGCTTTCGAATCTCTCATTTCTATATATCCCATAATTCCTAACTTATTTATAGTATAAATCCAATATTTTTTCCCGAGAATCCTTGAATTTGAATTCTCATTCTCCACTAATAAGCTTTCAATTTAGTAAAAATAATTCAGTTTGGCAGTAAGATAAAAAGGAAAACTTACAAAATGCATATGCTTTGGTAAAAGAGACAAACCTTTTTTATTTACCTTTGTGAATTTTCTTGGGTACTGAAGCAATTTATTAAACACATCCTGCTTTATTTAAAACTAGCTTAATACCCGTTCTTCGCTACGGAGTACATTCAAATTAAATACAACGGTCAATGTATGCAATGAAGGCCAAAAAACAAAACAAAAAATATATTTATAAAGAAAATCGTAACGGATATTTTTATAGGCAAAATAAATGTTGAAATAATTCTTCAAATTAAATACAACGGTCAATGTATGCAATTAATTTGTATGTTTAATATCCATAAAACATACTATTTTCAATTAAATTCTTAAAAAACTTCCATCTCAATTAGTCTAGTGGTTAAATTTTAACTTTTACCGGATTTAAATTTTTTTGTCAATGTATGCAATTAATTTGTATGTTTAATATCCATAAAACATAGCATTTTCAATTAAATTCTTAAAATACTTCCATCTCAATTAGTCTAGTGGTTAAATTTTAACTTTTACCGGATTTCAATTTTTTTTGTCAATGTATGCAATTAATTTGTATGTTTAATATCCATAAACCATACAATTTTCAATTAAATTCTTAAAAAACTTCCATCTCAATTAGTCTAGTGGTTAAATTTTAACTTTCACCGGATTTCAATTTTTTTTTTTTGTCAATTTATTTCGTTGTTATGAACGTGACGATATTTTAATTTAAAGTACCAGAAAAAGAAACTACTTGATCAGCATTTAACAAATAAAATTCTAAAAATTAATCTTTAAAAATTCACTAAAAATCAGAAAATAGAGGTAAAGATTCGAAAAAGATTTTATTTTAAAAGAATTTTTTAAATCTTTCTGGTGATATAAATTTTATAATCCTCAGATAAGTTTAAATGCAAACTTAAAAAAAGTTACAAAAACAGCTTAAAAATTTAATGTAAAAAAATCTGAGAATTTTTCAAAAATCTTTCTTAGTGCACCCAAACATTATAAGAAGAATCGTCATGCAAAATTCCAGCCCTTTGGGTCCAACGGTTTCGTCTGTGCGTTATCTGTCAGTCAGTCAGTCAGTTATTTAACTGTTTTATATATACAGATTAAGTATTTTATGCAAATGTGTGTAATTATTAAAGTATAAACGACTCATTTAAAAATTATCCTTTATTAATCCTCATTAATATATATTTTAAAAGCAATCGATTATAATTTGGAATCTCTTTTGGTAAGTTCCGTAATTTAGCACATAAACTGAGGAAAACATTTTTGTCATTTTCTAAAACTTGCGAAAAATCTTGGATAAAAGAGAAAAACAAGTTTTAAGATAAGGGGCAGAGATGAAGATTTTTTTTATGCACAATTATGTATCAGATATTTAAAACTCCATTCAAAGAGCAGTTTTAAAGTGCAGTCTTACTGACATAATCTGGTAAAAAGAAACAAATAATCGCGAAGCGTTATTACTAAGTAACAGCAATCCACTTAAAACTTTAAAACTTTTATTAGAAAATACAAGACTTTCGCACATGCTCTCTTAGCATTTTATTTTTCCTTTGATAAAGAAATCGTCAATGCATAGATGCTGAACTTAGAAAGTTTCTAGTCCACTGGTTAAAATCAAGTTAGTTGTAATCAATGCAATTTTTTTATTCACCCATTAAGCCCATAAACATCTAAGTTTTGTACTTGCTTTCTTCGTTAAAAAAAGGGTTTTAATGAGTTCTGCAGTTAAGCAAATTTGTTTCTTCAGCTTTGCATTGCTTTTTGTTGTTGTTTCTTTAGTTCAGCAGCATATATATGTAGTAATATCGATAGGGTAGTGCATTAATGCAGTATGATTTTGAGAAAAACAGTTAAAATTTCTGGGAAGCTGCAATTATTTATCTTGGGAATACTTTCACAGGAAGGTATTTGAATGTTTCACATAATACTGCCGTACTAGACATTAGGTGACGACGTATAATAAGATTTTATGTTATTGTTGTTGTTTCTAATGCCTCCTGGCTGAAAGTATTCTAAACCAGGTCTATACAGGCTAGCAGTTTCAGGGGTACGGCTCCGGTTTATAATGGCACCGTAAGAATCGGTGTCTGATTTAGCCAGGTGCCACCTCAATTTTGAGCGAGCACCCCCCCGGGGCGACATATAGGACGATCGTACACTCTCCCACCCTCTCTCACCTCGAAGAGGGACTTTCCGGTCTACGGATTAAACGGGCCCATATCCGGCCTAGACACGGAGGTATTTAATAGCGGTTGTCGTGATTCGATCCGAGCAACCTCTGAAAAGTCGACACTCTACCACTACGCTACCTCGAGCTGAGGTCTATACTTAGGTATTAACTAGTAATATATAGTGGGACACTGGTAGATAATAAGATCACTATTTTAGGTGTTCTGAAAATGTATAAATCTTTTTACAATGTTTAGTTTCGTTAAAAATATTTAATGAAAAACTTGTATAATTTAATGAAAAGATTATTATATTAAATCAAAAAGGATCCTTAACTGTATGTAGGTTTTCAGTTTACAAAGGATTAAAAAAATGACAATTATATATTTTTCTTTGAAACCTTGTGAGGAAACGCTCGTTTACAAAAAATAGTCCTTTTTTTTTAATCTGATAAAAAAAGGAAGCGTTTTGAAAATCATATTTTTCGCTGTAAAAAACTCCTTTTCAGATACAAGATAACAAACAGACCAAATCTGTAACATAAACTTGTGAAAGATTTTTATCAAACAAGGTCTTGTCGCAAAAAGGCATAAATAATAAAAATAAATAATATAGAAAAAGGAAACGAATCTAAATGGAGCCAGTAAAGTTGTTTTATAAACCATCTTATTGTTGACAGGAATCTCTCTTGCGTTCTTTCATGATTCGAACGGAGTGGTTCATTTTTCATATTCTCTGATCATGAATCTGTAAGCATGTCAATAGATCAGCCAGAAACAGCTTCTAGTTACTAGCCCGGAAGAGAGCATGAAGTATAAAGTGAATGGATGAAAGTCATTTCCATAATCTATATATATATATATATATATATATATATATATATATATATATATATATATATATATATATATATATAAAACAGTTCCGTAACTGACTGACTGACTGACATACAACGCACAGACCAAACCGCTGAACCTAAAGGGCTGAAATTTTGCATGGCGATTCTTCTTATAATGTAGAAGTTCACTAAGAAAGAATTTTGAAAAATTCTTCTTAGATTTTTTACAATTAAATTTTTAATCTGTTTTAGTATCTTTTTTTAAGTTTGTATTTAAAATAATAATTCGAGGGTTATAGAATTTATATCACGAGAAAGATCATAAAAATTCCTTTAAAATGAACAAGCAACAAAAAAAAAGCAAGGGGCAGGGAACAAAGAACAAGAACAAGTAACGATAAAACAAAGACCAAGAACAAGTAACAATAAAACAGAGAACAAGAACAAGTAACAATAAAACAGAGAACAAGAACAAGTAACAATAAAACAAAGAACAAGAACAAGTAACAATAAAACAAAGAACAAGAACAAGTAACAATAAAACAGAGAACAAGAACAACTAACAATAAAACGAAGAACAAGAACAAGTAACAATAAAACAAAGAACAAGAACAAGTAACAATAAAACAAAGAACAAGAACAAGTAACAATAAAACAAATAACAAGAACAAGTAACAATAAAACAGAGAACAAGAACAAGAAAATAAATACAATTCTTATCAGTGAATAAAGAAGGACAGTTGTGGGTGTAAAAAGTCCATAAGAGTTCATCGTGTTTCTAGCGTCCCAATCTAAATATATAAAACAGTTCCGTAACTGACTGATTGACTGACATATAACGCACAGACCAAACCGCTGGACCTAAACGGGTGAAATTTTGCATGGCGATTCTTCTTATGGTGTAGGGATGCACTAAGAAAGATTTTTGAAAAATACTTCTTAGTTTTTTTTAATTAAATTTTTAAGCTAGTTTAGTAATTTTTTTCAAGTTTGCGTTTAAAATAATAATCTGAAGGTTTTAAAATTTATATCACAAGAAAGATCATAAAAATTCCTTTAAAATGAAATCTTTTACGAATCTTTACTTCCATTTTCTGATTTTTGGTGAATTTTTGAAGATTAATTTTTAGAATTTAATTTATTAAATGCTGATCACGTGGTTTCTTTTCTTTTTGTGATACTTAAAACTAATTTTGCACCACGTGCATAACAACGAAATAGAAAAAACATATATATTTCTTTCTTACTAATGCGGCAGACGATTGGACATTATCCAAAAACATATTAAAATACAGTAAAATATATTTTCCTCAAACTATGCTATAGTAACTGAACTATATTCTTTAGTATGTTCTATTAGATTCAATTTGACTATTATCTTCTACATTATTTTGTCTATAAAAATATCCGCTGCGATTTTTTAAAAAAATTTTTATATCAATTGTATACATTGATCGTTGTATTTATTATATTATATATATATATATATTGGCATTAATTGCATACATTCACCGTTGTGTTTAATTTGAAAGCACTCCTGAGCGAAGTACGGGTATTTAGCCATTATAGATATATATTTCGACGATACAGTACTAGTATCGTCGAAAAATATTTGTTAATTTAAATAAAATAAAAATTACAAGATAAAAAGACTTTTTATATACCATGTTTTTAAATTTTCTGTTGAATCATATAAATAAAAAATATCCCATTGTAATGAAAATGTAATATGCTTGGTTCACAATTACGTTAATAGATGGCGCCTGTAGCGCAGTTACTTTTGGCTCCAGACGCTACTGGTATTTTTACGTAATGGATTTTAAAATATGGAATAAAGATGGCTAAAAGTATTAAAATAATGCATTGTCATCATGTTCTGGGCTATTCTAAAAGTTTCAAATGTCTAGCTAGTCGGGAAGTTAGTTAAAAATCGATTGCAAGATTTGTACCAGACAAACACACACACAAACAAGAAAGCCAGTTAATAAAAACATGTGTAAAAATGTGTTAGCACACTGTCCTATTTCAATACCATCAAAAAGACAGGTGCCGAATCGTTCCGCCTATTAGGAGTTCGGTACCCCGGGTTCAAACACCGCTAATGGAAAACGTCGTTATTAGTTCAACCGCCTCATTATTCTATTCTTCACTGACGCTGTATGAAAATTCACGATAATCACTTGCCCTCTTTTACGTTTAGCATGCTGGTAACTACCTACTCTGGGAAAAAGTATTTGGCCTTCTTTGATTTCCTCCGTCTTCTTAGAGAAAAGTCAGACAAAGATATAAAAGTAACGGGTAACTATCACGCCTTTCAAAGTGTATTAAATGGAGAAAGAATCCTTTTAACTATTAAAAAGAGATGGATTAAATATGTTTTTTTAAACCTCTTTCAACATTTTAGCGACCTTTTATTACTCTCGAAATGATTAGGTTTCATGAATGCCGCTATATTTTGAATCAAGCGAAATGTTTTATACAGCTTAGTTAGCGTACAAAAGGATTATTTTATCTCTGTTATGCACTTAAATGGATTTAAAAGCAGATTATAATGGATATTTCTATTGAAAATTGCAAATGTTTTGACTACAAAGCTTTTTTTTTACACTACTTATGTAAAATTAATCAGACAAATCTTATTTCTCTTGCTTTATCCTTTTTATATTCCTCGTATCTCTCTGAATAAAAGCAGAGAAAATGTTGGTAGATATATTCACACTATTTGAAACTCTAGATTACTTTAAAATCTCTGTTTGAAAACATTGTTCTGTTGATAATGTCAAATCATCGCTTCAAAATTGTTAAACGATTTTGGGGACACAAAACTTTTAAAAATATTTTAATTAATAATTATTTCCGTGAAATAAAACTTTAAGAACCGAATAACACCCTCCACGTGTATCTACAATACTTAAGTTGTCAAAATTTTATTACAGTAATTATATTACAATGCGTTACATTAAAATGCAATACATTACAATACTTTCAGGGTGTATTTTCCAGCAATTATCGGCTTTATATCTGTACTTTCAATCTATTCATCTCCGAAGGGAATCTTTGTTATGATTTGCTGTGTTTAAAGGATATATTTAAAACTTGCAAGGTACGCCCAAGAAACTTTTTCTGTGTTTTTTCACCTTTTCTTCATTGGACTGTACGTATATAAACATACATATATACATATATATGCATACATACATACATACATACACACACACACATATATATATATATATATATATATATATATATATATATATATATATTCGGTAAAAAAACCTGCGAATACACTAAAATTGTAAAACAGAATCGAAAAACAGAAGTGCCTGCGCGTACAGCAACACACACCCTATCACAATACGGATACATTTAGTTAAAATAAATAAGAATAATTATACTAATGGAGCGATGCACAAAAATGGCCAGAGGGGGGTTGTGACCCCTCTTCCCTGGTTGAACATGTTTTCTTGCCAAGGCGAACACTCCCAGTGGACCAGAGCATCGCGAGACCGTCACAACCCCCCTCTGGCCATTTTTGTGCATCGCTCCATTCGTATAATTCTTCTTATTTATATATATAAGAAGAATTATACGAATATATATATATATATATATATATATGTTGTGACGATTTTTCTTTCCATCATATATTTTTGCAAATGCCTTACGGTCCCTCTTCCCGCCCTTACGGTGAGTTCCCGTTTCCTGGAACGTTTCGTTCAAGAGTATGTCTCATTGTGTGGTGGTTCAGACACCTGCCGTCTTCTGGGACACCTAGACGTCATTAATTTTTCTTGACGGACCCCATCAGTGTGTGGGGCTTTCGAGACTTGCTACTATCTTGACGAGGCCGTATGACTGAATTACTAGGGGTATGAGGTGTTGGACTGCTATTCACCTCCTATATTTGGCAGTTTTATTTTTGTTGGCGTTTTTCCAGAGGAACTTTTTTCTGGCAACCCTTACCTTATAACTGCTGACTACCGCCGAATTTTTGAGTGTGTTCCTATCCTTCAATTTTCTTCTCCTATTATTTTCCTCAACATTAGCTTATATCTAATATTACCTTAATTGTGAAACCAATCCTCTCTGGGGAAAGCTGTAAGCTATACTGACTGAACTCACAGATCCTGAACCTTATTTCTTTCGACTTTCTACTAACCAATCTACTTTCTCCATTTCGCTAATTGGCTACATGCGTACAATGACAGTGAAAACTGCGCTAGAGGGCGTGGCCCAGGAAACCCAGTTTACCCTCCCCTTCTGATGACCTGGTGGAATTTTTGAGATTTTGACCGCTTTTCACAGACTAAGGAAGGCTTTGCTAACCTTCTCACTATTTGTCTGAATGCATCCAGTTGTACGCTAACCCGTTTTGTGAATCTTGTTGGAATAGGTGTTCTGGTGTATTTATTGGTATGGCCAATAAAGTTTTCTTTAAATTGACATCAACGTAGTGTTTTGTTGAATTCTCGATAATGGAAGATCATTATGAAGAGCACACAGATTCCAGATTTAATCTCATTTTCTGTTTCAACCATTTAAGAGTCAGTGATTATCCCGTGAAACAAATGAATCTTAAACGAAATTTTAAAAAATTTTAAATGCTTTGCTGTTAATAATTATTGTTGTGGCCGTGATTCTAGAAGATTAGTACATTGCGTTAAAAAATAAAAGAATAAAACAAGAATTCACTTAGCAAACTTTCTGATTAATGACACTTTATTTAATACATGAACTAAGAGAGTACATAAAGAATCAAACGTAGACATCACGTCTTTCCTCAAAGGGCCGGGAAACATTAGGATTTCTTAAATCCATTTACATCTGCGTTAATTCTGTACTATATGCGTACTTGTAGAAACCTATCTAACAGTTGGGAAGGAAATAAGCTCACAGAAGATCGATTTACTTCTTCATCAGTATTTCGAAGATCGATTATATTTTTTTGTGCGACACGTGCAGCAACGTGGTACAGAACCCATTCTCTACAAGTAGATGGATGGGCTCTCTCGCCGAAGAATTCACGAAGACTGACTCCACATACAGTTCTTGAAAAGGAAAATTCAAGCGTTCCTCGCTCCTTTTCTGTTGCAACACATTGCAGCTTCATAAATGGAAGTAGACAGTATATTTCACACACAACTTTTCTTTGAAATACATTCCTAAAAGGGAAAAGAGAAAATTCCTTGGGGTTATATTAATCATCTTTGTAACCAGACAAAATGGAATTGTTTTGTCTAGGTTCTAACCCTTTTTTGTTGCTTGCATTTTTTATTTACAAACAGGAACAAAATTCTATTTTTCTTCATTTCCTACGTACAGAGAGAAATTTTCCGCTCGTATTCTGCGTCGCTTTAATGTTTTATTTGCTCCTCCTCTGAGATTAATTAATTTTAGACTTTCATAAGTAAGTTTAAAGCGAGAAAAACGTTTTTATTATTTTTTTTCCTTTTTGCGAAATATCTGTTACAGAACCGCTTGGATAGATTTACATGCAGACAACAAAGAGGGGGAAAAATGGGTTTTTTAGCGGAATAAGTTAAAAAATAATTTTTATCAGATTCTATTAGTAATTTTTCCAGCAAAATTTAACATTTTCAATTAAAGTACAGTTCATGTGTAAAGATAGAGATGATTAAAACAACATCTGCGCTGACGTTTAAATATAATAAATATCTATAAACGACATGTGCAAGTTAAATAAATTGTAATGATGAAGATTCCCTTTACTGGAATAAGAAAATGAAAAATTTTATTTCATATATATATATATATATATATATATATATATATATATATATTAGCAAATTTCCCGAGAAAGTTCAGTTACTGTGTTAAAGATCTGTTTTAAACTTCAGAAATAATGGCCACTATTTCAGATGTAACCAGATGGATATTTTACAGTTTATAGTCTGTAAATAACTTTAATTTTCCTATTGTACAGTCGTTAAGGTTTATTTTGACTTACTTGGATAAAATTGCACAATCCAGACAAATTATTTATTATTCAAATTCATTGGAAATTATTTTTAATTATAAGTAACATTTCCTTACTTAAAATAAAATCAGTTTTTTAAAGCATCTAAAATTAATTTTCCCTCTATTAAAAACACTTGAACAATTTTCTTTCTAGTCCTCGTTTTGCAGAAACAGATAACCTTAACCGATATAATGAATTTTTCTTTATATATGTTTTTGTGTGTATATATATATATATATATATATATATATATATATATATATATATATATATATCAAAACATTAATTGAGAAAATTACAAAGGGCTTTAGAACAGCAAAACTTAACATTAGAATCATTGTCAAAACACGTTGAAAAAGGTTTTTTCGGGAAGTGACCTCGATTCGCTAAAGTAAGTTGCACCGAGGGAATCTATTTCAGATGTACAAGTTTAGCGCGCGAAGATATTGCTGACATAAACAAAGGACGGCTCTGGAAGTTTCCATGTGATGTTTCTAACATGCGCGATAGGTGGGATGCTCTGGGGAAAATAATAGAAGTAGTGGCAGATTAAGCTGGAAGGTCGTTGTTAACCCCAGACTTTAATTGTTAAATCCTATATTTTAATAACATATATCCCGTTTTAAGGTCACGCTATCGCCCCCCCCCAATATTTTAGCCTCACAACTTTCCCCCCCCGTCCCCTGAAGGCACGCACACAATGGAGTAGCTAATTCCATGTGGCAAGTCTTCAGAAGCGAAAACACTCAATTCAGCCAAATGGAAAAATGTTGAGTAGGGACGCCTACCCACACAACAAAAATTAACTATTAACCCATTTAAACTAACTAAAATTAACTTCACAATTATGATTAGAATAGGGCGATCGTTCTCCTGAAGACGTGCACACAAAGAATGGCCATTTCCCTGCAACACGTCTCCAGAAGAGAAAAACAACTAAAATTAACCTAATTAATCATCAACTGAAAATTGCTGAGCAGGGCGGATCCTTCCCCACACAACAAACTGAGAGAAACCCAACTAATTTATTTTTTAATTACCACTTTACTCAATCGCATTAAAATTAATTAAATTTTCCTTAAGTACTTGAATATCCAATTTAAAAACAACTAATATTAATTTTCTCATTTACTATAGTCGTGCACCTAACCCCATAGAGCTGAGAAAATTACATGTTACATGATTGTATCCATTCGAGACAGAAGTTGACACAGACTGATGTGAAATTACAATCAATATATCAAAATTAATTAGAAAAGAATATTATATCAACATTATTAATGGAACACTAAAATTGAATGTAGTAAACACAAATATAAATCGAAATTATAAGAAAATGATAACTAAATTTTTATGTGAACACCTACACAGTTAATTGTAGCTCAAGAAAACACTTTGTGCAGTAGCACCTTGAGTCCACTACCTAAAAATGCTGAGTCCTGACTTTTAAATGCAATAAAAGTTCAGAGTTCCTGTACATAAAGTTCTTGTAGAAAATTGGGGTGTCACAAAACTTCAAAAACATAATTTTATTTATTTCACTATTACGAAAATTCAAAAATCCTTCCTAAGATGTCTGTTATGGTGGTCACACTCCACAACAGCACAGGGAATTTTACTAAGAGCTTTCAGGGTATCATCGGGGATACCTGATTCCTCCAAAACCTTCAAATTTGACACAACTCAAATCACTCGTGAAAAAAAAATAACCCTTTACATTCTAAATTCTTCAATATTTCAAAATTTTTCGTTTTCACCATGATGTACAAAATATTTCTACCTGAGTTTTACAGATCCAGGAAGCATGTCTTTACACTCATGCTTGTTCGAAAATTTTACAGGGAGACCTCCAAAAATAGCTAGCAAAACCGGTGGTAACCAAGAACACACAAGAAAATGAATATCAAATATTTAATAAAGAAACACAATAAACAATTTTAAAATATAAATTTTAAGTGCCTTATACTCAAATATACGCAATTTTTATCAATATGAAAAAAGGCGATTAAATCATTCAGGTATGAAATTAACTTTCATTAAAACACTTTTCTATCCATTATAATATCATAAACTTTTCATTTCATTCAAAACCAATTTAAATACCCTACTCAAGTTTGAAGAAAACATGGTTGAACTCATGCCTTGTTCTGCTTCTAAACACAAATTGATAAAATATGTTAACATTACTCACATTTTAATCAAAACTCACAATTCTACCAATTTCCAAATTAAAATTTCATACTTTACATCTCAACTAATGTAAACTAAATTCCCTACCTCACAAAATATCATATATCAAATAAATTTGTATCAATATGAAAAATACACCAAAATTTATCAATTATATACATTTGAGCACCCATATTCCATATACTGAAAAACAAACACATTAATAAATCAACAAACTTCAAAAATATTTACAAATTTAACGAGACTGCCGACAGCAACAAAATCATAATGCACATTTTAACCCGACCATGTTCTAAAATTTTCCAACATATAATGAAATTACAATTTTCAAAATTTTACCAATATTATTATTACTATTCTGCTACCTAGCCCCCCCCCCCTCTGAAAACAAAACAGGATTGACTGGAGTGATCAAAACCCAGAAAACAATTTTCAACATGTACTTAATTCCTTTAAAGTATTAAAATTTTCGTTTTTTTATTACCAATAGTTTCAAATTGTATCAGAACATTTTTTACTGAATTTAAACTTGTCACCACAATTTCCAAAATTTACACGAAATATTCACATTTTACATATAATAGTTACCTATATCAATTTTAATTAGAACCATTTCAATTTTAAAATTTCAATACCTTAACGTCAAAAATAATTTACATCTTCAACTTGCACAATTGCAAATTTAACCATTAAAATTAACTATCATATTTTTAAATTTTAACATCTTTACCAAACATAATTTTTTCTTCAATTTTTTCTTATAAATAATATCATCATCTGCATTTTATCAATTTGAATGAAATTTCTTACCTTTACATTTTTCCATATTAAAAAAAATATCTTTTTTCAAACCCAAACCATTTTTTCTGATTTTTATTGAACACTCGCCAGGCAGTCCCGGAGAGCCATGGAAAACTTTTTTCGCACACATCTTGGAATATTCGGGAAAGTTCCTTGATAATTTCTTTAATACAAAATACCATCGTTGAAAAACTCACACAACACCAAAATTTCCGACTGTTTAAACGGCACACTTTCTTCTGGTTGACTTGTTTAACATCCATGTCGCCGTGTAATGAAAACTTGATCCAAATTATAAATTTGATGAACACCAATATTTTTAAAAACCTTTTCCCGATGAATTTTTGATGATTTATTTTCTCTCCGAAGCACAAATTTTTTCTTGTAAATTTTGACGATCCGCAATAATTTTAGCTAGATGACATCACCACTGAAATTTGAAGCCCAAAATGTTGAACATTCCCGTGAACACTTTTTTTTTTTTTGATGAGCAGCCGAAGATTTTGTTTTAATGAATTTTCCTGGAGAACCCGCGCGACAAATTACGAATCCTGGGCGACTTATGTCGGAATTGGTTTTTCTTCACGCCCATTTTAATTACGTTAATCCGAAACTCTTGAGAACCATGATGCAGTGCGTGAATCGGTGGCGAAGACACTCGTCATCATTTAAACTCTCTAAAAGGTAATAATCCAAGCCTGAACAACACAAAGATCAGTCGGTACTCTTACCTAAACATCTTTATTAAATTTCTTTAAACTTCTCAGCTCCATCAAATATTATCCAAAACCCCACCCAATTTAAATCCGTGCGCCTAACGGCACACGTCTTTTTCGTTCCCTAGTTATCCATGACTCTGAATTAAATCCTTTGTTCCCAAACTTTTAACCAACGCGCACCGACGCTCATTAATTATTCATATCGTCTTAACGTACATGTTTAGCTAACCTAAACACTTTCTTAGCGCCAACTCTTCAAGGCTAATCCGTCTACTAAAATTCTCACTGGTTATTCGAAGATTGAATAACCAGGCGATTGAATAAAGTCGAACCTTAAGCGCTATTTTCACTGCAATACATTACACCGCTGATTTGAACTCCCAGACTTTAATTGTTAAATCCTATATTTTAATAACTAATATCCCGCTTTAAGGTAGCACGATCGCCCCCCCCCCACATTTTAGCCTCACACATATATATATATATATATATATATATATATATATATATATATATATATATATACACAGTGGAATCTCGATCGATCGTTTTCGGATCGATCGTTTTTCCGTATGTGTCGTTCATTTTATCCAGTCCCAACGATCATATTGCTTTGTTATGTTTCCGCATCTTTCGTTTTCCCGCATTTATCGTTCATTTCCATCGGTCCCTTGAAAAACGATTGATCGAGATTCCACTGTATATATATATATATATATATATATGTGTGTGTGTGTGTGTGTGTGTGTGTGTTATCTCTATGCTCCACAGTACGTTACATATTTCTTCACGCAAGATTATGTCTTAGTGAAATATATTAAACCATTTTCCCTCAGTTCCATAAACAGATTTAAAATTTCCCGAAAGTTCGTCTCCGGGCAAATGTTAGACTGTTCAGAAACTTAAATGAAGGCAAAAATAGACCATGTACCATATCTTCTTAACATCAATCCCTCATTCCACCCTTCACAAGACAGTATTGGGATTTTATCACGTGATTTTTTTTTTCATCGTAAAGTGTTTCACGTTTCACTTTTATAGTTTTATCGGGACTTTTCATTTCCTCAAGTTATTCATTTGGAGATATTGAAAATCAGCCCATTCTCTTCCTCGTCTTTTTATGTGAATAGTTAAAGTAAAATTCTAGAACCCTTTCATACAACACTCATTGTTGAAATTAGAATGATCTCAACGTTTGCAGCATTTTGTAGAAGGAAACCTGTCTTTTTTCTTCAAACATTTGTGAATTTTCAGTTTGCCTGAATGTAATACATTCTTCACTATCCTGAGGTTTTTTCTAGCTTTAAAAGCAGTTCCTTTCAAAGCATTTAGAATCTGAATCTCGATAAATTCATATTTTTAATGTCAAGTTCAATAACAAAAAAAAGGAACCTCAATATCCCTCTCTTCTCTCTAAAAAAAAAAATTATAAAACGGCACGTGAAATCATAAAGCAAAAAATAACAAATTCTTTCATTTCCGACCTCCAAAACCGCATTAAAAATGGCCTGGAGCCTGAAGCAAAACTCTGAGTGGCCTTCCCGATAGCCCACGTTATATTGCAGTTGCTGCTTTCAGGATTGCAACTGAACACGACTGCCTGGCCGTGTATTTAAATAGAGCGGGTATTTGTCTAGCCCAATATGTCCTCTGTGCAGTCCCAACCATATGTACGGTAACCATATCATGTCGTGCTCCGCCATTAAAGGGCGTTCTCTGTACAGACGTTAGGGGGCGTCCATTAATTGCGTGAGACTATTTTTCGACCCCCTCCCACCCACCCCTGGTAAGATATCGTGAGATTTGGCTCCCCCCCCCCCCCTAATCTCACGTGTGATTTTTCAAAATGCGCATTTTTAGTGTAAATACGTTAATCTGTGCTTGATTGCGTTGGATTTATTTTTTAAAAAACATAATTTGCTTAATTATTTTTATTTAAGACTAGTCAAGTCTAGCATTTAAGACTACTAAGAACGTAGTCTAGAATCACAATGAGAAAATCGAACAATAAAATACTTAAATAGGAACTACTAAAATTGGTAAAAGAATATTAAACCTGTCTTTAAAAGCAGTTCCTTTCAAAGCATTTAGAATCTGAATCTAGATAAATTCATATTTTTAATGTCAAGTTTAATAGTAAAAAAAAGAACCTCAATATTCCTCTCTTCTCTCTAAAAAAATTCCTATTCATTCTAATTCAGACCACGGGAACTCATGCGTGGTCTCAGTAGTGACTACTGGAACTATTGTGTAGGATTTAGCCATATTTTAGTGCAGAAACATGTTTTACTTAATATAACCAAGTTTTCTCGCAATTTTACACTGTTTCTTGCAGAAAAAAAATCACGTGATATTTGTCGAGACCCCCCCCCCTCTCCCCCACGTGAGACTGGGTGAGATTCTGCTCGACTCCCCCCCCCCCTAAAAGCCTCACGTAATTAATGGATGCCCCCTTATTGGTTAGCTGGTGATCACTTGAGAATTTTATCTTAGTTGCTTTTCTAGTTTAAGAATTTTCAATTTGTTCTCCTATTTAGTTTTGTATCTTTCCCTTTTTCTGTGTACCTAAGGACTTTGTCCACAGGTTTCGGCATTAGAAATTTTCTGATGTTCTTGTTTCCAATCCTCTTGGTGTAGGAAATCCTACACCAAGTCCAAAGGACCTAGGTCCTCAAATCCTAGTTCCTGAGCGAAGGGTAGTGAGCAGCTTCACTTTAAGGCAAGGTACCACTAGGGCTGAAGTCTGACTTGACCTCGAAGAACATCGGTCCCGAAATTTTGAACCGAGTCAAGTGACGAGACCGGAACACCTGACCCCGCAACTCCAGTGGTAAATTTGAGAACTTGGAGGACATTGCAGCCACGCCCTATTTTACGTGCCCCGGCCGCGTATTACCATTCCTTGCATGAATTCACGCCATTACTTCGTTTGGCCGCTGCAGATTGGTCAGTTGAGTTTACATCGGTATTTGTGTATTTGGTGCGCTGATGCTTATGAAAGCATGTCTGTTTTTCAAAAATTATGCATTTGTACAATAAAGTCACTTCATTTTCAGTATTTTATTTTCAGTACTTCTATTTTTGGTAATTTTTAGAAGAGTATTTATAATTTTTATTTTTTAAGAGTAAGGTTAAAAAACTAAAGTGTGCAAAACCGCAAAAAATATATAATTTGCATCTTGCAGTTAAGATTTTAATTTAAAAAAATAACCAATTTTTTTTAAATTCAACATTTAAATTTAAAAATAAATAAATAAAGCTTTCATTTTTTAATTCAACATTTCAATAAAAAAATAAAATATCTTTCCTTTTTTTTAATTCAACATTTAAATTTAAGAAAACATTCAATTTTGAGTAATATTTACTCTATTTTATTCTACTCCTAAAATTTTACAGTGAAATTACTACGGGGTAATTTCTTAAAATTTTCCATGCACAAAAAAGAAATATGAAGGCATTTATGGCGAACATTTCTTTTACAAATAGCTTGTCACTTTAAATTACTTTTACATTAATAGGTGGCGCCACTTAAAAAAATTCACGTTCTTGTAAAATATGGCGTAAAAAAATATATAAAAAATGAAAGCAACTAAGAAATAGATTTTACCATTTATCTAATTTTAAATGCGCATAGGATCAAATATTATGGCAATGACGGATGCAAACTCAATTGACCAATCAGCAGCCGCCAAACGATGTAATGGCGTGAATTCATGTAAGGAATGGTAATATGCGCCCCGGCCGCATATTCTGAAAGACTCACGGTTTGGGCACTCAATTGCCGGTTTGACGAAAGCATCAGTTTCGTCATCTGTTGACATATATAGGAATCTTTTTATTATAAGTTTTTTTTTTTACTTCTACGCAATTTGGTATGTTTTAAAATCTGAATTACATATATAACACAGGATTTAAAGAGATTTTAAGAAAATAAATAAATGAATAAATTGAAATAAGTATATTATTGAATTTTAAATTTACTTTCTTCAAATATCCACAATAATTTTAATTTTTAAAATTTTAATGTTAATTAGAAAATAAATGTATTTAATAAGCTTTAATTAAAAAAATTAAGTTGCATAAATTAAAAAATTTAAAGTTTTAAATTCCAATAATATAAATTTATTTTAACATATAATTTTAAATTAATCAAATTTTTAAAATATAAAAATTTATTTTAATTTGGTTACATTTTTATGCTAAATTATTGAAGAAATGAGGGAATGATGCTGAGTATGAAGGAATGACAAACCTTTTGATCTTTCTTTGCTGTAGATTTTTCAATTCCTACTATTAGTTCACACTCTCTCTATATATATCTTGTTCAAATTTTCAATCGCTAATAAAAGTACTTTTTATTCATCCACTCAAGTTCAAATACATTTTTTTAAACTTGTAGTCGTGTTTCGACGTGCCACCATTAGTGAACACGTCGATGGATTTGCAGCGACGTTCAGATCACTGGCCCTATGGTCTTACCAACCGGAAAAAAATTTCTAAAAAGTGAGATTCATAGGTAAATGGTTTGAGTATTTTCCACATTAGTTCAGTCCAAAATTTTAATCTATCGACATCCTCTTAAGTTTAGAAATTTCCCTATACTACATTCCATATTCATCAGCCACCTCCGTATTCTCCGAAGTTCTTACAGAGTTCTTAAAGTCTTGAGAACAGAAGAAGGGACAATAAAAATAATACCAGTCTATTTAGTGTTCTTATGATGCTAATTTCCGTAAAAGCTTTTGCTTTTTTGTTGGTCTTGGCAAAACTTTTCCGTTTCTCAGCAAAAAATTGCGAGCAAAAAGGTTTAACTCTAACTGCAAAAAAGAGATCATCTTTTATTGCGAATCCCAGCTCGTTCAAGCATCTCTAATGTGCAATCAGTACTTATGTTGTGTTGAAAGCACTATTTTCTGTTTCTTGTTTGATGAAAGAAAAAGTGCCTCGGAGTTTAGTTACGAATCATTTAACTTCCATTTATGAAAAGTGTTTCTAAAATGCGTGTTTCCAAGAGTACTTAAGAGGCCAGCGTACTTAAATTAATTTTAGTTAGCAGTTCTATAGGAAAAGCTAATAATATTAAAGCTGAAAGATAAAGGAAAGTAATTTCAACTAGGTTTTTTCCGCTAAGTTTAAATTGACTTGTAATAATTTTATGAGAATTAAGTATAGTAGAAGCAACAGATTATATTTTCCACTTAATATTTTACTTCTTTAGATATTTTTCTCCAACTACATCACTTTAACTAACTGATAATCTATATATACCTTGTGAAAGCTTACGCTGGAATATTACGGGTAATGCATGAAGACCGACTATGCGCAAATAAAGCTTGTATTGGAATATTACCAGCCATTCCTTTTAACTACCTAGCTGTGAACGCATGAAATAACAGCGAAGCACTGTTAATAGTTTCCTGATTAGTGCCAAATAACCAATTTTCCCCTTCCTCTAATATGTACTGATAAAATATTCACTGGACTATTATGAGCAATGTATAATATCTCTCTGGTAACGCCTTTAGGCATATTTAAATATTTTTCTTGAAATATTACGTTCATTGCCTAGTAGAAAAGGGAACAAAAATGTGAAATCAAAACCCTCTAAAAGCAATTTAAGTTTCAGATCGCACATGATATGCCTTATTTATCAATCTGTATGAACAGTCAAGCAAGAAAATCAGGTAAGGAAACTTAAGATATCCTGCACTGGATATTTCGGCTTAATTTGTTCAATGTCATCAACTCAACCATCAAAAGTCTGCAATAAAACTTTACTGATGAATGTCATTGGTTTTCGCATGTAAAAATTTATAATTTAGATGCATTAATCGGGTAAATTAGATTCAAACTCCTAGATGGAACATTTTAAATCAAAATAATTCTAAAAGTGCATTTGTTGATATATATATATATATATAAAAGAAAATCTAAATTAAGTGTTTATTAATTCCTATAAATTACAAGGCAGAAAAAAATACAAACTCAAATATGCATACCACCACACAGCAAAATATTAATCAAAACGAGACTTGAATTTATAAAATTAATATCTTCATTTCGCATTATTTTATTGGTTTCCGGTATTACTTTTTTACGTTCCTAACTGTTCATTATATGCAAAATACACTCATGTCCATAAATTAAGGATAATGCCAGCTCCGGCAAATAAAGGTTCAGAAATAAAACAAACGTGATTTATTCATAAAGCCAATTTATTAAACGAAATATAAAGAACAAAAAAGATGGTGTATGTATGATACCATTCATAAAAACAACGATTTTTGCTCCCTGGAGCAATTGTAAAAAATATCTCCTTTACAAAAACTTAATATTACATGGTTGGTATGATAGTTAATACATTGTATGTGTCCCATGCGATGAAATTCAGTCCATACAACGCCTAGGTATGCTGAGTATCAAATTAACGAGCTGATCTTGGGGAAGATTACTCCACTCAGCAAGCAATGCTTTCCCAAGTTCCGGTACACATGTAAGAGGTGGTTGACGGGCGGCTGCAACTCATCGGCCAAGCATGTACCACACATGGTCTATCGGATTCAAGTCAGGTGAGAATGCTTGCCATTCCATACTGGTGATATCCTCAGATTGAAGTCATTTGTTTAGGATGTTTGCTCGGTGAGGACGGGCGTTGTCATCCATAAACACAAATTCTGCACCCACGGCACCCCTAAACAAACGTACATGTTGTTCCAGAATGATGTCCGATAAATGTGGCCGTTCATAGTTCCGGTTTGAACATGCAGATCTGTTCTGGAGCCCAGTATAATTCCATCCCAGACGAGCAATCCTGCACCACCGTAACGGTGTCGTTCAATGATGTTGTCTTGGTGGTAACGGGTACCTGGCGTTCTACATATGAAAGTCCGACGTGAATCAGACTGCAAGCTAAACCTGGACTCGTCGGAAAACATCACACAAGCCCACTATGACGATGTCCAATTTGCATGTTCTCTACTCCAGGATAATCGCTGCCGACAGTGAGTTGCCGTGAGCGGAACACATCTGACAGGCCTGCGAACATATAGACCAATATTTTCCAAACGTTTGTACACGGTTTGCTTGAAACTGTGGTACCCGTGGATGCAGATAGCTGACGAGACAGGTCGGATGCTGTACTCCGTCTGCTTCTTTTGGCAGTTACTGCCAAATACCGGTCTTCATTCGGCGTTGTAACTCGGGGGCAACCTGTACTGTAACGTCTACTGACAATTCCTTCATCTTGGAATCGTTGCCAAAGCCTAGAGATGACACTTCGGGCATTTCCAAGTTCCTCGGATACTTCCATCTGAGTACGCCCAAATTCCAGGCGGCCGATAATTCAACCACGTAAAAAATCATCCACATGCGTGCTTTGTGCCATAACTATTCGGTTATGGCACTCGGCGGCTTAAAGAACGCTTGTGAACAATTTTACTTTTTTTCAAGATCATCAGATAAATGGGGTAACTACGTTATATAGGCCACGCCTTCCAACGTAGGCTTGCATAGAAATGACCTTCTTCGCCACCATTCCTTATATACCCCTCTCTTACACTGTCGTCATTGTGACGTACTATCGGCGTCATCTGGTGGCTTCCTGTAATTTGCATATTATTCTTGAAGATGTGTGTGATAATTCTACAGGTGAAATTTTTACTTTAGAGTTCGATTTCTGTGAGAATCTGAATTATCCTTAATTTATGGACATGAGTGCAATTGCTTTTGAATCTCTCATTTCTATATATCACATAATTCCTAACTTGTTTATAGTATAAATCCAATATTGTTTCCCGAGAACCCTTGAATTTGAATTCCCATTCTCCACTAATAAGCTTTCAATTTAGTAAAAATAATTCAGTTTGGCAGTAAGATAAAAAGGAAAACTTACAAAATGCATATGCTTTGGTAAAAGAGACAAACCTTTTTTATTTTGTGAATTTTCTTGGGTACTGAAGCAATTTATTAAACACATCCTGCTTTATTTAAAACTAGCTTAATACCCGTTCTTCGCTACGGAGTACATTCAAATTAAATACAACGGCCAATGTATGCAATGAAGGCCAAAGAACAAAACAAAAAATATATTTATAAAGAAAATCGTAACGGATATTTTTATAGGCAAAATAAATGTTGAAGAAATTCTTCAAATTAAATACAACGGTCAATGTATGCAATTAATTTGTATGTTTAATATCCATAAAGCATACTATTTTTAATTAAATTCTTAAAAAACTTCCATCTCAATTAGTCTAGTGGTTAAATTTTAACTTTTACCGGATTTAAATTTTTTTGTCAATGTATGCAATTAATTTGTATGTTTTATATCCATAAAACATAGCATTTTCAATTAAATTCTTAAAATACTTCCATCTCAATTAGTCTAGTGGTTAAATTTTAACTTTTACGGGATTTCAATTTTTTTTTTGTCAATTTATTTCGCTGTTATGAACGTGATGATAAATTAATTTAAAGCACCAGAAAAAGGAACCACGTGATCAGCATTTAACAAATAAAATTCTAAAAATTAATCTTTAAAAATTCACCAAAAATCAGAAAATAGAGGTAAAGATTCGGAAAAGATTTCATTTTAAAAGAATTTTTACAATCTTTCTGGTGATATAAATTTTATAATCCTCAGATAAGTTTAAATGCAAACTTAAAAAAAGTTACAAAAACAGCTTAAAAATTTAATGTAAAAAAATCTGAGAAGAGTTTTTCAAAAATCTTTCTTAGTGCACCCAAACATTATAAGAAGAATCGTCATGCAAAATTTCAGCCCTTTGGGTCCAACGGTTTCGTTTGTGCATTATATGTCAGTCAGTCAGTCAGTCAGTCAGATACTTAACTGTTTTATATATATAGATTAAGTATTTTATGCAAATGTGTGTAATTATTAAAGTATAAACGACTCATATAAAAATTATCCTTTATTAATCTTCATTAATATATATTTTAAAAGCAATCGATTATAATTTGGAATCTCTTTTGGTAAATTCCGTAATTTAGCACATAAACTGAGGAAAACATTTTTGTCATTTTCTAAAACTTGCGAAAAATCTTGGATAAAAGAGAAAAACAAGTTTTAAGATAAGGGGCAGAGATGAAGATTTTTTTTATGCACAATTATGTATCAGATATTTAAAACTCCATTCAAAGAGCAGTTTTAAAGTGCAGTCTTACTGACATAATCTGGTAAAAAGAAACAAATAATCGCGAAGCGTTATTACTAAGTAACAGCAATCCACTTAAAACTTTAAAAACTTTTATTAGAAAATACAAGACTTTCGCACATGCTCTCTTAGCATTTTATTTTTCCTTTGATAAAGAAATCGTCAATGCATAGATGCTGAACTTAGAAAGTTTCTAGTCCACTGGTTAAAATCAAGTTAGTTGTAATCAATACAATTTTTTTATTCACCCATTAAGCCCATAAACATCTAAGTTTTGTACTTGCTTTCTACCTTAAAAAAGGGTTTTAACGAGTTCTGCAGTTAAGCAAATTTGTTTCTTCAGCTGTGCATTGTTTTTCGTTGTTGTTTCTTTAGTTCAGCAGCATATATATGTAGTAATATCGATAGGGTAGTGCATTAATGCAGTATGATTTTGAGAAAAACAGTTAAAATTTCTGGGAAGCTGCAATTATTTATCTTGGGAATACTTTGACAGGAAGGTATTTGAATGTTTCATATAATACTGCCTTACTAGACATTAGGTGACGACGTATAATAAGATTTTATGTTATTGTTGTTGTTTCTAATGCCTCCTGGCTGAAAGTATTCTAAACCAGGTCTATACAGGCTAGCAGTTTCAGGGGTACGGCTCCGGTTTATAATGGCACCGTAAGAATCGGTGTCTGATTTAGCCAGGTGCCACCTCAATTTTGAGCGAGCACCCCCCCGGGGCGACATATAGGACGATCGTACACTCTCCCACCCTCTCTCACCTCGAAGAGGGACTTTCCGGTCTACGGATTAAACGGGCCCATATCCGGCCTAGACACGGAGGTATTTAATAGCGGTTGTCGTGATTCGATCCGAGCAACCTCTGAAAAGTCGACACTCTACCACTACGCTACCTCGAGCTGAGGTCTATACTTAGGTATTAACTAGTAATATATAGTGGGACACTGGTAGATAATAAGATCACTATTTTAGGTGTTCTGAAAATGTATAAATCTTTTTACAATGTTTAGTTTCGTTAAAAATATTTAATGAAAAACTTGTATAATTTAATGAAAAGATTATTATATTAAATCAAAAAGGATCCTTAACTGTATGTAGGTTTTCAGTTTACAAAGGATTAAAAAAATGACAATTATATATTTTTCTTTGAAACCTTGTGAGGAAACGCTCGTTTACAAAAAATAGTCCTTTTTTTTTAATCTGATAAAAAAGGAAACGTTTTGAAAATCATATTTTTCGCTGTAAAAAAACTCCTTTTCAGATACAAGATAACAAACAGACCAAATCTGTAACATAAACTTGTGAAAGATTTTTATCAAACAAGGTCTTGTCGCAAAAAGGCATAAATAATAAAAATAAATAATATAGAAAAAGGAAACGAATCTAAATGGAGCCAGTAAAGTTGTTTTATAAACCATCTTATTGTTGACAGGAATCTCTCTTGCGTTCTTTCATGATTCCAACGGAGTGGTACATTTTTCATATTCTTTGATCATGAATCTGTAAGCATGTCAATAGATCAGCCAGAAACAGCTTCTAGTTACTAGCCCGGAAGAGAGCATGAAGTATAAAGTGAATAGATGAAAGTCATTTCCATAATCTATATATATATATATATATATATATATATATATATATAAAACAGTTCCGTAACTGACTGACTGACTGACATACAACGCACAGACCAAACCGCTGAACCTAAAGGGCTGAAATTTTGCATGGCGATTCTTCTTATAATGTAGAAGTTCACTAAGAAAGAATTTTGAAAAATTCTTCTTAGATTTTTTAAAATTAAATTTTTAATCTGTTTTAGTATCTTTTTTTAAGTTTGTATTTAAAATAATTATTCGAGGGTTATAGAATTTATATCACGAGAAAGATCATAAAAATTCCTTTAAAATGAACAGGCAACAAAAAAAAAGCAAGGGGCAGGGAACAATAAAACAAAGAACAAGAACAAGTAACGATAAAACAAAGACCAAGAACAAGTAACAATAAAACAGAGAACAAGAACAAGTAACAATAAAACAGAGAACAAGAACAAGTAACAATAAAACAAAGAACAAGAACAAGTAACAATAAAACAGAGAACAAGAACAACTAACAATAAAACGAAGAACAAGAACAAGTAACAATAAAACAAAGAACAAGAACAAGTAACAATAAAACAAAGAACAAGAACAAGTAACAATAAAACAAATAACAAGAACAAGTAACAATAAAACAGAGAACAAGAACAAGAAAATAAATACAATTCTTATCAGTGAATAGAGAAGGACAGTTGTGGGTGTAAAAAGTCCATAAGAGTTCATCGTGTTTCTAGCGTCCCAATCTAAATATATAAAACAGTTCCGTAACTGACTGATTGACTGACATATAACGCACAGACCAAACCGCTGGACCTAAACGGGTGAAATTTTGCATGGCGATTCTTCTTATGGTGTAGGAATGCACTAAGAAAGATTTTTGAAAAATACTTCTTAGTTTTTTTTAATTAAATTTTTAAGCTAGTTTAGTAATTTTTTTCAAGTTTGCGTTTAAAATAATAATCTGAAGGTTTTAAAATGTATATCACAAGAAAGATCATAAAAATTCCTTTAAAATGAAATCTTTTACGAATCTTTACTTCCATTTTCTGATTTTTGGTGAATTTTTGAAGATTAATTTTTAGAATTTAATTTATTAAATGCTGATCACGTGGTTTCTTTTCTTTTTGTGATACTTAAAACTAATTTTGCACCACGTGCATAACAACGAAATAGAAAAAACATATATATTTCTTTCTTACTAATGCGGCAGACGATTGGACATTATCCAAAAACATATTAAAATACAGTAAAATATATGTTCCTCAAACTATGCTATAGTAACTGAACTATATTCTTTAGTATGTTCTATTAGATTCAATTTGACTATTATCTTCTACATTATTTTGTCTATAAAAATATCCGATGCGATTTTTTAAAATTTTTTTTATATCAATTGTATACATTGATCGTTGTATTTATTATATTATATATATATATATATATATATATATAGGCATTAATTGCATACATTCACCGTTGTGTTTAATTTGAAAGCACTCCTGAGCGAAGTACGGGTATTTAGCCATTATAGATATATATTTCGACGATACAGTACTAGTATCGTCGAAAAATATTTGTTAATTTAAATAAAATAATAATTACAAGATAAAAAGACTTTTTATATACCATGTTTTTAAATTTTCTGTTGAATCATATAAATAAAAAATATCCCATTGTAATGAAAATGTAATATGCTTGGTTCACAATTACGTTAGTAGATGGCGCCTGTAGCGCAGTTACTTTTGGCTCCAGACGCTACTGGTATTGTTACGTAATGGATTTTAAAATTTGGAATAAAGATGGCTAAAAGTATTAAAATAATGCATTGTCATCATGTTCTGGGCTATTCTAAAAGTTTCAAATGTCTAGCTAGTCGGGAAGTTAGTTAAAAATCGATTGCAAGTTTTGTACAAGACAAACACACCCACAAACACACACACAAACAAGAAAGCCAGTTAATAAAAACATGGTAAAAATGTGTTAGCACACTGTCCTATTTCAATGCCATCAAAAAGAGAGGTGCCGAGTCGTTCTTCCGATTAGGGGTTCGGTACCCCGGGTTCAAACACCGCTAATGGAAAACGTCGTTATTAGTTCAACCGCCTCATTATTCTTTTCTTCACTGACGCTGTATGAAAATTCACTATAATCACTTGCCCTCTTTTGCGTTTAGCATGCTGGTAACTACCTACTCTGGGAAAAAGTATTTGGCCTTCTTTGATTTCCTCCGTCTTCTTAGAGAAAAGTCAGACAAAGATATAAAAGTAACGGGTAACTATCACGCCTTTCAAAGTGTATTAAATGGAGAAAGAATCCTTTTAACTATTAAAAAGAGATGGATTAAATATGTTTTTTTTTAACCTCTTTCAACATTTTAGCAACCTTTTATCACTTTCGAAATGATTAGGTTTCATGAATGCCGGTATATTTTGAATCAAGCGAAATGCTTTATACAGCTTAGTTAGCGTATAAAAGGATTATTTTATCTCTGTTATGCACTTAAATGGATTTAAAAGCAGATTATAATGGATATTTCTATTGAAAATTGCAAATGTTTTGACTACAAAGCCTTTTTTTTACACTACTTATGTAAAATTAATCAGACAAATCTTATTTCTCTTGCTTTATCCTTTTTATATTCCTCGTTTCTCTCTGAATAAAAGCAGAGAAAATGTTGGTAGATATATTCACACTATTTGAAACTCTAGATTACTTTAAAATCTCTGTTTGAAAACATTGTTCTGTTGATAATGTCAAATCATCGCTTCAAAATTGTTAAACGATTTTGGGGACACAAAACTTTTAAAAATATTTTAATTAATAATTATTTCCGTGAAATAAAACTTTAAGAACCGAATAACACCCTCCACGTGTATCTACAATACTTACGTTGTCAAAATTTTATTACAGTAATTATATTACAATGCGTTACATTAAAATGCAATACATTACAATACTTTCAGGGTATATTTTCCTGCAATTATCGGCTTTATATCTGTACTTTCAATCTATTCATCTCCGAAGGGAATCTTTGTTATGATTTGCTGTGTTTAAAGGATATATTTAAAACTTGCAAGGTACGCCCAAGAAACTTTTTCTGTGTTTTTTCACCTTTTCTTCATTGGACTGTACGTATATAAACATACATATATACATATATATGCATACATACATACATACATACACACACACACACACATATATATATATATATATATATATAAGCGGTAAAAAAACCTGCGAATACACTAAAATTGTAAAACAGAATCGAAAAAAAACAGAAGTGCCTGCGCGTACAGCAACACACACCCTATCACAATACGGATACATTTAGTTAAAATAAATAAGAATAATTATACTAATGGAGCGATGCACAAAAATGGCCAGAGGGGGGTTGTGACCCCTCTTCCCTGGTTGAACATGTTTTCTTGCCAAGGCGAACACTCCCAGTGGATCAGAGCATCGCGAGACCGTCACAACCCCCCTGTGGCCATTTTTGTGCATCGCTCCATTCGTATAATTCTTCTTATTTATTTTAACTAAATGTATCCGTATATATATATATATATATATATATATATGTTGTGACGATTTTTCTTTCCATCATATATTTTTGCAAATGCCTTACGGTCCCTCTTCCCGCCCTTACGGTGAGTTCCCGTTTCCTGGAACGTTTCGTTCAAGAGTAAGTCTCATTGTGTGGTGGTTCAGACACCTGCCGTCTTCTGGGACACCTAGACGTCATTAATTTTTCTTGACGGACCCCATCAGTGTGTGGGGCTTTCGAGACTTGATACTATCTTGACGAGGCCGTATGACTGAATTACTAGGGGTATGAGGTGTTGGACTGCTATTCACCTCCTATATTTGGCAGTTTTATTTTTGTTGACGTTTTTCCAGAGGAACTTTTTTCTGGCAACCCTTACCTTATAACTGCTGACTACCGCCGAATTTTTGAGTGTGTTCCTATCCTTCAATTTTCTTCTCCTATTATTTTCCTCAACATTAGCTTATATCTAATATTACCTTAATTGTGAAACCAATCCTCTCTGGGGGAAGCTGTAAGCTATACTGACTGAACTCACAGATCCTGAACCTTATTTCTTTCGACTTTCTACTAACCAATCTACTTTCTCCATTTCGCCAATTGGCTACATGCGTACAATGACAGTGAAAACTGCACTAGAGGGCGTGGCCCAGGAAACCCAGTTTACCCTCCCCTTCTGATGACCTGGTGGAATTTTTGAGATTTTGACCGCTTTTCACAGACTAAGGAAGGCTTTGCTAACCTTATCACTATTTGTCTGAATGCATCCAGTTGTAAGCGAACCCGTTTTGTGAATCTTGTTGGAATAGGTGTTCTGGTGTATTTATTGGTATGGCCAATAAAGTTTTCTTTAAATAGACATCAACGTAGTGTTTTGTTGAATTCTCGATAATGGAAGATCATTATGAAGAGCACACGGATTCCAGATTTAAACTCATTTTCTGTTTCAACCATTTAAGAGTCAGTGATTATCCCGTGAAACAAATGAATCTTAAACGAAATTTTAAAAAATTTTAAATGCTTTGCTGTTAATAATTATTGTTGTGGCCGTGATTCTCGAAGATTAGTACATTGCGTTAAAAAATAAAAGAATAAAACAAGAATTCACTTAGCAAACTTTCTGATAAATGACACTTTATTTAATACATGAACTAAGAGAGTACATAAAGAATCAAACGTAGACATCACGTCTTTCCTCAAAGGGCTGGGAAACATTAGGATTTCTTGAATCCATTTACATCTGCGTTAATTCTGTACTATATGCGTACTTGTAGAAATCTATCTACCACGTGGGAAGGAAATTAGCTCACAGAAGATCGATTTATTTCTTCATCAGTATTTCGAAGATCGATTATATTTTTTTCTGCGACACGTGCAGCAACGTGGTTCAGAACCCCTTCTCTACAAGTAGATGGATGGGCTCTCTCGCCGAAGAATTCACGAAGACTGACTCCACATACAGTTCTTGAACCGGAAAATTCAAGCGTTCCTCACTCCTTTTCTGTTGCCATATTTTTTATCCAAACTTTGTAGTCGAAAATATCAGTGCGCGCGCATTCATCGAAGCTTCACCGCTTTGAATCGTACGAGCAGGAGAAAAGTTGGGTGCAAACCAGTTCCGGCTAGTTTTTAAGTCGATGTTCAGGAACTAGTTTTAAGTCTATGTTTTCATAACATTCACATTATACACACTAACAATCAGCCTCAGAGGCAGGAAGTTTTTTAATTGGTGAAAATTCTTAAAATATGTATTTCCTTGAGAAATACCAAAAAACGTTATATTTTATCTTATAGACTGATTAAAATTAACATAGATAATATTTTTTTTTAAATCCTGAAAGCAAATTGTTTTATAACCTTACATACATACAAAAAGGAGGAAAAATCTTAATAAAACACATACATGCATGCTTTCAATTTGACATTTAAAAATTTTCTTTTTACGAAACTGTGAACTTTTCAAAGAATGTCAAAATCTATAATAATCGTTATATAAAAGCACACTTGAGGGGAGAAATTGTTACAAAATGTGTGTAAATAAAGAAAAATGAAATTTTGTGTTCTGACCCACTTAAAAGCATTTAAACATTGATATCACATTAGCATAGTAAACTTTGAAATGTGTTTCTAAAAAGGGAATATATGTAGAACATCTTTTTTAAACTTATAATGATTGTTCAAGTTCATAAGAACTGAACGAACATTACGCTCTCATGCTTCATTGTTAAAATAATCCTCACATTTAGGGTAACTTTTCTTGCATATATGCTGTAAGAGTGAACCGTGTTAGACAGCTAAAGAGAAAAAATTATGATGTGAGTAAAAAACATGATAGTGGTGAAGTAAGGCTCTGTGTACATTAAGTTGAATTTTTCTCTCCCTCTCTATGTCGTCTGTTCTAATTACTAATTAGTAAATCGTGGGTTTCTTAAACACCATGTCCTAATGCTCATACATAAAACTTTTTCTTGGGTGTAGCCAGAAAAAAAAGGCTATCTGACAGGAACTGCATGTAATGGGTAAAGAAATAAGGATGGTATTTTTAGTTAGTGAAGGGTTACGTCATTACTAACTAGTACGTTACAGATTGATTAAGAGGGAGTAAGGTCAATAAACGGATATATTTTTTGCAACAAGCCTATGTAAGAATTAATGTGTGCTCTGAAAAATAAGAGGTCTAGAATTTCTGTCGTTTAAAAGGGAAAGAAAGTACATGCTGGAATATGCTGTATAGGTACCACATACATAACCAGTGACCAGGAAACCTAAAGACATTTACAACCAACAAAATATTAACATAAATTTTCCTCATGTATATTTGGAGCTATTTCTATGTTTACCATGTTTTTTTCACTCCATGTCTTAGGGCCTGTTCACATACATTTCATGAGCGTCAGCGTTAAAGATTCCTTTTGGCGCTGATTGGTTAAATGGCTCAATGATTGGTATATGATTGGTTAAAAAATTTTACGCTGACGCTGACGGATTCTATGTGAACAGGCCCTTATAGTCATTTTTGTATCTCATGTTGGCCAGTTGACCAGACATTTCGCGTTTGTGGATTGGCAGCATTCATAAGGCGACATTTTGTTTCTTTGGTTTACTGTGTAGGCATTTTGTTACTCTGCCTCTGCCTCTGCCTCTGAAATCTGACATTGCTGTTGAAATTAAAATGAGGGTTAATTTATAGTTTTTCATAGTGAAAATTATTTTTCGGAAAGTACAATTGTGAAATTTGTTTAGCAATTGTAAGTTTTGGAGTTATTTTTTCTTATTATGATGTAATGCATACAGTATAAGCTAGAATTCATTTTAATGACTTCTGGAGAAAAATTTTGAAAGTTGCAGAGAAAGTTCTGAGATTAAATACCATAGAGGAATGCACATGTTACCCATGTTCATGTTGCTTGTGATAGAAGCAATCATTGTACCAAGAGAAATACTTATCTTAAATATACGTATAGCTAGGAATAGCATCAGTCATGTATCTAAAACATTTATAAATCATTCTTTTTACTTAAAAAAATTTCTAAAACGTTCTCTTTCTTAAGAACTTATGCCGTTTTTAAAGGTTTTTCGGAACAGAACTTTGTTGTTGCTGTTGTTGCTAATGTCCACTGGTTGGAGGTTCCATTCACCAGGTCTTAATAGGCTACTGGGCTGAAAGGGATGGCTCCTGTTTTGAATTAACACCACAAAGGTTTGAGTCCGACTTGGCTAAATGACAGGTCCCGTAATTTTGAACCAAGTTTTCATAAAAGATTTAACCAGAGTCAAATAAAATCTGCCACTCATATCCTGGTTAATATTCCTTTATTATATGATCGTCCATTAAACGGACGTCCATACTCAGCTCGGTGGTTCAATAACAAACAAAAAACGTTTTTACACTGAAGAATATTAAAAGACAAAAGCAATTTTGAATTCACATAGGACACTGGACGACCAACGCCCAACGCCCTCTACATATGAAAAATACAACTAATTTCCGTTACACGAGTCAAGTGACGAGACCGGAACACTTGACCCCCCCCCCCAACCTCCAGCGGTAAATTTGAGAACTTGGAGGACATTGCAACCACTACCTATTTCACATACCCGGCCACCTTTAGTGAACACGGCGGTGGATTTGCAGCGACGAGCATCGAATCAGGAACGTTCAGATCACTGGCCCTCTGCTCTTGCCAACTGGGCCACCATGCCCTTAACAGAACTTTAAAAGAGAGAAGCTTGCTTATCAATAGATGATATTCGATGGCATCCAATTTTGGTATAGCTACTTCATATTGTTGGGAATTGTCAAATGTGCTTTTTATAGGCGATCAAGGTAGAAGAGGTTAATTATGCAACAAATTACTATTCAATAAATTGATAACTATTCTTCGCAAAAAATTGAAGCCACATAAGTTGCATAAAGTTGAATATTCTTGGATATCGTAGAACTGGTCGCCGATTTTGATAATTTTTCAATTTTTCGTTTTTAAGGGGACAGTGGACTTTCAAAACTGTGAAATTTGTCCAAAAATTTGATTTTTTTATTTTATTGAATTGTGAAACTACGGACGAGTAGGAATGTGTTGCAAAAATAATTTTTAATTTATGTGATTACTTTCCTAGTTATAGGCATTTGTATTTAATTTAAGTATTATGTGGTTACTAATAGCAATAACTTTAAATGTGTTTTTCTCAAAATAAAAATTTTCATGTCATACGAATATTCAAACTGCTCCAGGCGCATTTCTAATTATCGGATTTCTTTGAAATTTAAGTTTTATATACTTAACTGTATATCAAATAAATCTCTTTGAAAAAAATTATGCTTCGTAGCTCAGAATTTCTAAATTTTGTAATGGAAAAGATGATTTATAGGTATTTTGCTTAATAAAAAGGGTGTTTTCACTGTTATTATTTTTTTCTCTTTATATTTTTAATAAATGCTTAAAATAAGCAATAAGTTTCATTGTTAGTTCTATAAGGTATCCTGTAAATAAAAAAATACCATATTATATGCAAAAGAAATGCGCCTGGAACATTTTTAATGAGGCCAATTTTTGATATAATTAATAATTCATAATTCCTAAATTATTAATATTTCATCATTAAATTTTAACCACTTTTACATATCTATGGTACTAATCACATATTCAGATTTCAAGCAAGTCCATTAAAAACAAAAAAAGTTAGGTTTGAAGGTCCACTGTCCCCTTTATTTTTTTATAAGAAATAATTAAAACGAATCCCTTGCTATGACGACTTGCTTTGCCTTGCCTTGAACGACTGTTATTTTTAAGAGCACTGGCAGGAACTGGGCGGAAAACAAAATTGGATTGGCCTCACTTATTCTTCGCTTTCAGGCGAAATGGGTCTTCCTTATCTATTTATGTCTGCAAAACTTAAAACAAAATGTGCTCGAACTTTATAGAAAGCTTTATAGAGAGTTGAATATAGTTTTCGGTTTTTCATCAGTATATTTTCTAGTTCGATTACAGATTTAAGAAACTTACGTGTAATGAAATTTTTTTAAGTATTTCTAGTAATTAAAAAATGCAATCTGTTCCAAGAAAATATCTAATTAATGATGCACACATATCACTTTACAATAATGAAATCAAATTTTTCATTTGAAGAGTACAAAAAGGTTACTAATAGGATTATACCGTCAATCAAAACCCTTTTTCGAAATATTCCTACGTTACTCTTGAAAGAGAAATTTTACTTTGCACAAACACTTTACGTCAGAAATTAATTTGCTAAGCCATGAATAGCGCAAACTGGAAGAAAAAAAGCGAAACTCCACTACCTTATTTTGACTTAAGCCTCTTAGTCAAGAAGAATTAGGTCGGTTATTGTCACTTAAAGGTCGTATTACGCTACACAGACGGGAAAAAGAGTTCTATTTTTGCAATTTTAGGAGTTTTCTTTTTACCGGATTACTTTATCGCATACACTTTTTATTTCTTCAGTGAAATCGCAAAATTTTTCGTCCGAGATCGTTTTCCTTCAAATTCCTTTTTCAAATTTTTAGTCGTTTTATATAGTTTTTGAGACCCTGAGTAGTTAATTCTGCCTGTAGGAAGTGACATCAGGCAGTGCCAGAAACCATAGCTTACAGAATGGAAGTCTTCCAGTGTTCTACGTACCTTGAAATTACTGTTGATAGCTAGGTATTGCATTTTATATGGACAGTTACACACAGCTGCCAAAACCTTCTTGGCCATATCTTCATCTTGCAAATACTAGTAAACTGAGACCCTGAATAGTTTATTCTGCCTGTAGGAAGTGACGTCAGACAGTGTCAGACACTATAGCGTACAGAATGGAAGTCTTCCAGTGTTCTACGTACCTTGAAATTACTGTTGATAGCTAGGTATTGCATTTTATATGGACAGTTACACACAGCTGCCAAAACCTTCTTGGCCATATCTTCATCTTGCAAATACTAGTAAACTGAGACCCTGAATAGTTCATTCTGCCTGTAGGAAGTGACGTCAGACAGTGTCAGACACCATAGCGTACAGAATGGAAGTCTTCCAGTGTTCTACGTACCTTGAAATTACTGTTTATAGCTAGGTCTTGCATTTTATATGGACAGTTATGCACAGCTGCCAAATAATACTTGGCCGTATCCTCATCTTGAAAATACAAGTAGATTGAGACCCTGAATAGTTAATTCTGTCTGTATAAAATGACATCAGACTGTGCCAGAAACCATAGTGTACGGAATGGAAGTTTTTCAGTGTTCTACGTACCTTAAAATTTCTGTTGATAGCTAGGTATGGCATTTTATATCAACAGTTACACACAGCTGCCAAATACTACTTGGCCATATCCTCATCTTGCGAATACTAGTAGATTTTAATATAGTTCCTACTTCAAGTTGAAGTGGGAAACAATTATCTTGGTTGAAAATTATATATTTTATGCAAAATAAATAGTGTAAAATGTTATATTTTGGGTGATCAAACGTCGCACACGAATCAAACCTCACACGGGTGTTCTCTTATCCCTTATCAGTATATAAATTTGGTCTTGGCAAAGAGTCAAACTGCTCCCTGTTGTGGGGAAGAATTGTTATTTCCAACGCGGCAGGCACTTTGTCCATTACGACATTCACCCATCCACACCGCGAATTTGCTGGCCACTTTATTTCTCACCATATAGGTGAGCCAACATAGCTCCTTAATCTCGGCTTTGTCCGCTTGAACAAGGCTTGACAATATTGGGAGAAAGACAAGCTTGTCAAGCTCTCGGCTTGACAAGCTTGAATGGAATCCTTAACCTGGTACGAAGGGCACCCAGAGAATGGGCCAAACCACTGCGCCACCAAGCCTGCGGGGAGAAATTGTAGTGGGATGGCTTTCGTTCGTTTATCAGTTCACTGGTGAACTGCACATTCACAGTTATTCAATATAAACGCACCACCTTATATTGGTGGTGCGAAAGGCATAATTGATCGTTTTTTTTTGAAAAAGACCACAAGAAAAACACAATTGCCGAACTTGAAATCGTCGAAATCTCCAAGCCTTAAATAGCGCTTTGAAGTGGCGCCACAGGCGCGCGTGATGTGCGTCTGCGCTGAAATTCTAATCATTTGCATATCTCACCTCCGCTAATGCATGTTATTTGCATGTTTCCTTCAGGGTGCTGCATTTACAGTGGCCAGCAGTGTAATTTAAAATAATTTTTGTAAAATGTAATGATTGGATAATTCTTTTTTGAAAAATATTTGTTTTATGATTGGGCGTAATGGTATCTACTTGTAAGTAGTTTTAAGATTTTGCAACCAAAACTATAACCATGACTAATCATACCCTTTGTAAATCTTTTAGTGTTCTTAACAACGAATATGTTTATTTGTATATGGTCTGAAGACGAATACGAGATGCATTCGAAACATGTAGCCAAGCATTTATTAAAATAAATTAGGATATATAAAAAATCATTTTAAATAAATCTCCTGAGTTTAATGCATTTACCTTAACAGCTTCTTAATATTTATTAATAATGCAATTACTATTGATTAATAATATGCAATTAATTTAAAGATGTTTGAAACACAAAACACAATTTTTAGTAGAACTCAGACACAGTTATAATTCGTAAACACAGTTATAGACACAGTTTTAATTCGCAGGCTAGTGCCAAATTTTTATGGGGCGGTCATAGATAACACATTCAGGTGTAAACGGCATCTTTTGAGATTAGGTAAATCCCAATAAAGTATTGCAACACAAACAATGGAAAAGAAATTCCAAACTAAAATATTAAAACGTATGGATTATTAGTTATTATAGTCATTTCTTTTCTTTTTTCGTAATACAGATTTTTGATAGATTTTCGTTTTAAATTGTAAAATCATTCGCGTACCTGTAGCTGCTTGTCCGCGTACCGGTACTGGTATGCGTACCCAAGGTTGGGAACAACTGATCTAGATTATTTATTACATACAAATGGCTGAATTCGAGATTATGAGAAATAAATTTTTAATGCATATTTCCAAGCGTTGTCATAGCTCCAAGAATTCTACGATATGAAGATGTAACAGCAGCTGAGAGAAGTTTTTTCTAGCTGAAAATTCTAGAGAGTTATATACGAATAAAAAAATTTAAGAGCGGCTGAATGATCTAACAATGATATATATATAATACTCATGTGTATAACGTTTTTGAACTGTGTTTCTGCACTTTATTTTTATAAAGCTTTTTTCAAGGTTATTTTTTGTTTAGAGTAAAAATTTTGAAAGTATTTTCCTGTACGCCAAAACTAATAAAAAAAATTAATTTTATAGTTCAGAAGTCATGAAACACTTTATAAATAACCGAATATAAATGCAAAGTTTTGTTGCACAAAAGTGAAAAATTATACAAAATGAGCAATTTATTCAGCAGATGTATCGATGTCTAAGTATACCTTTAATTTTGAATTAAAAATATTAAAAGAAAATATTTCGAACTACTCGAAAATTTTTCTTAATGTTTCGAAAATTTTTCGAAAATTTTTCTCGAAAATTTTTTTAAATTAAATTTCTATGCAAAGTGCATAGCAATTTAATTAAAAAAATATTGTATGAAAAATACCAAAATTCTTCAAAATGATTGTTTAATCTGTTCCACTATGGCAATACTATAAAATATTACTAAAACAAATAGTTTTGTTTCCAAACTGATTTTATATTAATGTTTTATTTGACATTAATATTAAAAATTTCAGTATCGATGCTTTTGTTTCTATAGAAAATACGGTATCTAAAATAATAAATTATAGAGATGCTGTCTAACAATTTCCACCATTAACGGCTCGGAGAATGATTTAGTAATTATTTTATTACATTAATAATTATTTTATTACAATCTCCCCCGAAATCCAGAAAGCCGCCGTTTTAAAACTTGCCTTGGTCGTCATGGTGGATCGGCCTGGATCTGCACAGTGATTACGACGAAACGTAGGGCAGAAATTGAGAAAGAAGTTCTTGGCATAAGTCCTGAGATCATGTTAAGCTAGCCTGACGAGTGTTCATCAACGCTAACAGCTTAAACTTCCAGAGGGGACAAGATAGCGTATTGGATGTGCATCGGATTTCAGAGTGGGGGTAGCTCAGTTCGAATCCCAACAAACGCCATTAAATGTCTCCATGTCTAGACCAGATACGGGCACGTTAAATATGTAAACCAGAAAGTCCTTTTATGATATCAGTGAGGGTTGAAGAAGGTTCGAGCCCCAAAGATGTCGCCCCTGGGGTTGTTTGGTCACGATCGCAGTGGTAGATGGCCAAGTCAGACTCCGACCCTTGTGGTACCGTTGTAACCTCGGTCAAATTTGAGGATGCACCTGGCTACCATTGTAAACTCGGTCAAATTGAGGTTGCACCTGTTTAAAGTCGGTCTCCGACCCTTGTGGTACCATTGTAAACTCGGTCAAAATTGAAGTTGCCCCTGGCTAAAGTCGGACTCCGACCCTTGTATTACAATTGTAAACTCGGTCAAAATTGAGGTTGCCCCTGTCTAAAGTCGGACTCCGACCCTTGTATTACAATTGTAAACTCGGTCAAAATTGAAGTTGCCCCTGGCTAAAGTCGGACTCCGACCCTTGTATTACAATTGTAAACTCGGTCAAAATTGAGGTTGCCCCTGTCTAAAGTCGGACTCCGACCCTTGTATTACAATTGTAAA
>OU015502.1:129598390-129625890 GCA_907164885.2 Dolomedes plantarius
AGTAATGAGAGCAACAGCTCACTCAACAGTGTACTGAATAGGTGATTATAATAAATCTGATATTCAGTTTATGTATATATATATATATATGTGTGTGTGTGTGTGTGTGAAGAGTGTTACTCCTGAGAATACAAATTTTATATGAGGTGATGCAATCGTTTTATTTTCAAAGACCTTCCGAAGAAAGCATATATAATGGGTCCAAATCCAGAAGCTTCTTGTGGGGGGAAATTTTGACTAAATTATCCAGATAGGAATATTTGACGTTATATATTAAGTATTATATCCCTACTCTTTGCATCACAATACTTATTTTAATCGCTAAAATTGAAGTTTTATATTTTTTAAAATTCTTTTAACATACTACTTTATTAAAATTAAACGCACCCTATGTTTTGAGGGTATTATAGTATGTAATAAATATCTATGAATATAAAACCAGGGAATTTGTACGTTGTAGCAATTTAATTATGAATAAAAATCTAATTTAATACCCTCTTTCGTTGTATTTTCTACTTTTTACTAATTTAAGCTTATGTGTTGCAAACAATGTTGCTTTTAATAAACATATCCTGTGTAATGCGCTTTATACAAGAAAAGTTTTTCTTAGAAAACAAAACTGAACTCATCTTTTAAGAGATCATTTTATTTTCTTGCAAACTTCTAGCATAAACAAATTTCGTTTGTAAAAAAAAGAAATAAGGAAGTCTTTAAACTTCTAAACTTCGGCATCGATCCAAAGTAGTTTTCCTCCGGGGATTTTCCAAAGAATCTCTCATAACAGAACAAAAAACTTTATTCTGGAGATTAAAGCAACAAAATCTGTTTTACATAATTATATTTATACTACTCTTTATTATTTTAAGATCTCATTAATTTAAAATAAAACTGCACGTCTTTCACCTAATGCCTTCCTTTGTCTTTTGGTGTTGAATAGTTAAATTGGAATAAATCAAAATAAATAAGCCAGCATGTTTATTTTATGCATTAAATTCCTAGCAAGAATCAAAAAATTATTTCTCCTCGAAATTTCTTGACAAATAAGGAACTTCCCTAAGAGATGGAACCCTATTCTAATTGCAATAAGAAGTAAATACTTCTTTATGCTCATTCAAATAAACAATTTTAGAATTGTCTTTATTTTTCTGTAAATCGCATGATAATTATAAAATATTTTATTTCCTTTAGAGGGAAATTGGTATAATTTGATTGAAAACTGTCCTAAAATTTAACACCCACTCACGATTTCATTGATAAACTTTAAACAATATTTTTAATATGCGGTAAAGATATTTTAATGACTTCATATAAGCGTTATATCATTGTAATGGCAAGACACCAGATCTGTTGTTTAAAAGCATTCCGCAACTCTTGAAAATTTGATTTTAGCTTTCTGTGATTTTGTTGAACCACCATCTAGTTTCATACATTATAGTGCTTATGTCCCTCCAAAGTTTTCGATGGGTTGCAGTTGGAGTCCAGTCTATATAGGGCTAACCATTTACAAGAAACTATTCACAAATTTAATTTGCATTTGAGATTGAGCATTACTCTACTGAAATTCAAGTGAAGAGATAGCGAGACTACATAATATATGGTGGTTATTTAAACATTTCGCCAAAAAACCCAGTTTTTTAGTTTAGCACTAATTTGATCTACCTGAACAGTTATTTTTCTGTGTACCTTTTCGTAAAATCCTATGGAATTTTTAATCTATATTTAACAATTTTTCAGGCGTTAACTAGTGAAATAGTTTTTTCCATCATGGCAGACATTTTCCCATAAACTAAGCGACATCTTGTTGGCTACCTTATTATAGAAACAACACTTGTTGTTGTTGTTCCTAATCCCTCCTTGTCTAGGGGCACTAGACCAGGTCCATGAGTCCATAAATCCTCAGAAGGTCCATTAATAGGCGAGGGTTGGTAATAAAGTCCTCCCTAGACAAATTTAAGCATGTTTGGATATGGCCAGGTGTGACCTGCTCGGTATTAATCCTTATACAAGAGGGAAAAGTTTTATTTTGTCGATTAAATTTTAGGCTCCTCAAGTGGTCACTGGTAAACCCAGAGATAGATAGTAGGGTAAGGGGGCAGATTCTATTGATCAAGAACAAGGATCACCCGTAGGTAGAAAACTGACTTAGCTCCAAGTGCCTGCTAGATTCAGCTATATAAAACGGAATGGCCTTTACGCCTAGGGTGGTCCTAGCAGAAATTAAATTCCCAACGTACTTCACCCATTCCATCCAGAGCCACCCCACTGCCACGATGAGGCAGCATATCGGGACTTAGGAGAGGGAATACCACTTAGGGGAGTCAAAGTTGCTCCCTATGACTAAATAACAAGGGAACGTCTAAGCCTTAGTTGGAATTCGAACCCAGGGCTACAGCATGGAAGTTCATGATGCCAACCACTATACGGTGAAGGTGGAACTAATGAAATGCGGGTAAATGTGAGAATATAAATTAAAAACATTTATAATTTTATACTGAAGTATAACTAGAAAATTTCAGCACAATAAAATCCTTCGAGTGACCTTTTCTTGGGAAAACGCAAAACAGGAACACCTAGCTTCTTAATATCCACGGTAAAAATATCTTCAGCGGGGGCTTCAACCCATCGGGTACTGATAAAGCTGCCAAAACATGTATTTCTGACCAACGGAGTGTACTCTCTCACCCTTAAATAAGTCCCAAAGTTGCGATATGATTATGATAGGTTAGCAACCCTCTCAGTTTACCCACCATTGTATTTTAAATTGGGAAAAATACTGTTTCGTTTCAACTTTAATGTTATATTAAAAACAGTCAATAAACATCGCTTTATCTCATGAGAACCCCAATACCTCAATTGCGTAAGTGGAGTGTTTATAGCATACCTTGCAGCAACTGTAGTTTGTCCTATAGTGGTGAAACCAGTCGTGCCCTTGACAGGCGCATTAAAGAGAATTCTAGGTACGTTAATAACGAAGAAACATCTGTTTAAATCAATGATAGCGAAACACTCTGAGGATTAAGATATAAGTTTAAAATTTCTGACGCGGAACTTGTTCACCATACTAACGCCATATCTTTAGATTTTCTAGAAAACTTTTCCATTTATAATAATTCTCTTATTTTAGTCAATGACATGTATAGGCTATCTTTGTCTACTGCCAGGGAATTAATTTGCTCCTAAATGCATCAATGCATTTTCCAGTCTTTCCCCCCCCCTCCCCAGCCTAATCACGTAATGACATTTCTTTATTTGCTATCTTCGTTGATCGGTTGGTCCCGTGTGTTAGCTGGTAATCATAAAATTTCTCCCCCTCGTTTTCCACTGTTCGACCGATCCTCTTTTCATGTGTCCTTACATTCTGTCGAATCCCATGGCGTTCTTCTGGAATTATTTGCTGTCTCTCCTGTTTATCCTGTTTACATCAAAGAGTTTCGTGATCCTCGCATTTGTCAGTTTCCCATAGAGACAATCGCACTTAAGGATCTTCTGCCTAATTATGAACTATTAATTAGTGGGAAATTAGTTCCCACCTTTTTATTTTTATTGTAAATATTAAGAAGCGGATTATTCCTGTTTTAATCTTGTACTTAGCTCATCCAGTAAGTAAGTACCATTTGGGTATTAAAAAATATTAGCAATTTATTTTCATTTGTATTTTATTGCAGAAAAAATCTACACACTACTTTTCGACATATTCACCATGCGATTTAAGGCATGTGTCATACCTTAGCACTAATTGAAACGCACCCGCTTTTTTTTCAATTTTTTTTCAATTTTTCAATTTTTCCCCTCTTTTTGCCACGAGATGTCGCTGCTTGCCTTATTTCGGTCTCTCCGCTGCTTCGTGCCTTTGGGTACTTGACACGTGCGAGTATTTAAGTGCATGTGCACGTGTCTGGTCGCTTTGTCTTCGGCTTTTTTGGGCTGCCACTAAGTTCGTTGCACTGATGAAGAAGCTCCTTCGTAACTTCGAAACGGCCGTATGCAAAATAATTGAATCTTACTGCTATTTGTGCTTTATTTACGTTGGTTTTCCTGTTTATTCCTCGAGCACAAAGGTTTTATCTTTTCATTTCACACCCGCTTCGTAGAACTCGGCCGCCTGCGACCTGAACCAGTTCTGGACGTTTACCTTGATCTCATTAGCACTTGAAAAGTTCTGACCGGCGAGAAATTTCTTGAGAGGAGAAAACAAATGTAAGGCGGGTGGAGCTAGGTCCGGACTATAAAGAGTGTAGCAGAATTGTTCCCAGCGAAATGAATCAACCAGCGTCGTCGTTACGCGTGCGGTATGCGGTCGAGTGTTATCATGCACGAACACAATACCAGAAGTCAGTAGTCCAGGCCTTTTGTTCTGTGCTGTCGGTATGCGGTCGCGCGTTATCATGCACGAATACAATACCAGAAGTCAGTAGTCCAGGCCTTTTGTTCTGTCCGTGCGGTATGCGGTCGCGCGTTATCATGCAGGAATACAATACCAGAAGTCAGTAGTCCAGGCCTTTTGTTCTGTGCGTGCGGTATGCGGTCGCGCGTTATCATGCAGGAATACAATACCAGAAGTCAGTAGTCCAGGCCTTTTGTTCTGTGCGTGCGGTATGCGGTCGCGCGTTATCATGCACGAATACAATACCAGAAGTCAGTAGTCCAGGCCTTTTGTTCTGTATCGCGTGCCGTAATTTCCTCAATGTCTCACAGTAAGCTGTAGAGTTGATTGTTGTGCCTCTTTCCATCCAGTCCACTAACAAACTTCCTTGCCATTCCTAAAAGACGGCTTACATGATATTTCTTAAAGAAAGAGGTGGCTTTGCTTTCTTGGGTTTCGGGGAACCAGTATGCCGCCATTCCAGTACCTGTCGTTTCGTTTCAGGTGTCTCGTAACAAATCAATGTTTCATCGCCTGTGACAGTCCATTTCAAAAAATCATTTCCTTCTGTAGCATAATGCTGCAAAAACTTTAAGGCTGCTCCCATGGGTTTGTTGCGAACGTCCGTTAGTGTTTTCGGTACCCATCGCACACACAATTTTTTGTAGTGCAAATGTTCAGTCACAATTTCGTGTAATAAAGATCGTGAAATGTTTTGAAAATGCATCGACAAATCATAAATCGTGAAACGCCTATTGGAACGAACTTTTTCGTCGATTCAGCGCACCAATTCTTCGGTGATGAACGACGGGCGTCCAGTGTGTCGTGGACATTTTCCCTTCCTCCGTTAAACATCCTAACCCACTTTCGTACCATACTTTCACTCATCGCGTTCTCTCCGAAAGTTTCACTTATCTGAAGATAAATTTCCCAAGTTCGAATATTTCTCGCATTCAAAAACTTGAAAACGGCTCTTATTTCACAGCTGGCGGGTCGATCGATTGTTTTAAACATGATTACCAACAAACAATGACTTCAAACGTTAACGTCATCAAACAAAATGGCTAGGCTAAATCTTTCTCGAGTTGGAATATGTAAATACGCATGCGTGACCTTCGTACTGTCAGATGCGCGGGAGATATGTGTAAAATGGTATTAATTTTCTGGTTAAGCTAAGTACTATTTAAGGTAAACGCACCAGTAATGGGCCGGTTAAGAGAAAAATTGAAGTAAATCTGAATTTTCACATCTATAGATAAAGCAAACTGGCCCACATTTTTACCTGCCATTTTAATAAGTGTCTTACATCTGTAGTAGCAATTGGAGTGCACTGGCTGCATTTATAAAAAAAAAATATATATACATAAATAACCAACCTGATGCACCTATAATAGGCCATTATTTTATCCGATGTACCCATAATGGGCCACCCAATAATGGGCCATCAATATCGCCCATCACAACATTAATGTGCCATCTATTTAATCTGTTATGGAACAAAAATCAATTCTACAATACCATAAAATTGGAAAGAAAAGGAACTAAAAACATGACGTATATTTTTAAATCGGTTTATTCTTTTATTACTACAGTACAACTACACTAAATATATAAAAACTGAAATATAACTGAAATATAAATTTATTAACTTAAACATCTAAAATAAAACTTGAACATCTAAATTGTGGTTAATGTTGCCGGTGATGTACCGCTTTACTTGTCACAGCTAGTATGTTGTTGCAAATATTGACATTTCCGAATAAATAATTTGTACCAGTACACGGCTTATTGGCAGTAGCTTATTGGCATGAGTAAAACAAAGACTTGCATAACAAAAGCTTCTTACGGCGACCCGACTTGACAAAAAAAATTATATTTTCTAAAGAGGTATGGAATATAGCTCGTATATCTCGAGAAAACCCATCAAATCGTAATGTAAAACCCTAATGTAAATCTCCCGAGTCTTTAAATTACTTTACAGAAATACAAATAATATACTTTTCTTCCCTCTGGTTTATGCCTGGAAATCTTCTTTGTTGCGTATATTTACTTAAACCTTTTAAACTATTTTGTCCATATTTATCTATTCTTCCCACCACTTGACAACAGAAATTTCGTAAACTGTGTAAAAACAAAATAAGTTGTAAAAAATTTATAAATGGAAAATAAAAGTAAGAAAATTCCGGGCACTAAATCCCGCAGGCTCCTTTCCAATGTCTTTTATTTCCCTCCATCTTTTATTTCAAATTATTTTATTTTTCTCTTAGGAAATTTTCGTTGTATGCAGTCAATTTCAGAAGTCTAATTTCTCTTGAATAGAAAAAAAAATTCATGGAAGACAACATATATTGGTAATTTTCCAGAGGCTAATATATAAATATTTGGTTAAAAAAAGAATTGTTGCTAATATAAAAAATTCTATATAATATCTGCAATTTTTTTTTTCATCAGCCAACCAGTCTATAACTTTTTCGTATAACGCTCGAGGTCCATTCTTATTATGCATAATCCATCTAAAGTATACGCTTTCAAAAAATATAAACTTATACCGTAACGAAAATATTCCTTCTGACGTCTGATCAGCTTTGAAGTTTGTTTTATTTCAATTGCTTTACTAGCCGTGAGCAGGTGTTTTTGAAATGAAGTCTTTTAAAAGTACTGTGAAAAAACTATATCTCAAGCGCAAAATTTCATTTATGTTCAGTGGGAGAGTAATATCACGAGAAAGTTTTTTCCTCTAAAAAACATTTCCCTGCTGTTTATAAAGTGAAAAACCCTCTGAAGGCATAGAGAAAAAATCAGATTATCTTTGTTAATAAATATTTCATTGCTTTATAAATTTTAAAGCATATAAATTTAAACGTTTAGAATTAGCCTTCGCATTTTATGGCTAGAGTCATATGTCAAGTAAAATATGATAAAAAAGATTTTATAACCATTTAGTGAATTTTCCATCGTGCGCGAATGCATTTTATTCTGAATTCTGATTGAAGGTGCTAGAGAACTAAAAATATATTTGCATAAGCTGCTGGTTATTATTTTATATTTTATAAAACAGCATGAATTTTTTATATTTTTGTCCTTTAAGTCTGTGGCTAATAAACAGAATAAATGTTAAACTACTCACTAATCTTCTATGCATGAAGTTAGAGGTATGTTCGTTGCTTCCTCGAGGTAAAGAATTCTAACAGGAGAAATTTTTGAGCTAAAATTTCATAACATATCATAAAATTTTATGGTTTCAGGGAAAATTTTCACGTGTTTTTTAGTGTAACCTAGTAGCATAGCTGACGCCAGGGGGCGTAGTGGTTAAAAGCGTCAAGCTGCCATCCAACAGGTCCAGGGTTTGACACTGTGACTGGGCAAAGTCGACGCATCCTTTTATCCCTTGAGTGGGCCGATAAAATGAGGACCAAGCATGCTTCAGAACTAAACTCTGGGAGTCCCACGTCAAGTTGACCACCTGACTGAGACATATGCTATATGGCACCCCAAGCCCAAGGTCAAGAAAGCGGAGATGGGTACAGCCGGCCTTGGTCCACAGCGGAGTGTTGCGCCATGAGTTTAGTTTAGTTTTTTGGTAGCATAGCTTCGTAGTGTAATAAAGAATGGAGCAAACAAATTATTTTTGTTATATTCTTGAAAATGATAGAACTAGGGTTAAAAATAATTTTCTTCTAATATTATCCTAGCTATTCATTTCTCTTCTCCTAGCTATTTAGAACTTGTTTAAGCCTCATGTTTTGGCTTAAACAAGTTCTAAATGAATACAGATAACCTAAAATGTAAATAATGTTATCAATAATACACAAATATTCAAATTAAATATAAATTCAAAACATAAACCAACTAAAAATTTACATATTTTGATTAGGTAATACACATAACTTTCTAATACTACGTTTATATATACCGTGGTTTGTTTTCACCACAGCTACTCTAATTCTGTTATCGGATCCTGGTATCACTTCTTGAATACGTCCAATAGTATTATGATCCTGGTATCACTTCTTGAATACGTTCAATAGTACAGTAAGTTATATAGTCTACTCTAATTCTATTATCGGATCCTGGTATCACTTCTTGAATACGTCCAATAGTATTATGATCTTGGTATCACTTCTTGAATACGTTCAATAGTACAGTAAGCCTGATTCAGTAGATGATCTTGACATCGATTTTAAGGTTATTTTGAAAGGGAATGCAGGGTGTTTAAGAAGCTTTTTATTTGCAGGAGTTTAACAGAGATCCAAGTTATAAATACAAATTATAAAATGAATACGAAACAAATGTAACTTGAATACAATAGTCATTTGCCAAATGAATTTCTGGCCTTCCAGTATATTACAGATTTGGGACCATTGTGAAGTCTCCAATGAAGGATGTGCCTCCTATTCATGGGTGCAGCTGGCCTAAACAACTTTCATGTATAGCTAGTAGAGATACCGATGCTGTGAGAGATGGACCAAAAGGCAGTGATGTTCTGTTAGTAGTCTAAACGGCGCTACAGCTCTACTACTTAGCCGTTCCTTCATAAACAATTGCATTGACTCCCAGTGGGGATTCGAGTTCTTTTGCTGAAATCATATCTTTTAAATCTCGACGATGTTTCAAATCCATTGGTATCTATAAAAAGTTCAGTTGAATAGCTTGATGTTTTAGAAGCAATCCACTGAACAGCCTTTGTGCTACCTTTAGCCAGCACATCGTCCTGTTCTTTACCAAACTGACCACAGTGCACTGATATTCACTGGAAGAATACTTGCTTCCCTTTATCCATCTGTTTCTGAAGAAGTTGACTCTCGTAACATCTCAGAGACAGGATTATCAGATGATCTAATTGATAAGGTAGTAGCGCAGGAGTCGGACAGAATAATTGCTCTCTCAAATTTCCAATTAAGAATATTCAAGTGATTTAGGGCCACGAGGATTGCGATTACTTCATCCTCAAAGATGTTTTTCAGAGTTCCCAGTGACAAGTAAATAAACAAATAATTCACAGAATATTTCCACTCCAGCATTTGAAAAATTCTCGTTCAAAACAACTGACCCGTCTGTATAAACATAGAGTCAATCAGTCTCTGGAAAGGCCGCATTCAAAGTCTCCAGTGTATATTGTTTCAATATCTGTATAGGATAGTCTTCCTTAAAGACAGGATGCATAAGATTAATGTCCGAAGTTATATTCACCCTAGGGAATTACGGGATTTCATTACACTATTGAAGAGTCTTTGGCATTCTGCACAAAACAGTGATTTCCTGTCGAATTTTGGAAATATTTTAAATAATTAGCCCGCGAATCTCAAAGCTTTTCACATTTAACAATACACTCCTGTATAATGGACTCAGCTGACCTACTGCCAATCACAAACATAATTGTTATCACTGCCTTAGTGATATGTTTGAGAGCTTAGATCTATAAAGCCTCCAATTTCAGTGTTGATTGCTGAGAAAGAGTTATCAATGGTTCACATCAGAATGTCAACACTGGCAAAATATATTTATTAATAGTGTTAAGTTGTTAGCACAACCCCAAAGGCATCCAGAAAGACGCTTCAAAATTCACAACCTCTTTGAATAGGGATTAGAAATGGACTCGAAAGGATATTTCCAGTTTAATTTGGTGTCGGGCATGACTCCAAATATATAAACATATGTATTAAGCAAGTACCTTATTAGTTGTCTCAAGGACAGATCTATAATCAGAGATTATTCCATCGATGGAGTACAAAATCTTATGGCATGAGTAAATGTAAAGGGCTTCCTTACTGCTAGTAGTTTACTTGTGAAGTTGGATGCTGTTGTGACGGTCATCCGTTTGTGCATCGATCTTTCTCCAGATGGTAGTTCCATGAGATTCCTGCGCCACCATGGTTGAGATGCCTGTCGGTGGAAACATCCATTCAGACAATAACATGCAAAGTTAATTAATTATGCGTAGACCCTTCGTCTTTTCCTTGGTCCCTTTCTTTGAACAGACTCTATGGGGTATTAAGCAAATTTTGTTGTTAGATGGAGGTTGCCGATGGTGGATGGTTGCCGATTAGGGGCTCTTCTAGAAAGTCTACAGAAGTGTGCTCAAGATAAATTTGCATCCTAATTTCTTAAATAAAGAAGAGTTGAAGATCTGTGAGGCCTGGTAGTCCCTTTCCAAACCCAGAAGGGATATAAAGAATGGGTAATATATATAATCAGATTATATAATACACTGCTGTCCATCCAAATTGCAACACCAAGAAAGAAAAGAGATATCACAACAAAATTTATTTTCTAGATAACATGTTGACCAAGTATCAAATGATTAAATTTATAGACTTCTGTGAAGTGTGGTTCTTGCCAAAATCAGTAGCCAGAGTAGCCGCCATTGTTGGAGATCACCGCTGCCACACGCCTCGGCATTGATTCAAAGAGACTTTGGATGAGTTCTTGGGGTAAAGCAGACCAAGCAGCTTCCACACGTTGCCAAAGTTGATCTGCTGTGGCAGCTGGGGATGGAATCTGGGTCAATCGTAGAGCAACCATGGATCACATGTTTTCTGTCGGCGAAAGATCCGGAGAGCGAGGCGGCCAGGGAAGCAATTCAATCTGGCGATTGACGAAGAACCGTTGGACAATGCGTGCCACGTGTGGTCGAGCATTATCCTGTTGAAATATGGCTGTGGGCAAGCCCTGAAGGTAAGGAAGGACAACTGGCTCCAACACCTCGGAGATGTAGCGCTGGCTGTTTAAAGTACCGGCAATGCGTACTAGAGGTGTGCGAGAGTGATATCCAATACCGCCCCATACCATAATACCCGGTGCAGGACCAGTGTGGCGGTGCATAACGCAGCTGTTCAGCATCCTCTCTTCACGGTGTCTCCAGACTCGAATGCGACCATCGTGGTGTTGCAGACAGAAGCGTGACTCGTCAGTAAAGACAATTTCATTCCATTCTGCTGTCCACATCCTTCTGTCATCGCACCATTGGCGGTGGGGACGTCTGTGGTTCTGCGTCAAGGGTAGACAAAGCGATGGACGTCTTGCGGACAGACCACTCTGCTGTAAACGGCGTCGAATGGTACGCGCAGACACTGGATGATGCGTTACAGACTGCATGTGCTGTGCTATGGTTCGTGATGTGACTGAGCGATCCTTCACTGCCATGCGCACAATTTGCCTGTCATCACGTGAAGTGGTGCGCTGAGGTGGATGCGATCGAACACGCCGGTCCGTTGTACCCTCCTGCATCCAACGATCACATATCCGCATTACAGTTGTTTGGTTTCGTCCAACACGACTAAAGATTTCCCTGAAAGATAATCCACAATCTCGGTAGGCCACTATATTTCCTCTGTCGAACTCGGATACTTGATCAAAAGATGATCGCTGTTTTCGACGAGGCATAATTGATCGTTTTTTTGAAAAAACCACAAGAAAAACACAATTGCCGAACTTGAAATCGTCGAAATCTCCAAGCCTTAAACAGCGCTTTGAAGTGGCGCCACAGGTGCGCGTGATGTGCGTCTGCGCTGAAATTCTAATCATTTGCATATCTCACCTCCGCTAATGCATGTTGTAAATTTCATGTTATTTGCATGTTTCCTTCAGGGTGTTGCATTTACAGTGGCCAGCAGTGTATATATTATGATTATATGACATATAATCAGAAAAACAAATGTTTTAAGTTATCTATGCAATACAAGTTGTAATAACTACATCTTTCAGACTGCTTTTTCTATATTTTTTTGTTGAATAAAGAATTAGCTATACACAGGGAAGAAATTAAACACCATTGGACTTGTACCACCATGCAATATAATCTTAATTTAATTTTGTTAATTTTATTCAGTTTTTCAACGTCACACGTCTGAGTGTCTGTGCGCGTGAAACCCTAAAATGAATCATTTATATGCAAGGAAGTTAGAATGCTCAGAAAGTAACCTTAAGCCAGTTTTGCTCTCTTTATAAACACTTTATCCCAAAATGTTCAGAAGATACACTAAGGACTAGACAATTCAATAGTCGGTATCAATCACTTATTATATAAAAAAGTATGTCTCACAAATATTTCACTGTATTTGGAAGTTTCGTAACACAGAAGTCTAAGCGAGATATATATTCAAACTTTTCCTCATGATGATACAAATAATCAATCATTTTATTTAAAAGCTTCCAGGAAAGATTCTGGAGCGAAGCAAAAGTTTCGTGTTCCACCATTTTAAAAATTGTTTATTTTTATTTTCAATTTTCTGAAAATTCTATACTGAATATCTTTTTCAACGGTATTAAGAGTGAAAAAAACAGAAGAGTTCCTGTAATATTTTAAAAAATGAAACAGTACTCATCTCCGATATTTTATTTGTTTAAAACTTTTCGATGTTGTCTTTTGTTTTATTTAAAATAAGTTTGTGTGCCCGAAAGTTTCCCCTCAGTCAAGTATTTTACTTTTCAAAGTAAAACAATAATCGTTGATCAAAATTCAGGTAAATCACCAATTATATTAAGTAGATGTATTGTATAATACGGCGTACAATGTACAGAGGTAAAATCACAATTAGTTAAACAGGTTGAGTATTGATGTTTTTGTTGAGACGCATAAACCAGTTAAAGTATTTTAGTCAGTTTCGTAAGTCTGGTGGTAATAACATCAATTGCAATGGAATTTCCTCCTTTACATGTCAAATCAGAGATCTTTACATGCGTATTAAAAACATCCAACTTCAGTGCAAGGTTCCCGAGGCTGTAGAACCTTCTGCTGCCATGGTGAAAAATAAATTAATAACTACTGTAATCACCAACATGTCTTTATTAACATTGAAATGTAGGGGAACATCTATGAGCAGTTCCAAACAACAAACATGTTATTCGAAATAATTGGTAAATTCGATTCGAAGTGCTTATTATATCGAATCTAAATAATACTTCGAATGAATCGCTGTGCACAGATTTGCATCTTTTGGTCTTTTACATACAGGTCGACGCATAGTTATTGAAAATCAATCCACCGGTCGCAAGTTGGTGAACACTCAAATACGCTAGCAGAGACTGTACAAGTACCATATTTCTCTTCGGCTCACTGCTTTTCACTTAAGGCTTGACCGTAAACTACCGCAAAAACATTTCGATTACGGTAAAGTTTATATTTTCATTTTAATCATGGTTTGATTCAAAATGTGAGTCAAAAATCGGCCGTAAAAGCTCGCAATCCATCCACAACCTCTTACATATGAGGCGGTGAAATGCAAAGTGGTGTAAGTCAGTAAGTCAAGTGGTGTAAGTCAAAAGCATTTTACTGCAAAAACTACCAAAAATTCCACCATAAATTGAACAAATTGTAAATGATAATGATTATTATAATATTACAAATAATAATTGTTTGCAATTCCTCTATAAATTGAACATAGCGATTACGTTTTTGCCCTCAAATAAAAAAAGTTGAAAATGTGACTTACACCATTTTGCCTTTCACCGCCTCATATGTTAACATGTGAAAACTTTCAAAATCGGCTTTAGGAAGACATTGTTAGGAGCATTGGCGGCTCATGTATAGGCACTACGGAATTGCAACACCCCCTAGTTTCACTCGATATTATCGATATCATTCAGTAGGTATAATGAGTCTTTTTCCCCTTTAATTCTTTCATTATACAGTATATAATCCTTACATAATCCTTACATTATATAATCCTTACATTACATAATCCGTACATTACATAATACTATTTAAGCTAAATGTGGGTAGCCATCCCCTCGTTCTCGAAAAGCGACAAAAATCCTTGCATGGAACTGTGATCTTCACAGTTCCAGTAACGCCGTGTTTGGCTGTTGTGCGCATGCGCGCATCTCCGAGGTATTAGAGCAGTGATTCTCAACCCTTTTTTCGTCACGGTACACTTTTAGTAATTTTAAAATTTGGCGGCACACTAACAATAAGATGAATTTAAAAGAAATTTACTTGGATAATTGATTGATGTACCTATGACATATTTTGTAAAACTAGCGTACGAAAGAATTTTCATTGAAATATAAAACGAAATTTCATTACAAAATGTTTATTTAACTACAAATGCTTTGTAGTTAATTTGTTGTTAGGTAAACGAAATGTTTATTCAACTACAAATTACATTTAATGCGAAATTTAATGGTCCAAAGTCACCAGTCAAGAACTGTTGTAATATTCCTGCGCATTGGTTCAGCCAGTCCCCGCTAGGAAGATAGAACCGATTGAACTTCTTGTCTGACGTCTCTTATGAAAGGATATTCGCAGTGACGGCACGCTTCAAGAATCTCGCGGCACGCTAAAGTGCCGCGGCACGGTGGTTGAGAATCACTGTACTAGAGCTTTGTCTCACTGGCAAAATAGCGTCGGCACTATCGCCCAGGCTGTTGTCCGAGCGTGTGGCAGTGTTTATTTCTGTCTCGTCGTGTGTTATGCTTAAAAACCGTGCACCATATTCTGGAATGTGATAAACTGTAGATGACAATCAACTATTCTACTTAATTCAATGTTGTTGTTTTTTGTTTTTTTGCTGTTGTTGATTTCTTGAATAGAAAATTTTAATAATTAACCATGATCTCCTCGAATCCCCGGGAAATAAATTTTGTGATAGTAAGTGAAATTCAACAGCTTAAGTTTTCACAGTTAGAAAAAGTTATGAGAAAGTTATAGTTAAGATAAGAGGCCGTTCAACACCAGATATTCGAATTTCTCAGCCAGGAATAAGACACTTGCAAGAAGTAGGTATATTCGAAGATTTAACTCTGAATGGTGGTAACGGAAAAGTTGGCTCTGCGGCTGTGAAGTAAAAAATGTATTGTTTTGCTTCCCGTGTTTGCTTTTTGGCGGTGATGCAACATTCACAAAAGAAAGTTTTAGGAATATAAAAAAATTAAAGAAAAACTGAAAAACATGAGAAGTCAAATAAGCATAAACTGTGAAATACGTTATACTTTTTCACAGGTGTTCGTATTATTTTGTACTCCATCTGTATATATATATACATACATACGTACATATATATAGTTACGTATATACATAACACATACATACATATATATATATACAGTGGGATCTCGATCGATCGTTTTCGGATCCATCGTTTTTCCGTATGTGTCGTTCATTTTATCCAGTCCCAACGATAATATTTCTTTGTTATGTTTCCGCATCTATCGTTTTTCCGCATTTATCGTTCATTTCAATCGGTCCCTTGAAAAACGATAAATCGAGATTCCAATGTATATATATATATACAAAAGAGGTAAGCAACGATAAGTAATCCTACGTTAATAACCCGCGGTTGTTTCGTTGGAAGAGACTACCTGGAATTTTTTTATTGTTATGATAGAAATCAGATATATCCAATATTCATTGATTTTTAAAATTGTTTGTCAAAATTTTCTTATTTTTTCTGTATGTTAATGTTTTCCTTATTTAAAAAAAATTGCTATTACCAATTTTTCTTTTTTTGGCAAAGGATTTTTTTTATTTAAAGAAAGTGGGTCACGGTCAAAAAAAAAGTTTGCGCTCCACTTATCTAAATGATTAGTTAGATGATCAGTCCCCCGCCTATGAAAGAGGCGTGTACCACCCTTGCATATCTTAGTTGTCGCACTATAAGGCACATTAGGAATTATTTGTATTGTTTTGTAGCACAATGCTCAGTGTTTGAAAACCAGGTCTTGGTTTTCACGCCCGGGTTAACTAATTGTATTTTAAGCAGAATAAAATTCAAAATGTAGGAAAGTGTGGTAGATATTTAGCTATAAATTTAATACAAAGATCTAAAACATAATTTAGATAATATTACTCTCCTATATTCCAATAAAAATGGGGTACATTGCTCAAGGCTTGTTAATCGGGTCTTGGTTTGCAATCTTGAGTTAGCTAATTATATTTTCAGCAGAATAAAATTTTAAATGGTGAAAAGTAGAGCTTTAGGTATAATTTGAATAAAAAGCTCTAAAGCATAATTCAGATATCACTACTATATTATATATTCCCAGAAAAATGTGTTGCAATGCTCAATGCTTGTTAGACAGATCTTGGTTTCCAAACTTGAGTTAGCTAATTGCATTTTAAGCAGAGTAAAATTTTAAATGGGAGAAAGTAGAGTTTTAGGTATAATTTGAATAAAAAGCTCTAAAACATATTTCAGATAGTATTACTATAGTATATATTCCCAGAAAAATATGATACAATGTTCAATGCTTGTTAGACAAGTCTTGATTTCCAAACTTGAGTTAGCTAATTGTATTCTAAGCAGAATAAAATTTTAAATGGGAGAAAGTAGAGTTTTAGATATAATTTGAATGAAAAGCTCTACAACACAATTCAGATAGCATTACTATAGTAAATATTCCCAGAAAAATGTGATACAATGTTCAATGCCTGTTAGACAGGTCTTGGATTCAAAACTTGAGTTAGCTAATTCTATTTTAAGCAGAATAAAATTTTAAATGGGAGAAAGTAGAGTTTTAGGTATAATTTCAATACAAAGCTCTAAAACATAATTTTCATACTATTACTATCCTATATTCTCAGAAAAATATGAGATGAAATTTTATAATTTGATTTGATATCTCGATCTAGTTTCGCGAAATTTCCCTTTGATCCTTAAAGTCTTCTTGTAATTGGATGTTAGACACTCAATCGTTAAACTTGATCAAAAGACCTGTGTGCTAACAAGATTTAACGCTGAATTCTATAAATAGCACAGGATTTCATTTCAATATTTTCTGTGGTCATGACCAACTTATAAATGTTTTATTCTTATTTCCCCCAATATTCACCTAAATTCGTTACATTAAAAAATATTCATTCAGTTATAAGATAAAACTTTATTCGATTTGAAAGACTCAAGTTCATCAACAAAATGACCGTCAAAAATTTTTATGAAGTAAAATGTTTACTTCCAGGTATCAATTACAAAATTTTTTAATTTAATGGGGTGATATAATAATAATTTAATTTTTTTTATTCCTTTTATAGCATTCGTCACAAATTTAGGTATGTTCTAATCAGGAAATCTAGTTCATTATAATTAGTGGATGCTTTGATAATTTAAGTGGAAGCCGTGGGTAAGACATTTACTCTTTTTACGTACATCTAAACTCTAACTGATCATTTAGGTCAGTGGTGTGCAAACTTTTTTTAACCCCAACTTACTTCCTTAAATTGAAAAATCATTCGACTTAAAATAAATTTTTTGGTGATAGCAATTAAAGAAATTAGAAAAATGTTTAAAAAAACGAAAAAAGAAATAAGCAAATTTAAAAAAAGACTGTTTTAAAATTCAAGGACCTGTACAGGGTGGCTAATAAATACTGTGACAAATATCGAATCATTTAATTACACACAGATGAAATAGAAAACGGAAAATACAACAATATTATGAACATTATACATGAAAGTTTACCATGAAATAATTTTACTCGAATCGACCGCCATCTTTATCGATTACTAAAGATAATCTCTTACGCCACTGTCCTATTGCGGCACGAATCATTTTATGAGGTAATTTGTCCCATTCACTCCGTATGGAAGCTTTGAGGGAGTCCAAACTTCTGTGCTGCTTTGCATTTACTTTAGACTCTAAAATTCCCCAAATGCAATAGTCTAAAGGATTTAGATCTGGTGAAGAAGGTGGCCAATCTTCTTGCTTGATAAACTTCTGTCAATTGGCATGGAGCCATTCCTGTGTTGTTTTGGATCGATGGGACGGTGTAGAATCTTGCTGAAATATCCAATTCTTTTTGGGATACAATCTGATAGCATGTGGTAATAAACGTGTAGCCAATACTTCCTGTTTATAATATTCAGCATTGATTTTTACCCCTTTATCGATGAATTTCAGAGGCAGTTTTCCATTGTGTGACACTGCAGCCCAAACCATAACAGAATTCTTGTTCTGAAAGCGTTTAAGAGTTCGAAGATTTTCAGGTATATCCTCGAAGGTTGCTGAATATACAACATAATTTTTAGCATTATAACTTTGTTCTGTACAAAACAGCTTCTCATCAGAGAAAATTATATTTTCAACACTTTTGCTACCGTGCCGGTTCAGCAATTTCTTACATCTTTGTAACCTTTTTACTATTTGTGCAGTAGTCAAACCTTGAACTTTTCTTTTGCGATAAGGGCGAAAACCCAGGTCTTCATTTATGATAAGTTGCATAGTTCTGCGACTGATGTTCTCTTCTGCAGCCATTTTATTTGCAGAATGTTGTGGATTTCTTCGTATCTTTTCACGAATTCTTTTGATACGTTCTTTTGTACGAACAGTGCGTGGACGACCGGACCTTGGTCGATCTTTACAGCTATTGGTATCCAATAATCGATTTATAGTCCTATATATAAACGTCCTATTAAAACCAAGGCATTTTAATTGCTTAAATATTTTACCTGCAGAAAATCCACGATCAAAAAGCTGTTTAACCATTAACCTTTTGGCTTCCATCTTTAAAAATATTCTACATGTTTTACTTTAAACAAAAATAGTCTGCGTTTACAAAAAGTTGCCAATCACACAAATAGATAGATAAATTGTTTTTCCAAACGATTAAAATTAACTCTTATTTTTTGGAGTGTTACAGTATTTATTAGCCACCCTGTAGATTTGGGCTGTATATTTACTCGCCATCATAACAATAAAAAATGTCTTCTTTACTTTCTGCACTTGTTTTTGGCAAATCTCATGTGACTGAAACTTCATATTTAAATGTTATTATGTATATGTATTTAGGTAAAATTAACAAATGCTAAAATAATAAAAGAAAATTATCTCACAATTATAAGATCCATATTAAACATTGAGAATTAAAAACTTAATCTACCGGGTGGTTATAATTAAACTTCCCCTATAAACGGCATCCTACAGCGCAAACGGGTGAACGGAATGCAACGAAATTTTGTATACGGGCTATACACGAGATGCACTCACGGAATTTCGAAAAAAAAAAAGTTCCAAATTGTCCACCAGATGGCACCTTTTCGGGAAAAACGTGAAATTTAACACAATAAACGACCAAAACGGAATGCAGAAACAATATTAACATTTATTGACTAGTTTCTTATCACCTTGTCATCGAACGACATTAAGTAAAGGTAAGGGAGAAACAAAAACAGTTCAGTTTGCAGAAACAAGAACAGATTAGGACGAAATTGCAAAAGAGGAGCAGTTTATTAATCGTGTCCAGGACGATGCAGGGAAAGCTGCTCCACGTGACCACGTTCATTCACCTGCAAAAGTTCAAGTCGATGGTCAGTCTGTTCAACAGCAGATCGTAACTGATCAGATGTGAGGCTTCGCACATGAAGCGTTCTGGAGTTCTTTAAGTCATTCAACGTCGCAACATCTCCACGATACACCAGACTTTTTAAATAGCCCCATAACCCAATACATAGTGCTGGACACGATTAAAAAACTGCTCCTCTCTTGCAATTTCGTCCTAATCTGTTCTTGTTTCTGCAAACTGAACTGTTTTTGTTTCTCCCTTACCTTTACTTAATGTGGTTCAATGACAAGGTGATCGGAAAGTAGTCAATAAATGTTAATATTGTTTCTGTATTCCGTTTTGGTCGTTTATTGTGTTAAATTTCATGTTTTCCCGAAAAGGCGCCCTCTGATAGACATTTTGGAACAAATTTTTTTTTTTCGAAATTCCGTGAGCGCATCTCGTGTATAGCCCATATACAAAATTTCGTTGCATTCCGTTCACCCGTTTTCGCTGTAGGATGCCGTTTATAGGGGAAATTTAATTACAACTACCCGGTATATATATAAAACAGTTCCGTAACTGACTAACTGACAGACAACGCACAGACCAAACCGCTAGACCTAAAGGGCTGAAATTTTGTATGGCGATTCTTCTTATAGTGTAGGGATGAACTAAGAGAGATTTTTGAAAACTTCTTCTTAGATTTTATAAAATTAAATTTTTAAGCTGTTTTTGTAATATTCTTTAAAGTTTGCATATAAAATAATAATCCGAGGGTTATAAAATTTGTATCACGAGAAAGATCCTAAAAATTCCTTTAAAATGAAATCTTTTTTCGAATCTTTACCTCTATTTTCTGATTTTTGGTAAATTTTCAAAGATTAATTTTTGGAATTTAATTTATTAAATGCTGATCACGTGGTTTCTTTTCTTTTAATTTTGCGTCACGTGCATAACAACGAAATAGACAAAAAAAATTTATTGCTAATGCTGCAGACGATTGGACATTATCCAAAAATTATTAAAATACAGTAAAAGATATGTTCCTCAAACTGTACTATATTCTTTAGTTTGTTCTATTAGATTTAATTTGAATATTTTCTTCTACATTATTTTGTCTATAAAAATATCCGTTACGATTTTTTCATAAATATATTTTTCGTTTTTTTTTTACATCAATTGCATACATTGATAGTTGCATTTATTATAAACTAGATGTATTACCCGGCTTCGCTCGGGATTCAGTTTCTGTTATTATTTTTTTCAATGATTCGCCACCTGTTATGTTCTAAAGTTTTCGCTAAAATTCTTTTGCGGTAGCAAATAGCATTAGTTTGTTGTTGGTGCTGTCGTTGTTCATCGCTTTCATCCCCTTTCGATGTTGAAACTCGAAGACGATCGTATTTTTGACTCGTTAAAAGTTTCTTCATCAGTCTCACTTCTTCGGATTACTACAATTCGAATTCTGTTGCCTTCGAACTCTTGGGAATGTATTTTCTTCAGATGCTTGTGTTCGTCTAACTGCATTTCGAATTCTGTTGGCTTCGCGCTCTTCTGTTTTCTTTTTCATCACATTGCTCATTTCTCAACAATCTTTGACATTTTGCCCTTACTTCTGCAGGATTAAAAGTTGCTCTCAACTTTTTGGGCATTTTAAAGAGCTAATTTACAGCTAGTCAATAACGTTTGAATGGATTTATTATTATAGAAAAAGAATCAATAATGTTTGAATGAATTGAGATCACATTCAATGCTAAAACACAGCAAATCTGATAATTATTATAGGAAAATTATATACACGTAATTCATGCTCGGAATTCTTTCTCAAAACTAAATCGTCTGCTACGTTTCAATGCCACTTTCAGACTTTCTTAATTATAATATACACGTATTTCATGATTGTAATTCTTTCTCAAAACTAAATCATCTGCTATGTTTCAATGTCACTTCAGTTATATAAATCATCGCGTCTAGGCTAAACGCACGTGTTTCTAGCTAAGTGAACATGTCCTTCAGTATATTTGAGTTTTAACAGATAGCTTGGGATAGTTTCAATTCGTTAAATGGATAGATAACGCATTCTTTGAAAATGAATTACTTTCCATCCTTATATTTTCATTTTTAAAAAGAAATATTCCGGCGTTGCCACTATATGAAAATAATATATCAAATTCATTCTTGCATGCGCCAATATATGAATAAATCACGTTTTTAATTCATGTCTATTTGTTTTTACGGAAATGTTATAATTTAATTGGCAACAATGAAATGTTACATCGGCTTTGAACAAAAATATCCGTTGATACCGCGCAAACTTGTTCTATCATAATTCGGGAATGGAACGTCGTAGCATGATGAAATTTGTCTATAACCTTCTCGCTAGTTCAAGCAATAAATTGACCAAGTTTCATCGTAATCGGATGAACGGTACGGCAGCGCATAAAATACGAACAAACAAACATTCATTTATATATATATATGGATATATATATTATATACACATTTTTGATATTGATTGCATACATTGACCGTTGTATTCAATTTGAATATACTCCCTAGCGAAGTACGGATTTTAAGCTAGTATATTTATAAAAGACTAAAACAGGAAAAAATTATCTTGTTGAGCCTGGACTTCAGATAATATTTGTTCAGTATTTGGTGAAATTTTTAAGAGTGCCAAACTTGTATCATCTCCCGCGAATCTTAATAGTGGTTTGGTTTTTATAACTACTAATTTTGAAAACCTTGCCACACACACATAATGCAAATATGGCCTTTTGCTGATGCAGTTTTTATTGTAACACTGTTTTACACCTTATTTAGCAGTATTATATCATATATTTTTAAATATAAAAATAAAAATAAAAGTTTTAAAAAGGGTAGTTTTAGAAAATTTTCAAAGCATATTTTTAATTAAATAGTTCAATATAATAAAAATTTGCTTAAAACTTTTCATGAAAACTCCAATTTTTTTTTGCGACACCCGTGTGAGTCGCGACACATATTCGGATCATCCCTGGTTTAGTAAACTATAAAACTACTTATTATAAGAATAAAACATTTACAAAACTATACTCTTATTGAAACTAAAAAAGGTTAAATGTAAATTTGTAAACAACTGATGAAATGGCTGCAAAGGTATTGCATGGCTCATGTTTTAGGAAACAAGATGGAGGCTAGCAACTCAGCCTGGATATTTAAAAGTTTTGAGCCTCTTATCTTCGTTGACAATTTAGATACAATCTTTTCTATCATGAAATAAAGTATAGAGATGAAAAATTAAATTTAAGAGTTTTGACGTATGATTACGTTCCTCCATAACGGTCCTCCGGAAAGGAAAATTTCAGACGCTAAAACCGTCCTTCGTCGCGAGTTATAATTTTGGCAGCACGCCAAACCCAGTCTGTATCGCTTGGGCCAGCAGTAAACAGTTAAACAGAAAAGCACCAAAGTGAGTCAAAATTTCAACATATATATAGATAAATAGATATAAATAGATAGATAAATAGATAGATAGATAGATAGACAGATAGATACATGACACATACATACATATATACATACAAAAGAGGTAAATAACGATAAGTAATACTACGTTAATAACCTGTGGCAGTTTCGTTAAAAGAGACTACCTGAATTTTTTTTATATTATATATATATATATATATATATATATATATATATAGATAGATAGATGGATAGATAGATATATAACACATATATACATACAAGAGAGGTAAACAACGATGATAAGTAATTCTACGTTAATAAACTGCGGTAGTTTGATTAGTAAAGACTTCGAGAATTTTTTTTTTTTTTATCTTAGAAAACTAATTTTAAGAAATTGTCTATTTTAACTATAATTTATATATAGAGATATATTTTTAAAATAAGGATTAAAAAATTTTAAATAATATAAGCATATATTTATAATTTCTAAAAATTTAAATAAAAAAGACAAATTTTAAGTACAGAAAGTCATTAAGTGAAAGTCTATTTAAGGCTGAGTAAAAACTATTATTTGATATATATAAGGCATAAAGTAAAATTATAACAAAAAATGACTGTCATATAAATAAGATTATTTTTTATAAATCACATTTCTTTCCCCAGAAAGAAGAGAAGTAAAACCTGCCTTGAAAATAACTGAGCTAACAAACTCTTCCTTTTAATCAGATAGAAATCTGCGAATAAATCAAAAAGGCTTATCTGCAGACGTTGGATTCAGGTATATATAAATCAGATTACTTACTACCTTTCAAGGGAAGCACTCTCGAAAGTAAAATAAAACTCCTCGAAGTAGCTGAGAGGAAATGATCTTTAATTAGCTTCAGAAGTCATTAAATTTAAAAGGTTTGTTTTTGATGGGAGCTAAATATACGGCTCTATTTCATTTGTAAGAGCTAGAGGCAGCGGAGTTGTTTATGATTATTACATCACAGCAATGGAAAATAGTACTGGGGTGTTTTATTTTCTCTGATATCTATGTAAATAAATGTGAGATGAATGTAATAAAACAAAGCACACATATCTGAGACTTAAAATCAAAATTTGATCTGATTTTAATCGCATTTAATTGCGAGAAGTAAAGTGAAATGATTAAACTTTACAGTTAAATCATTTACTTTCAATGAACAAGTGAATCTATCACTCATATATATAATTGTGAACTCTTATATTCTTTATCTGCAAGGAAGTACAAGAAAAGAGGTTAAAAAGGAAAATTTTAATATATATTTATGTACTTATAATTTCTTTTATATATATATATATATATATATATATATATATATATATATATATATATATATTCCACTACCTCAATGGTTGCAAGTTTTGTGACGTCAGTCATCTTGCGGTTACAAGTTCTTAACTTCCACTCTGACAAGCGCCAGGCTTGGTGTTCTTTGGTTAAGTACTTTTATTCAAACTTAATTCAATTATTAATCAATTCTTCTGTTAATAATGGATTGTACGGTGTATGAGTGTGTTTATTTTATAGATCATAATCATCGGAAACAATCCATTGGTTTTTAGACAGTATTGACACCGCTGATGAAGAAATGCTGTCAAAAACCTTAATCATACTTTTCTTTTCATGTTGTTTGTTCCTGGCTGCAAGTAGCTTTAGAGCTATTACTGGTTTTCTCTTTTCTCTTATTCTTATTTATATATATATATATATATATATATATATATATATATATATATATATAATTTATATCTTTTATTTTTTATCTCAGTTTTATTCATAAATAACTTTAGTCAACTATTAGCGAGGGAAACACCTAGTTTATATAGTTTCAAATGTCAGCTAAAGATTGCATGTTTCGTTTAGAGTAAGATTATTTTGTTTTAATAAAAAACAGTGGTATGTCAGTAATGTGTGTCATATCATTGTACGCAGAGGAACAAGAGAGGAAAATGTTAGAATTAAAAAAGATGGCACTGTAACAATTTTTTTTTGTACAAAACCATTCCTTGATAAACAAATGAGAAAAGTTTCTGAAAATAATAGGAATAATGTATTACGACTTTTGAATGATGATCATGATGAATGTATTGAAATATTTTATAATTTTATCTAAGACTAGCGGCCCGTCCCGACTTTGTCCGGGTTGAACAAAATATTATACCAATAAATTTCCAGTTGATAGCCAATAAATTGTAAATCTTTTTTTACCTTAATAATAACCTAAATAATACCTTAAATTAATTTTATGTTAGTTAATAATTAAAACAAATTTTTTAAAAGAAAAAGGCGTGCCGGAGAACGGCTAGGTTCGAACTGCTAGCTTCAGAACAGAAGGCCATCGCTATAGCACCACGATAAGGATCGTTGAAATCTTCGGAACAAAAAGCGGTAGAAGACAGTAGCGGAAACAATGGCGATTGTTAGGATTAAGCCCCTAACTTTATTTCTACTGATCAGATATACATATTATATAGCCAATGTCCATCTGGAATACTGTACCTTTCAAACAGTGAAAGAATTTTTCAAATAGGTACAGTGGTTCTGAAGATTACCCTCCACGTACAAAATCGCTCTCTCTTTATATATAAGTATAGATAACTATTGTTTTGGTTAAAATTGAGTTAAATGCGTAATACACTATAAATTGCATGTAATCTAACTGGTGAGGGGTGGTTTAGTTTTCACATGAATCAATAATGTTATAAAAATAAATTATATAAAAATTATGATTTTTTAAATATAATAAAATAAAAAATTAAACAATAATCTTTTTGAAGCTGTATTAAACGACAAATTTTCTAAATTTGTTAAATGACAAATTTTCTAACTAATGCGGCCATGTAACATGCGATAAAAATTTTTAAATCTAAATAATTGGGGAGAAAACTACTCATTTCATGTGACTTAAACTTCATATTTAAATATTAACACGTATTTGTATTTCATTTAATTAAAAATTAACAAAAATCAAAATGATAAAAGACAATGATCTCAAAATTATAAAGCTTCATACTAAAGCATTGAAAATTATAAACTTATTATGTTTATATTAGACTAAATTAGAAAAAAGTTAGCCTTAGTGGGCTTGGACTTCAGAAAATATTTATTCAATACTCATTTAATTAAAATTTAACAAAAATCAAAATGATAAAAGGCAATGATCTCAAAATTATAAAGTTTCATTCTAAAACATTAAAAATTATAAACTTAATATGTTTATATTAGACTAAATTAGAAAAAAGTTTGCCTTAGTGGGCTTGGACTTCAGAAAATATTTATTCAATACTCATTTAATTAAAATTTAACAAAAATCAAAATGATAAAACGCAATGATCTCAAAATTATAAAGTTTCATTCTAAAACATTAAAAATTATAAACTTAATATGTTTATATTAGACTAAATTAGAAAAAAGTTAGCCTTAGTGGGCTTGGACTTCAGAAAATATTTATTCAATACTCATTTAATTAAAATTTAACAAAAATCAAAATGATAAAAGGCAATGATCTCAAAATTATAAAGTTTCATTCTACAACATTAAAAATTATAAACTTAATATGTTTATATTAGACTAAATTAGAAAAAAGTTAGCCTTAGTGGGCTTGGACTTCAGAAAATATTTATTCAATACTCATTTAATTAAAATTTAACAAAAATCAAAATGATAAAAGGCAATGATCTCAAAATTATAAAGTTTCATTCTAAAACATTAAAAATTATAAACTTAATATGTTTATATTAGACTAAATTAGAAAAAAGTTAGCCTTATTGTGCTTGGACTTCAGAAAATATTTATTCAATACTTGGTGAAATATTTGGTGAATTTGACAATGCATTCTCATATCATCTTTTACGTTAAGTCTTGACCGGGGTTTGTTTTTATAGCAACTCGTTTGGAATACCTAATCTCACACACATAGGTAGAACCGAATCGAAACAAAGTAAATCTTGCAGATGGAGTTTTTATTGCAAGACTGTTTGACATCTTATTTAACAATATCATAACTTATCTATTTTAAATAATTCAATAGAAAATAAGACATTAAAATACATAAAGAAGGCATAGACAGCCGAATGAAATTAACAGAAAACTGCACTACCGTTAAATTATTTTTAACTTTTCAATAAAAGATTGCGCAGTTGCAACAAATCCTTATACTGAAAAAAGACACAATTATAACTAGTAAAATGTAAATAATTCAACAACAAAAAAGATATTATATAACAGGAAGAATGCAATGACAGTCAAACAAAATAACCAGAAATCCTGCACTTAGAGCTAAGCGCACCATAAATGCAAGATTCTGTAGCAGTATAAAAACTAAACCATATAACGAGGCAACCTACCGGTCTCCTGACATCTGAAGACTTTGATGATATCTTTTTCTGTTGAATTATTTACATTTTACTGGTTATAATTAACAATATCATATCATACGTTTTTAACATATGAAAAACAAAAATAAAA
>OU015502.1:129628390-129635890 GCA_907164885.2 Dolomedes plantarius
AGAAGGTTGCGTGTTCAAATCACGTCCGGGTCACCATTTATGTAGCGGTGATTAGTAAGACTTGTACGTAAATACTAGATGCTGCGTGAAAATACCACACTTCATTTTAAAAATTGAAACTTATTTATTAGGCTGAGTTATCAGAAAAAGAACAGTCCTCTATGACAAAGCTTGTGTAAAAAAATTTAACAGATGAACCCGCAGTACGAGAAATAAAATATAATAAAAATACACGTGAAACTTGGTGTTACAAGGAGAGCCACTAGTAGACTGCAATTTATCGGCAATTTCTCCTCTCAGAATTTGCGTTGCAGGCCAAACGCAAATCGCACATCGCATACGTCCGATTCAACTCTGAAGGAGTACGCAAACCCTTTCGCACTGTGGTCGCCACACAGTAAACGGATATTTGAAACTGAATACTATTCATTAACAGGCAAATTACATGTTACGGGGTGTAGATTATAAAAACATTAGGCCAAGCTCTGGTAGTGTTATTAGACAGTTATGTGCAAGACTTGAACATATTTTGAGTACGTAGTTATTAGTTTATTGACATCTGATGGTAGAAACCAAACATTTATAAGCCATGTACATCATTAGAAAACTTTAGAGATTGCCAATTAAATAACCTATCTATACTTATATATAAAGAGAGAGCGATTTTGTACGTGGAGGGTAATCTTCGGAACCACTGAAATCTATTTGAAAAATTCTCTCACTGTTTGAAAGGTACATTATTCCAGATGGACATAAGCTATATATTATGTATATCTGATCAGTAGAAATAAAGTTAGGGGCTTAATCCTAACAATCTCCATTGTTACCGCTACTGTTCTCTACCTCTTTTTGTGCCGAAGTCTTCAACGATCCTTAGCGTGGTGCTATCTATACTTATATATAAAGAGAGAGCGATTTTGTACGTGGAGGGTAATCTCCGGAACCACTGCATCTATTTGAAAAATTCTCTCACTGTTTGAAAGGTACATTATTCCAGATGGACATAGGCTATATATTATGTATATCTGATCAGTAGAAATAAAGTTAGGGGCTTAATCCTAACAATCTCCATTGTTACCGCTACTGTCCTCTACCGCATTTTGTGCCGAAGTCTTCAACGATCCTTAGCGGGGTTCTATCGCGGTGGGCTTCTGTTCTGACGTTAGCGGTTCAAAAATAGCCGTTCTCAGGCACGCTTTTTTCTTTTAAAAAATTAATTTTAATTATTAACTGACGTAATATCAATTTAAGGTATTATTTAGGTTATTATTAAGGTAAAAAAAGATTTACAATTTATTTGCTATCAACTGGAAATTTATTGGTATAATATTTTGTTCAACCCGGACAAAGTCGGGACGGGCCGCTAGTTTATTCATAAAGATAATCCTCTGTTTTTTACTGTTTTGTAGACATTTAGCAGGATAGCCACTGAATATTTCGAAACTGATGTAAATTATCATATGGGATTACTCTATATTTTTAGTGTTACTAATTCTCCGTAGATAGTGAACTAAGAAGAATTATAGATTATTTTCCCCTCCTTTACAAACTCTACTGGAAAGAGTTAAATATTATAACAATTACAGTACAAAAGTAACGATCTTACTCTTTGGTATACTGTTTAAGTTAATTTGAGCTGAAGCTTCAGGCACTTTGATGCATATTATCACCTAGTCAAGTTTTCATTTTCATGAGATAGAAGTGTGAAGTGTTCTTGTTATTTGAGTCTTTTTTAAATGATTTTTCATAAAAAAAACTCATGTTTTATTAAGTTCTATGATTATCAAAGTTATATTTATTAAATATATTTATGAAGTTTTGTATAAGTTTTTAACGCTCATTTAAAAATGTAATTTAAAATTATATGTCTCTCCACATCCTCAGATATGAATTATACGTCCCTTAAATTTGTTTATATCTAAATATCTTGTTTGGTATGCAAGTTATACTTTGTCAGTTGTGTGTATGCTAAGTTTTAGCTTTGAGAGAAAGATAATCAGTTTCAAATAATATCAGTTAGGAAAGTTTCAATATCGATGTTTTGTAAACTGGCGTTTAAACAGCAAACAAGGAAATGATTGGTAGGTGTTTTGGTGAGATTGAGAAATAAAATGGAGGATTGTGAGACAGCCTTGATATTTTGGAGCTATGCACAAAATATGTATGTCAAGAATTAAATACAGAAAATCTCCCACAATTATGGTCTTTTAGAGACCTTTCTTAAAATATCATTTAAGAGATTCAATTATCTTTTAAATAATTTTTATTTTGCTAGAGAATTAACTATATCCACGATTAGAAGCTAGAAGATTGCTGTAAATCTGTGTTAGGATCAATATTCTATATATATTTGCTTCAAATTGAAAACATAATTCCCTCATATGTTTTGAAAAGGTATTTTATTTTAATAACGTACTTCCTATTAAGTTAAAACGTGCATCCAAATAAGTTACCAAAAGTATTGAAATATAAAAACAGCTTTGCATTCCTTAATGCACCCTTTATCCACCGTTAATATTATAACGATCAAACATTCACAAAATATGGCATAATACAGGAAGTATTAAGATAAGAATAGATAAAAAAATTTCACAGCAAAAAATTAACATGAAAAATGAAATCAATACTAAACAAAATTTTAAAACTATGAATCTATACATTGTAATATTTCGATGATAAATAAATGCATTCGAATTAAATAAATTAAAAGCAAATTTATAGTTATTAAATGAATGTATATTCATTTCTCAGAAATTTAGGCTTATTGAATTATATTAGAAGAATTCAGCTTTATAAAATTTAATAGCAATTTGAAAGTAACGCATTTAATGTTTTACACAGAAAACATATTTGTGTTACTCCAAACGCAATATATAATTGAAATTTTTTTATAAAATGAAAAGAAAAGCTTAAGCAAAAGAGGCTAAACAAACGCCAAATATAATAACTTGGGCTTTTCATAAATGCTATATATTAAACTGATTAGTAAATTTGTAAACTGACTCTGTTAAAAACATAACTTTAGTGCTATTAAATTACATTGCTTAACGACTTTTAAATGCTTGTATAGATACTTAGCTTAATATTTGGATTATTGTATAAATGAATAATATAACAAAGCAATGCTTCAAATGAAAAATTAGAAATTAAAAAAAATTGTTCATAGTAAAAAAACTCATTTAAAGAAATTAATTAAATAATATAATGTTACAGGGAATTATAAATTATCTGTAATATTATTTTCAAATTATGAATTTATACTTAAATTACGCAACAAATATTAAATACTTTTGGAGGATTTAAATAATGATAATGCATTTTTTTAAAATTTAAAGCATTATCCATTGTATCACAATTAATCTACTGTACTTGGAAACGATTAATGCATTTATGTACTTTTAAAACATTAAAATTTATTTATTTACAACAATTTTTAAAAACTAAATCAATTAAAAGCGAACTTATGTTTCAGAGTTAAATATAAAATAAACATTAATTATAAGCTAAAGTTAAGATATATATATATATATATATATACTAGAAGGTAGCCCGTCATTTTGACGTCATAATAGAAAAAGTATATGAAAGTTAAAAAATATCCCGAATTATCTAACAATATTGCATTTAATCCACACCTTGTAAAAGCAAACCCTTTCATTATTTTTTATTTATTTAGTTTTTCATGCGATTGGAGTAGTAGACTGCCATCCAGTGTTTTACAGCTCACTACGCGATATGAATACTTGAGCTACTTGATTCATTCACATTCAAGTTTGTTTACTTTCAGAATTCATCTCAAAAGTAAACAGATTTTTAAAAACTGTTAAATATACAGCTAAAAGCATCCAATTTTTTTAGTTCGGAATGTTTTATAGAAAAATAGGTTAAACAAACGTGATTTGATGGAGAAGATATTAGTTTTTAGGTAAGAAAAAATTCTGATCCACATCTGAAATTGAAATTAAGCCTAACCGGCATTTTGTTTACTCAGGGCTTCAATTGAAAGATGAGTACAGCCCGGAAGTGTTATACAGAGACAACGGCTATTATATATAGAATATGAGTGCGTGTGTGTATAAATAAACATTCAACTAGTAATTTTATGGTACTTCATAAATCAAAACTACGAAACCGGCAGATAAATATTCACAGTATAACATCCCACTAATTACGACATGCCGAAATTTAAATAATGACTCTTTTTAAAACAATCCCTTAATATTCTATTAAACAAAAGAGCATAAAACTTCAGAGAAAAACTTCGCAAATCTTCTCTATACCGAAAATAAAACAAGTTGCATGCTTCAAACTCCTTTTAACTTTGGCACAGGATTAGTTTTCACTAAAGTATTACTTTTCACTAGACTTACACAAGATAATGAACTCATTTTCTCTGTTTCCTGTATATTTAGAGTTTGAAATGTAAAAAAAAAAAGAGGAACCTCTCTTTAGCTCAGTGCTTAAAATGCCACGGTTTTTCGACAGATTTCTCTTTAATTAAAAAACGAAAGAGTTGTTTGACCCAGACTTTTAAAGAATAAAGATTTGTACTTTTCTTTCTGTTTTCTTTAGCTGGCTGGCAAAAAAACAGGGGATGATCAATTCTTTGGTGGTAGCGAATTTCTTAAGCACGTTTTAATAATAAATTTATCGTTATTTCTGCGTGTGAAGTATAGTTTATTATCATAACTTGGTATTAAAATTTCAGTCCCAAGAAACTTACAAAGCCTTAATAATATTATAAAAAAATTTATTACTGACTAAATTCATAAAGCTTGCTAATTTGCTTAAGGCTGCTCTGTCTGCTAATCCTATTGGATTCGCTCGCCTCAATATTAACCTATAGAGAAAACTTGATTACCGACTTTGATTTAAGTATTTTTTTCACAAAAATTGTACTCCGTGTTTTAAGTTCTCATAAATTCCTTTGGTGGACATTATTTGTTAAATGGATCTTTTTGCAAGGTTGACCAGAAAAGTTCAGGTTATCTGAAAATACCATTTTTATTGGATTATCAGCATTTATGTAGCTGAAAATAGAAGACAAATTTTCTCCATATGTTAACACTAGCTGAAAACCCGCACTTCGCTACGGAGTACATTCAAATTAAATTCAACGGTCAATGTATGCAATTAATGCCAAAATAAATAAATAAATAAATAAATAAATATATATATATATATATATATATATATATATATATAATAAATACGACGATCAATGTATACAACTGATGTAGAAAAAATATATATATTTATAAAAAAGAATCGTAAGGGATATTTTTATAGACAAAATGATGTCCAATCGTCTAGCGCATTAGCAAGAAAAAAAAATAATTTTTTTTTCTATTTAGTTGTTATGCACGTGGCGATAAATTTATTTAAAGCACCAGAAAAAGAAGTCACGTGATCAGCATTTAATTAATTAAATTCTAAAAATTAATGTTTAAAAATTCACTAAAAGTCAGAAAATGGAGGTAAAGGTTCGAAAAAGATTTCATTCTAAAGGAATTTTTAAGATCTTTCTCGTGATATAAATTTTATAACCCTCAAATTATTATTTTAAATGCAAACTTAAAAAAAGTTACTTAAACAGCTTAAAAATTTAATTTAAAAAAATGTAAGAAGAATTTTTCAAAAATCTCTCTTAGTGCACCCCTACACTATAAGAAGAATCGCCGTGCAAAATTTCAGCCCTTTAGGTCCAGTGGTTTGGTCTGTGCGTTGTATGTCAGTCAGTGAGTCAGTTACGGAACTGTTTTATATATATAGATTGAGTGGAGAGAATCCAGTAGGTACACAGCAGCCTTTCAGCAAAAAGATATATCTCAAACGTGCAGGTAACCATAGAGTTAGGTTTCGCCCTTGTTATGTGTTCCTCAACAAGCCATAACTGACGAGTACGCTGGGGTGAAAGGAATTCCTAACGTGGAATTTCTCTAAATTTTTTCTAGTGACTGACGAAGAGCAATCCTTCAGCCTACATCGGATAGAACTGTCGTCTATCACGAATTGTGGTACTAGAGGTAAAGAGCAAGAAGATGACAAAAGGCGTAAAACCTACCAAACGGATGGTTCTGGATTATCGCACTTTGGCAATACCAATAAAAATTTATTTGTTAACAATAAAAATTTACCAATAAAAACTTACCAATAAAAATTTAGTTGTTCACAATAAAAATTTACCAATAAAAATTTAGAGTTACCAATAAAAGCAGAAACCAATAAAAATTTAGTTTACCAATAAAAATTACAAGTTACCAATAAAAATCTAGAGGAATTTCATATTAGAAATTCCTTTCCCTCCGGAGTATTTGTCGGTTACGCTTTGTTGAGTAGAATGTATTATTGCACTTTTTCAGTCACCGTTATAAAGCCATGCGTTTTATAACTTGCTCGATTGTAATTTAAGTGCATTAAAGAATATCGAATGAAATTATCTAAATTGGGGGCGATGCATGCCAAGTAGGACAACCTTTCACGTCTTTTGTGCATGCGCTTGGCGTCATATGCATCTTGACGGCAAATTGAATGAACGGGTTTTTCTGGTCTCCAGGGCCCGACTTTAACCCAATGGGGCCCTGGGCAAAGCAGACTTTGGGGGTCCACTCCAAGGACAGATCCAGAGGCTGACATGTGCCCCATCAGGACCAGATTTCCACATGCACATGTGGGAAACTCATCCAGGCCCCCCCATAAATTGAGACTAGAAATTCAAAAAACTTTCGACCAACGATTCAAAAATTTGAAGAAAAGTTAGTAATAATAATAATAATAATAATAATAATAATAATAATAAGTGTTAATTTACTTTTAAATGTTAATAAATCATGAAATTTTCTTTTGAAATTCAAAATAGATCACAATCTGGAGTTATCCCCCCCCCTTTAAAAAAATAAAACCAGAAACATATACGGATGTAAGTATGCTATCACTATAGTGGGTTCATGGTTCCCTACCCAGGGTTTTTTTTCTGTATCCGTCACTGCCCCCCCCCCCCTTTACTGTATTAACCAAAACCCGAAAATTTTCAAAAATATTTACAACTTAATACTAAATTTGGAGGCCCCATAATTGGGAGGGCCCTGGGAAAGTGCCCAACTTGCCCATGCGGAAATCTGGGCCTGCTGGTCTCTCTAAATAGACACTCTCTGCTTGGCTGCGTTTGAGGTATGTATTTGTGGTGTGGGATGCCGGGAGTGAGAGAGATGGATCTAGGCTAGGGTTTCTATCCCGGGATTTCTCGTTCTCGATTCCCGGGAAATTCACTAAAATATCTATTCCCGATTTCCCGGGTAAAAATAATCGATTCCCGGGATTATTTTAGGTGCAGATGTAGTATACGCAACGGACGCCAAGGGGCGATTTTTCGCCAATTCTGGTAGTTGTTTGGCGGTTTTTGTTTTCTGGCAACCCTATTGGGTTTGGCAGATACGATTTTACGCCAAATACGAAATCACGCCAAATTATTGGCAATTTTGGGGTCATTCTTTTGTTTCT
>OU015502.1:129648390-129673390 GCA_907164885.2 Dolomedes plantarius
TTTTTTTATTTATTTAGAATTTCCATCTCTAAACAACATTGTATAAGTATACAAAATTTCATAGCAATTGGTTAATACATTTAAAAAAAGTTTTTCATGGTCCATTGTCGCCTTAAATTCATGTACCATTAGCAGTAAAAACGACTACCGATCTTAAAAAAATAACAGTGTTTAAACGTTTCAGTAGGGTAGAATGACATCGGAAGGAGCTCGTGTGCTTCATGCAATTTAGTTATAACTTTGTGAGCACTACGACACCTCAAATTAATTGGACTTAAGTATTTTTAAATTAAGCTTAATTTCTGTGTAATACGTTTAGGGAGGCTAATGTGGAGGCACTTTTGTCTGAGATATTCGCATGGAACCACGTAAATTTTTGACCACTTATTATCTGAGGGTGCCGTACAGGAGAGTCAACTTTGCTCCCTTTCGACCTCCTTAGGTTTGATCGAGAACACCAAGGGGCGACATTTGGATTGCTCGCACCTTCCCCCACCCACTAACCTCGGGGAAGGACTTTCGAGTCTACATATTTAAAGGGCCCATATCCGGAATAGATAAAGATATTGAATGGCTTTCGTCTGGATTCTAATCGAGCATCCTTCCACCCCATCAAGTATGAAGCCTTACACACACACACACACATATATATACAGAGGCTGTTCACACATTTTTTAGACGATGTATATTGTATTCACAAAACTACATTACATAAAATTCTTGTTTTTTAAATGTTCTATTTGACATCCCTTATTCTGAACTACACACACACACACACACACACACACACACACATATATATATATATATATATATATATATATATATATATATATATATATATATATATATATATATATATATATATATATATATATATACAGAGGCTGTTCACACATTTTTTAGACGATGTATATTGTATTCACAAAACAAAATGACATAAAATCCTTGTATTTTAAATGTTCTATTTGACATCTCTTATTCTGAACTATCTTTCGACACCGCAATTTCCAGGATAATAATGCCTTTTGAAGTGTCAGAAGAGGTATTCTATCCCATTCGTCGTGAACAGCTTTCCAGAGTCCTGTAAGGATTTTGGGACGACGTTTGGATAATACAGATTGTAAAAGTCCGAAAGCACAAAAATCCATAGGTGATACATCGGGAGATTTAGTAGGGATATCAGTGAAGGGTATGGCCTTGATACCAGATTTTTGTTCCATTTCTTTTAGGAAATTTACAGTTGATTTTGATGTGTGACTGCTAGCTTTGTCCTGATGGAGTCTCACAGATTGATGGCACTGTGGGTAAAGCGATGGTATTTCGTTCAGAAAAATTGGCTCTAAAATATGTTGCTGGTAGTATTTGGAGTTAATCTTGACATTTTTTCCGCTCTCTTTATTTTTAACTTGTCATTATAAGAAAAACCAGCAACAATCATGAATCCCTTAGAAAAACTTTCTTTCGATTCTTTGAACCATGTACTTAAATTTTTTTCTCCCCTTTTATGATAATAAATGGATCTTTTTTTGTTGCAATCATTTAAATACACCCATTATTCATCTATTGTGACAATTGTTTTCCATTTTTCATTAGATAAGTGTTTGTCATATAGAATTCTGCAGCGTGTCCTGCGTTCGGCGATATGATTTGGAAGAAGATGATGCACATTGCGTTTTTTCACTTTCTTCGTTTCAACGTTTACCATTTTGTTTACAGTGGACACCGAGCATTTTAATGATTTTGCAACTGTCCTTTGACTAGGGGGATTTTCTTTTAACATTAAACAACGTACCTTTGCAATAGTCGAAGATTTCCGTTTTTTTCTTGGATACTTGTTTGGAATTTTTGTCCCACTTGAGGCTCCAATTTGACGTTTTTTTTCCTTTCTTGTTGACGATATTACCTATCGACGCTTAAGATATCACAAAACCATGACTCTCACATCGTTTTTGGATAACGGAGTATGCATATTTCTCTTCGGAAAGAGCATAAATGTAGCCTTCGAACCACTGCTTTGTTAAAAACGCCATTTTGAATAAAACAAAACTTTCAAGACGCAGACGATAATTTTGACTTTTAAAAACATAGTACAATTGCAATTATTTCTTTTGCAGCAAACGATTTTGTATTACCGCTTACCAAAATCGTCTAAAAAATGTGCGAACAGCCTCTGTATATATATATATATATATATATATATACATATATATATATATATATATATATATATACATATATAGCAGGTCATATTAGTATTTTCCGACGCGCTACCACTACACTACTTTGAGCCCTTTCTGTGCAGTATTGAAATTAAGTTCTTCATAACCCAGGAATTGGCTAAGCAATCAATTATCATGTCATACAACACAAACGTTTCTGTACTTAACTGCATTATTTACCTTTGAAAAATTACACATATTTCACAAACTGTTATAAATAGCATTATTATTCACACTCTGCATTGCTCTCTTTGCCCTACATTTGAATATTCTGCTCTTTCTTTCCCTCACGATTTTTATTCCTACTCTGGGATGTATTTATTTTTTTTTTCGATTTCGTGACTGACTCCTGGCTGTATAGGAACATATTCATCTTATTCGAAGAGTATTCCTGGCGAAAAAAAAAAAAAGAAAAGCATGTTTTTCTGAATGTGATGGAATGAAACGCGGACTTATGCCGCATTATCTAACGCCTACAGACGTAAATATTCGAGAATATTCAGGAATAAAGAGTCTGGGATTTCACAGATTTTAAATACAGTGTCACATACATAAAAAAAACTGCAGGCGTGGGCTGAGATTCTGGGTTATTTATGATAGTGATAGATACCAAAAAATTTAATCTGCTTGTTTGTAGATATTGTCAGTCAGTTTTCGGAACATGTTTTATGTAAATACGAGTTCTGATGTTAGTCTTTATAGAAACTATTACAATTCCCTCATATCCCAGAAATATGGTTTTTTAAATATTGCTTAGCATAGAGCAGTTGAAGTGAATTTTGTAAAAATTATTTCAATGATAAAGATGTAAAATAGCAAATATCTATATATAAAAAACAGTATTACAAAAACACATATAATTCAAAAAAATATAACTAAACATAAATTATTGTTAATATTCTTGTGTAAAATAAATGATTACTAAATAATGCATACAAAATCTACGAAGTATAAAAATTCTTTATAAAAAAACGCCATTTCTACTTTTGTCTGGTTAATAATCTATATATATAAAATAGCTCCGTAACTGACTGACAGACAGATAACGCACAGACCAAAGCGCTGGACCTATAGGGCTGAAATTTTGCATGGCGATTCTTCTTGTAGTGTAGGGGTGTACTAAGAAAGATTTTTGAAAAATTCTTCTTAGATTTTTGAAAATTAAATTTTTAAGCTGTTTTAGTTACGTTTTTTCAGTTTGCATTTAAAATAATAATTTGAGTGTTATAAAATTTATATCGCGAGAAAGGTCATAAAAATTCCTTTAAAACGAAATCTTTTTCGAATCTTTACCTCCATTTTCTGATTTTTGTTGAATTTTTAAAGGTTGATTAATAGATTTTAATTTATTAAATGCTGATCACGTGGTTTCTTTCCTTTTTGTGATACTTTAAACTAATTTTTCGTCATGTGCATGAGAACGAAATAAATTGACAAAAGAAATATTAAAATACGGTAAAAGATAAAATGTAACCACTAGACTAATTTAGATGGAAGCTTTTTAAGAATTTAATTCAAATTTGTATGTTTTATGGATGTTAAACGTATAAATTATTTGCATACATTGACCTTGTATTTAATTTGAATATTTTCTTCTACATTATTTTGTCTATAAAAATATCCGTTACGATTATTTTATAAATATATTTTTTTGGCATTAATTGCATACATTGCCCGTTGTATCTAATATAAATATATTCCTTTGTTTCTTTTTTTGGTATAAATTGTATACATGGAGCGTTGTATTTAATTTGAATGTACTCCGCAGCGAATATACTCCGCACGGATATTCAGCTAGTATTGAAATAAATTGTGTCAGTCAAATCCAAAAAATATTAAAATACAGTAAAAGATATGTTCCTCAAACTGTACTATATTAATTGCACTATATTCTTTAGTATGTTCTATTAGATTTAATTTGAACATTTCCTTCTACATAAAAATATCCGTTATGATATTTCTTCATTTCATGTCTCACCCCAACCTTCGTAACAACAACAGTGAGAACTTATCATTCAACACTGTAAATCTCTCTCTGATTCCATTTCTTACTACTGACCCACTACAACCACTAACAGCACATCCACAAAGTTAGCAAGACTGACAAATTCGTAAAAAAAAAAAGGGCATACAGTAAGTCCTCGACTTACGTGGTTATTTCGTCCCAGAACATTCCGCGTAAGTAGAAAGAGCGTATATATACATATATATATATATATATATATATATATATATATATATATATATATATATATATATATATATATATATATATATACTTATACCTTGTTGTTATTTTGATTTTTGTATATTGCTTGCCATTGGAAGAAAAATTCATATCCTATTACATCTCAATAGATTCCAGATTTTTATTTTGAAAATAATCCAACAGAGGGCGGGTGTCACAAATAATGAAGCATAATTGCTACCTACGATTTAACCCGTCATTTGTCGCACCAATTTGATTAACGCCAGTGGTCGCGCGTGAGAGTTTTTCTCACACTACCCATTTCCGCTGTTTTAAGTTGTCTGCTCAACAATAACACTTCAAAATTGTTTCTTTTCAAGGATTTACATTAACATTAATCAATCGCGAACAAGGAAATTACAATTAAAATAATTACTTTACAGCTATTATTCAGGAAAATTAATAGCGAAAGTGAAATTAAAAAAATCATACCTACTTTATGAATCAAATTTATAAAAAAGCATATTATTTGTACTTTATTAGAACGTCAACTGCAAGTCTTATAAATTAGACGACATGGACCTGGTAAATAAAATATTATACCATAAGTATTTATTAACACAGCATTTGGGGCATACGTAAGTTGAATGTTCGGCACAAATAGGTCGCGCACAGGTAACACAACGCTTTTTTGGCTTCCTATTTTTTCTTCGAGGACAGAAAGCACAAAATTCGGCGGTTTCAACATTTTGTTTGATTCTTGAGGAGCCTTCAATTCCTGTTATTTGGCTAATTGCGCTTCGCAATGCTGGTGACAAGTTTGGAACAGAATAACGGTCACCAGGTGAGGTTTCATGAGTTCCAATGCTAATTCCTTCAAGAAGGCTCGTCTAGCCATCGTATTGTTTGTATTTGCAGTATATGTAATTTGGCTGTTGATACCACCAATGTTCATGATAGAAAAAAATAATGTCAATGGCCATCTGCGACTTATTCTCGAAACAGAGTACTCGCCTTTGAGTTCGTCGACTATGTCGACACCACCCTTACTGAGATTATAAAAAGTAATAATCTCTGGTTTAGAGAGGACGCAAGAATCTTTATCTATTCTTTTACTATTGTGCAAAGAGGAATAAAGAAGAACATTCTTCCCTTTCTTTGGAATATAAGACACTAAAGTTCCAGTTGACGAAAGCGCAAACACACTGCTTCTCAAAAGTAAAGTTCCCAAAAGTAATATTTTCTCAAAAGTAAAGAATGACACTGATCAAAATGCGCTTCTAACAAACAAAATTTGCGAATAAAATTAGGAGATAAACGTACTCACATCATCGCGTTATTAAATAACACAAACACTGGTGGTCTCTGGGTGAGAAACGCCCTCACGTGATGCAAACGCCAGTGGTCGCGCGATGAGAAAAATGCTCACACAAAAAGACACCTAAGCAAATAGCAGGCTGTTTGAAGATCAAACACGTCCTTATTTTTATCGGAACTGATAACAGATTGTTGAGGAGATTCTAAAAGTCAGCTAGACAGAGGGTGGTGTCCCCAGGGTCATTTTCAAATAAGGGGTGCAATTTATATGACAAGCGTGAGAGAAATGCTCATAGCGCGACCAATGACGGGTTAAGCATGCAGGACATTCATAAATTTCCTAAATCCATTAGCAATTAAACAATATACATCAACAATAGAAATTTATTTTATATTAGCCTACCTTTCCTTAATTTAGTGTTATTTATATAAAAATTAATGTTGGCAATAGAAGGAAAAAAAGACGAAGAACCTGTACCGTGCTTTCTAACTAACTTTTTTTTAACTAACTTTCATGTGGCCAATTATTTAAATTTTAAATCCATAGAATTTTTAAGAACGTTATAAAACAATGCCCCAATTTCTTCCATTTATTTTTCTTACATTTAAAAATAGGTTTTCGAAACAATTTTTCAATAAATCGGCATTCTACCCTCTCGTACGGGTTAATAACAGGAAGATAGCAATTTGAAAAATAGCTTGTCTGATGAAATTATAGCATACACCAAAGTTGAAATTTTACCACTGACCCATTACAACCACTGACAGCACATCCATAAAGTTAGCAAGACGGATAGACACAAAGGGCCTGTTCACATAGGAGTCCGTTGCGTAGCGTTAAGGAAAAGATGACGTTGAGACGAAAATAATCCAATCATAGGCTTTAAAAATTTCATTGCTAATCGTTTGGAGGTCTATGATTGGTTTATTTTCGTCTCAACGTCATCTTTTCCTTAACGCAACGCAACGGACTCCTATGTAAACAGGCCCAAATTCGCAAATAAAAGAGCATTCAGTAAGTCCTCGACTTACATTGTTAATTCATTCCAGAACATTCCGCGAAATTAGAAAGCGCGTAAGTCGAAATTTACCACCACTGATATCATCACCGCGTTTGTTTATTTAAATCCTCAAAAGTACTTAACTCTTTCAGTTGTACCAGCTCAAGACTATGGGCCTGTTCACATAGGAGTCCGTTGCGTTGCGTTAAGGAAAAGATGACGTTGAGACGAAAATAAAGCAATCATAGGCGTTAAAAATTTCATTGCTAATCTTTTGGAGGCATATGATTGGTTTATTTTCGTCTCAACGTCATCTCTTCCTTAACGCAACGCAACGGACTCCTATGTGAACAGGCCCTTATAGGTATGCGTTTGCGTTGTAGAACTTCAATCCAAATTTATCAATAATTTCTTCGTCGTTTCTATCAAAACACCTCTTTTCTTCGAAATTATCGTCGATTGCGTAGGGACAGAATTCTCCACGTGTTGCATAATCCTATCTTTATCCTTTATGACAGTTATAACGGTAGATGCGTTCATGCCGTATACACACGCGATGTCTACAATCTTTTTACCTTTTTCATGCCGAATAATGGTTTCAACTTTTGTTTCCATAGTAATTACGTGTCTCTTTTTACATCTGCTTATGGTCTGTTCCTTTTGACCTTTTCCGGACATACTTTTATGGATTTTTACTTGTAATTTGTATCGAAAACTAACTTGAGTATTGCAAGCAAGAAACACTTTAGTTATCTTTACTTAGCTGTTCTAAAGAGATCGTTAAGGACATGTTTTGAAGAAAAGGAAAAATTGTAGCTGGCAGAGTTAGGGAACTTCCTAACCTAATTGTTTTAATTTTCTAGCATTTATATTCTCCTTGCTTAGTTAGCATTTTCATCTCAATAGACTGCAGACTATTGCCAAATGGCTATGATCTTACAATAAAGAATTTCAGGAACAATATTTACTATATATATTATACTAGCTGAAAACCCGCGCTTCGCTACGGAGTACATTCTAATTAAATACAACGGTCAATGTATGCAATTATTGCCAAAAAAATAAATATATATATTTATAATAAATGCGACGATCAATGTATACAATTGATGTAATTAATATATATATATATATATATATATATATATATATATATATATATATATATATATATATATATATATATATAAATCGTAAGGGATATTTATTTTTTTATATAATATCCAATCGTCTGCCGCATTAGAAAGAAAAGAAAATATTTTTTGTCTATTTAGTTGTTATGCACGTGACGATAAATTTATTTAAAGTACCAGAAAAAGAACTTAACGTGATCAGCTTTTAATAAATTAAATTCTAAAAATAAATCTTTAAAAATTCACCAAAAATCAGAAAATTGAGGTAAAGGTTCGAAAAACATTTCATTTTAAAGGAATTTTTAGGATCTTTCTCGTGATATAAATTTTATAACCCTCAAATTATTATTTTAAATGCAAACTTAAAAAAAGTTACTAAAACAGCTTAAAAATTTAATTTTAAAAAATCTAAGAAGAATTTTTCAAAAACCTTTCTTAGTGCACCCCTACACTATAAGAAGAATCGCCATGCAAAATTTCAGCCCTCTAGGTCCAGCGGTTTGGTCTGTGCGTTGTATGTCAGTCAGTGAGTCAGTTACGGAACTGTTTTATATATATAGATTATGATATATATATATGTGTGTGTGTGCGTGTGTTTGTGTGCATGTGTGTGTGTCTATTACATTTAATTTTTAACAATCGATAAACATCGCAGAATTGTATCGTAGGGCCAAAGTATTTAAACTTCAATAATAATTACACACTGCCGTATATAAAAACACATTTATTAAGCCATTACAAAGAGAGAGAGACGACAGAGGTGTCCGTTCATCACCCGTGTCCTTGAAGAGAGTAAAAGTAAAAAAGCAATTACACTTTATCCCCCAAATTCTCGAAGTGGGCCTTCCCTGGGTTCAAAATAGTCATTAGGTTAGCAAATTTCGAAGTTACGGGATGACTTTTTTTTTGGCAATGCTCCGTAGTCTAAAACTGCTATGCTGTCTATTTCCTTACGTGTCACTTTTAGCTCAAATCTCTCCTGAGGGTAGACACAAAAATTACGAAACGTTTAATAGGGGTTGGTAAAATTCGTAATTTATCGGACAAATTAAGTTAGACAATGAGTTTAATTAGGCTACGGAATGAGAAATACTTTTTTGGCATAATACACACACACACACACACACACATATATATATATATATATATATACACAGTGCTGTAACTAGACAGGGGCAATAGGGGCCCCCGCCCTGGGCCAACTTTAAAGGGGGGTCCAAAAGGCTGTATTTATTTTATTATTTTCCCAAACCTAATTAATTAAGAGGCTCAAATGCAAATTCTTGCCCAGGGCACAGGTATGGCTAGTTGCGGCACTGTATATATATATATATATATATATATATATATATATATATATATATATATATATATATATATATATATATATATATATATATATAATATTTTATTCGATACCTTGAGTCTGCTGTTTAGATTACAGTGGTAGGTATGATCTATTGCAACAGTATAGAAACGGCTCTAACTGTAGGTCTTGTTCTATTTATCCAGCATGTTTCAAAAGCTACAAAACCCAACCAACCAATCAAACTCAATGTGCACACCAAGGATGTAAACATTCAAAATATTTCTAGAAACCGAGGTCCTTCTTGGAAAAAAGAGAAAACAGAAGCTTCTTTTGAATCACAAATGAATCTTTTAAACCACAATACTTGTTTTATCGTCTCGTTGCCAGGTTCATTTCCATAAAAAAGAATGCAAAAGACTAGAAAATAACTATGGTCCTTACAAATCCAAACATGCTCTTATTTTGTTGTGTCTAATTTAATGATATTTCGGTCCATTTTCTGTGACGAGAAATCCCTCATGAAGATTTTCTTTCAGGTTTGGTAGTTTTAATTTCCTCTGTTTCACCTAATGGCGGATAACATTAATTATCGTGTTACTTGATATTTTATATACAATTTACATTAGAGGAAAATTTCTTATCATCTAATGTTGTCAGTTATGATATATTATTTTTGGGGTGCCCATTGTATATAAATTCAATTAAAAATTCCCTTAGAGTTAAACTTAACTTTCAATTTCATGTAAGGCTTAAACTTAAAAAAACATAGCTTTTAGAGCTAATTTAATACACAAATTTAATTTGCTTTTTTTAAACTGGGAAAATATTTTTTTCAATAATTAAGTTCATAAATTACTTTCTAACAGATAAGCAGACATTTTTAGAAAGTAATTAATTATGACGTTAAAATTTGGGGTCATTTTTCAAGAAAACTCTTTAAGTGATATTTACTTAATAGAAATTTTTTTAATATTTTCTTTCAGTGCATGCTATAATTTCATTAGACAAGCTATTTTTCAAATTGTTATCTTCCTGTAATTAACCCATAAGAGAAGGTAGAATGACGATTTATTGAAAAATTGTTTCGAAAAACTATTTTTAAATGTAAGAAAATTAAATGGAAGAAATTGGGAAATTGTTTTATAATGTTCTTAAATATTCTATGGATTTAAAATTTAAATAATTGGCCACTTGAATGTTAGAAGTCTGGATTTGGTACAGGTTCTTCGTCTATTTTTCCTTCTATTGTCAACGTTAATTTTTATATAAATAACACTAAATTAAGGAAAGGTTAGCTAATATAAAATAAATTTCTATTGTCGATGTACAGGATGAATTTTTTTAAACTGACAGTACTCATAGACATCCGTAGCTCGATTTATCAACCGTAATTCCACCAAAATTGATAGATGGACAAAGGACGCCATGGGAAAGAGATTTCCGTGAAAAAAAAAAATTAGTTCCAAAAGTCACCGGTAGGGGAAGATATGGCGCTCTTGTTGTCGGCGCACCGGTGAATTTGCATAAAATGGCAAGTAAAACATCAAAATACAAATTCACGACTCTGTAGTCGACAGCAGCACCAGTATTTCTGGCTATAAAGATTAGGGATAAATACCGAAAAAGTTGTAAGCAGACAAATGAATAACAAAGAAATTTCACTGCAACACCACTTTATGCAGCAAATTCACTTTTCCCTCCTTCAGTGTGACCACAGTCCTGGTGGACGACACATTGCATCCTGAACACTGCGTTATCAACGGACGAGCGTAACATGTCACTAGGAATGTTCATAAAAGTCCGGGATATGTTGTCCTTTAGGGCTGCCAAGTTCGAGATTCCACCGAGATACACCTTAGACTTTCAATTACCCCACAGAAAAATGTCACATGGGTTAGGTCCGGGGAGCGAGATGGCCACGTAAGTGGAAAAAAGCGACTGATAACCCTTTCTTCTGTAAAGCGAAGGCGCAACAGATTTCGCACTTTATAGCCCGAAATACTGATGCTGTTGTCGACTACATAGTCATGAATTTGTATTTTGATGTTTTACTTACCTTTTATGCAAATTCTCGGGTGTGCCAACAACAAGAGCGCCATATCTTCCCCTATCGGTGACTTTTGGAACTAATTTTTTTTTTTTTTTTTCCACGGAAACTCTTTCCCATGTCGGCCTTAGTCCCTATATCAATTTTGGGGGAATTTCGGCTGATAGATCGCGCTACAGAGGGCTCTGAGTACTGTCAGTTTAAAAATTCACCCTATATATTGTTTAAATGCTAATGTATTTAGGAAATTTATGAATGTCCTGCATGCTTAAATCATGCGTAGCAATTATGCTTCATTATTTGTGAACACCCCCCAACCTCTGTTGGATTATTTTCAAAATAAAATTCTGGAACGTAGTCACACGTAATAGGACCTGAATTTTTTTTACACTAGCAAGCAATATACAAAAATCAAAATAACAAGGTACGAATATAAAACGGAGAAAGAAATTGAGCGTATTAATTGCCCTCTCTGTATATACAGAGGCTGTTCGCACATTTTTTAGACGATTTTGGTAAGCGGTAATAAAAAATAGGTTGCTGCAAAAGAAATAATTGCAATTGTACAATGTTTTTAAAAGTCAAAATTATCGTCTACGACTTGAAAGTTTTGCTTTTATTCAAAATGGCATTTTTAACAAAGCAGTGGTTCGAAAGATACATTTATGCTCTTTCCGAAGAGAAATATGCATACTCCGTTATCCAAAAACGATGTGAGAGTCCTGGTTTTGTGATATCTAAAGCGTCGATAGGTAATATCGTAAACAAGAAAGGAAAAAAACGTCAAATTGGAGCCTCAAGTTGGACAAAAATTCCAAACAAGTATCCAAGGAAAAAACGGACATCTTCGACTATTGCAAAGGTACGTTGTTTAATGTTAAGAGAAAATCCCCCTAGTCAAAGGATAATTGCAAAATCATTAAAATGCTCTGTGTCCACTGTAAACAAAATGATAAACGTTGATTTAAATCTTAAGAAAGCGAAAAAACACAATGTGCATCGTCTTCTTCCAAATCATATCGCTGAACGCAGGACACGCTGCAGAATTCTATATGAGAAACACTTATCCAAAGAAAAATGGAAAACAATTGTCACAATAGATGAATCATGAGTGTATTTAAATGATTGCAACAAAAAAAGAGGCATTTATTATCATAAAAGGGAAGAAAAAAATTTAAGTACATGGTTCAAAGAATCGAAAGAAAGTTTTTCTAAGGGATTCGTGATTGTTGCTGGTTTTTCTTATAATGGCACGTTAAAAATAAAGAGAGTGGAAAAAAATGTCAAGATTAACTCCAAATACTATCAGGAACATATTTTATCGCCAATTTTTCTGAATGAAATACCATCGCTTTACCCACAGTGTCATCAATCTGTGAGACTCCATCAGGACAAAGCTAGCAGTCACACATCAAAATCCACTGTAAATTTCCTAAAAGAAATAGAACAAAAAACTGGTATCACACTGATATCCCTACTAAATCTCCCGATGTATCACCTATGGATTTTTGTGCTTTCGGACTTTTAAAATCTGCATTATCCAAACGTCGTCCCAAAACCCTTACAGGACTCTGGAAAGCTGTTCAGGAGGAATGGGATAGAATACCTCTTCTGACACTTCAAAAGGCATTATTATCCTGGAAATTTGCGGTGTCGAAAGATAGTTCAGAATAAGGGATGTCAAATAGAACATTTAAAACACAAGAATTTTATGTAATTTAGTTTTGTGAATACAATATACATCGTCTAAAAAATGTGTGAGCAGCCTCTGTATATATATATATATATATATATATATATATATATATATATATATATATATATATATATATATATATATATATATATATATATATGTATGTATGTATGTATGTATGTATATATATATATATATTTATATATATATATATATATATATATATATATATATATATATAAATGAAATACCATATCTAAAGACGACACTTAACGCTGATATCCGGGAAAAAAGCCAAACGAGCATTCGGTTTGGTAGTCAGGCCTTGGATATATAAACTTTCCAAATCCATTAATTCAATTAAACTGAATAGCCCTTTTATTGCTTTAAATACAGTATGGTTATAAAACAATTCAACATATTATATGAAATATAAAGGGAATGAAGTTATTTACATATTTATAGGTAGAGAGAATGGATATTGGCGCCACTCAATCCGTGATTCCATCTCAAAGCCCATAGAATCGACGCTCACACAAGCATATATTAAAATTTTTTCTGCTTACCACGTGACCATCCGTGGTGCCGTATGTCCATATGACATTCAGGCGCATATAGAAGAACGGAGAAGTTATTTATATACTGGGAAAAAGAAGGATTAAATAGAATTAAAAATCTCGTGGCGGTATTATTACTTACACACACACACACATATATACAGAGGCTGTTCACACATTTTTTAGACGATGTATATTGTATTCACAAAACTAAATTACATACAATTCTTGTGTTCTAAATGTTCTATTTGACATCCCTTATTCTGAACTATCTTTCGACATCGCAATTTCCAGGATAATAATGCCTTTTGAAGTGTCAGAAGAGGTATTCTATCCCATTCCTCCTGAACAGCTTTCCGGAGTCCTGTAAGGGTTTGGGGACGACGTTTGGATAATGCAGATTTTAAAAACACAAAAATTCATAGGTGATACATCGGGAGATTTAGTAGGGATATCAGTGAAGGGTATGGCCTTGATACCAGTTTTTTGTTCCATTTCTTTTAGGAAATTTACAGTGGATTTTGATGTGTGACTGCTAGCTTTGTCCTGATGGAGTCTCACAGATTGATGGCACTGTGGGTAAAGCGATGGTATTTCATTCAGAAAAATTGGTGATAAAATATGTTCCTGATAGTATTTTTAGTTAATCTTGACATTTTTTTCCACTCTCTTTATTTTTAACTTGCCATTATAAAAAAAACCAGCAACAATCATGAATCCCTTAGAAAAACTTTCTTTCGATTCTTTGAACCATGTACTTAAATTTTTTTCTCCCCTTTTATGTTAATAAATGAATCTTTTTTGTTGCAATCCTTTAAATACACCCATGATTCATCTATTGTGATAATTGTTTTCCATTTTTCTTTGGATAAGTGTTTCTCATATAGAATTCTGCAGCGTGTCCTGCGTTCAGCGATATGATTTGGAAGAAGACGATGCACATTTCGTTTTTTCGCTTTCTTAAGATTTAAATCAACGTTTATCATTTTGTTTACAGTGGACACCGAGCATTTTAATGATTTTGCAACTGTCCTTTGTTTAGGAGGATTTTGTTTTAACATTAAACAACGTACCTTTGCAATAGTCGAAGATGTCCGTTTTTTCCTTGGATACTTGTTTGGAATTTTTGTCCCACTTGGGGGTCCAATTTGACGTTCTTTTCCTTTCTTGTTGACGATATTACCTATCGACGCTTTAGATATCACAAAACCATGACTCTCACATCGTTTTTGGATAACGGAGTATGCATATTTCTCTTCGGAAAGAGCATAAATGTACCCTTCGAACCACTGCTTTTTTAAAAACGCTATTTTGAATAAAAACAAAACTTTCAAGCCGCAGACGATAATTTTGACTTTTAAAAACATAGTACAATTGCAATTATTTCTTTTGCAGCAAACGATTTTTTATTACCGCTTACCAAAATCGTCTAAAAAATGTGCGAACAGCCTCTCTCTCTCTCTATATATATATATATATATATGTAAGCATATACACAAACCTACACATTTGTACACATAAACACACTCAAACACACGCGCGTACACACACACCGATGGAACATAAAATAATATATATAGTAAATATTTTTCCTGAAATTCGCCAAGCCAGGTGTAATAGATTTATCATTCGTATTAGCTTCTGTAACTAATTATTACGTCCCAGTATCGTTTACAGAGATTCCAAGCTGACAGTGACTCATGGGTATGAAGGTGCATATCGTGTGTTCAAACAGTGACAAAGGACACAATTTTCAAGTAGCTCAGATATTTTGCTAAGTAGTAGTGACCAATTAAAAGCCGGATCATTGCTACCTATTTCTATCTATTAAATATTGATGAAACGGGTCTTTAATTTTTTAAGACCTGTTTTTCTGCATATAACTGCAAAACCAATCAGTCAGAAAGTTCATTGCCTGGATTCCACTGTAAAACTTGAGACTAATACTTAAAAATCTTAATTTCAAGCATTTAAAACTTAATGAAATTAATGGATTATTTTCTTTAAAATATATTACAAAATTAACGTTAACTCTTAAAATTCATCATTGTAAGCAATCCAACCTCACGTTAAATCTTCAGATATAAACACGAAACGTATAAGAGTTGAATAAATCATAAAACTCCAGGACACAGGAGATAAGGAAATTAATTAATACACAATTAACGAGAAATAACATTTCTCAAATTATTTTGAACATCCATGAACCTCCTTATTGAAATTTAAAAGAGGTTATTGTTTAAACCGAATCCTTCCTTAGAAAATCTGAAATGGAGGCACTATTAACACCCCATGATTTATTACAATTTCTATCTATTAAATATTGATGAAACGGGTCTTTAATTTTTTAAGACCTGTTTTTCTGCATATAACTCCAAAACCAATCAGTCAGAAAGTTCATTGCCTGGATTCCACTGTAAAACTTGAAACTAATCCTTAAAAATCTTAATTTCAAGCATTTAAAACTTAATGAAATTAATGGATTATTTTCTTTAAAATATATTACAAAATTAACGTTAACTCTTAAAATTCATCATTATAAACAATCCAACCTCACGTTGAATCTTCAGATATAAACACGAAACGTATAAGAGTTGAATAAATCATAAAACTCCAGGACACAGGAGATAAGGAAATTAATTAATACACAATTAACGAGAAATAACATTTCTCAAATTATTTTGAACAACCATGAACCTCCTTATTGAAATTTAAAAAGAGGTTATTGTTTAAACGCAAAATTGTTTTTGATAGCAAAAATTACAATTTAATACCGTGTTTTTATACTAGAATTTTTTTAAATGTTTGAGTAATCAGGCTTAAAGTTTAAACAACATACGAAATAGGTCTTTCAAGAACTGCGTATTCTCTCTACTGTGAAATGCATTTCAAAGACATCTGTATTCTGACGTTGCTTTTAGACAGCCTCATCTAAACGTAAATCAGTTTTCTATTTCAGTAATACAAAGTGAACACTAAGCTCATCATAGTTGAAAACTGCGCTTTTCAGAATTTAGTATTACATAATAGGAATTGTTTCTTTCCAGATTACTCCCAATTTTCAAGCCTAACGTTACGAGGGAATATTTCATTTAAAAAAGTTACGCAACCAGAGAGAATATCAAATCTAATTTCGATGTTTCAAAAGTTTACGCCTGTTTTATCAGAGACTTTTTTTCTTTCATGCAGACTATAATATGACTAGTAGCCTAGTCACAGAAACTCAGACGCATGATAAATCTATTAAATAGTCTCATTATTAAAGACATTTCATATTCAATATCTACTATATCTATATCTATATATATATATATGAATATATTTATATATATATATATGAATATATTTATATATATATATATATATATATATATATATATATATATATATATATATATATATATATATATATATATATATATAATATATACATATATATATATGTATATGTATATATATATATATGTATGTATATATATATATGTATGTGTGTGTGTGTGTGTGATAATATTAATAACATTCAATCGCCCTTTTTGAACTTTCTTTCTCATCTGGTAACCTTTCCACCACCTTGGCGAGATACTTCGACTTTGCCAATTCTCTCGGACAATTTCTTGCAACGTCTCTTTGACCTAATTCTAGATTCGCGCGCTACGCAGACGCGAGGCTGGCTTCGAGTGATTAAGATGTGTCGCTGATTTCTTCAAATAAACTCCAGTTATTCGTTATGATTTGGAATCTTCTTGTTACGGCCTCGATTGCAGTATTTTCAGGAGATGACTATTTCGGGAAATCCCATATATATATATATATATATATATATATATATATATATATATATATATATATATATATATATATATATATATATATATACAGGGTGTCCAGCGAAGAAGTCCCTGATTTCAAAATTAAAAATCTCGTAAACAAAGATCTGTAAAAAGAATGTAACAAACGGCATTTTTATCGTGAAATCTGTAAGGATTTTATACACCAATTTTCGAAATAGTTACAAAAGCTGGTAAGAAATGGCGCTCTACAACTCGTATTAGCATGCATAAATAAACTCGTACCCTTTGCAAGCAGTCTTTGCAATCACTACATCACAATCTTTTCAAAATGTCCACCATTAGCTGTACGGAGGTGGCGCAAACGAACAATAAAATTTGCCATCACACCCTGTAGTGTCTCAACAGAAATCGATTCAGCTGCCCAACAGATCGCCGACTGAAGCTTGTCCAGCGTGGTGGGGTGGGTCCTGTAGACAGTATATTTTAATGTGCTCCACAAAAAATAGTCACTCAAAACAACCACAAAAATGGACTCAGGTCCGACGAATATGGAGACCAATCCATGCCTGCGCCTGTAAATTGCAGAAAATTTGGCTAACAGCGCCATCTGTTAGCAGCTTTTATAACTATTTCGAAAATCTATATATATAAAACACTTCCGTAACTGACTCATTCATTCATTCATTCACTGACTGACTGACATACAACGCACAGACCAAACCGCTGGACCTAAAGGGCTGAAATTTTGCATGGCGATTCTTCTAATAGTGTAGGGGTGCACTAAGAAAGATTTTTCAAAAATTCTTCTTACATTTTTTTAAATTAAATTTTTAAGCTGTTTTTAAAACTTTTTTTACGTTTGCATTTAAAATAATACATTGAGGGTTATAAAATTTATATCACGAGAAAGATCATAAAAATTCCTTCGAAATGAAATTTTTTTCGAATTTTTACCTCCATTTCCTGATTTTTGGTGAATTTTTAAAGATTAATTTTTAGAATTTAATTTATTGAATGCCGATCACGTGATTTCTTTTTCTGGTACTTTCAATAAATTTATCGTCACGTGCGTAACAACTAACTGGACAAAAAAATATTTTTTTCTCTTTCTAATGCGGCAGACGATTGGATATTATCCAAAAAAAATGCATATCCCTTACGATTTTTTTATAAATATATATAGATAGATAGATAGATATTTTACATCAATTGTATACATTGATCATCGCATTTATTATAAATATATATATTTATTTTTTGGCATAAATTGCATACGTTGACCGTTGTATTTAATTTGAATGTACTCCGTAGCGAAGCGCGGGTTTTCAGCTAGTTAGTATATAAAATTCTTACAGCTCTCACGATAAATATACCGTTTGTTGCATTCTTCTACAGATCTTCGTTTTCGGGAATTTTAATTTTGAAATCAGGGACTTCTTTGCTGGACACCCTGTATATATATATATGTGTGTGTGTGTGACATTATATCATATAAAATCACTTTACATAAACGTGAATGTAATATGTTTAATGTAACATCCAACACCGCAAGATTTTGACATAAACTGTTTTCCTCGTCTACTTTATCAAGGTTCGAGCTCATAAATATACCTTCACAAGTCAACTTTAAACAAAAAAGACTGTATGCATACTTCAGGTGAACGGGTGCACAAAAAATGCTGAATAAACCAATTTTTCTGCTCCATGAGTCAATATCCGCGGAACAGTGCAAATTAGCGGAAAAAATTTATGGGGCTACGCGGAGAAATTCTACCCATATGTCTGCTTATAGGGCATTTTTAAGATATCATCTGAGTCGGAAAAAAAAATGGCTGAAACTTAAACCTTCCGAAGAGAGAAAAAGAATGGGTCATAATTTTTAATAGTTGAATAAAAATGTGTTCTTATACTATAGATGTTTAATGTTAGACGACGATAGAGGAAATTATAACTTTACTTGCGAGAGACTTTCAAGTACTCTCGCGTAAGTTAAGATACAATTTTGAATTAAATGCTTTTATGTCTAAAGGGCAATAGATACCATATCAGTAAATTTATTATTATAGCAATGAATTTTTAGGCTCCCTATTAGACTTAATGCCAAATAAGGAATGTAAAGGTCTTTGTAATTATAACATTTGTACTATCTTATTTGAATATTGAAACACAATTTTTAAAGGGAGATAAATGTATTTGAGTTTATGCATGTAACTGGATACATAATCGTTAATTTATTAAGAAGACAAATAGCACATCAATTTTAGAATGTTTACTTTAATATTAATTTATTTTAATTTAATTGTACTTAGATTTGACTTAATACAGGTTAATGAGAATTTATTCCCACTGGTATTTCGTTCATTATTCGCCAAACTCTAAACGGAGAGACTAATTAACTATAACTTCGTTTAAACTTATACCGGCTATAAATATATTTTCACTGCAATTTGACATTTTCAAGAGAGAGTTAATAAATATTCACTATGCAGTTAGAAAATTTACAGTAAGAACAATTGTGAACTTCCTACATTTTCATTTTTACCCTATTACCTTTGCTTTTCTGCGAATGTGGTCCATTATTACACAAGCTTCTACATGCTCTCAGGAAAAAAAATTTATTCAAATGAGAGTCGAGTGTTTTCAATTCTTGTACCGTTTTAAGTTCCTGGCCGCTTAAACTGGTGCGTACAAAACCTCGGATTCTTTCCCTTCAATGTTCACCCATGGAGAAAGTTTTCTTATTATTTAGAACTACATAAATACTGACAAACAAACAACAATGGTCTTTTCAGATAGCCTGAACTTTTCTGCACCTTGCAACAGGATTCATTTCATAAATTTCCTCCACCAATGGATTTTAAGAGCGCTTAAAACACACTATACCAGATTTTTTCCCCGAATAATTTAAATTTTAAAATATTATTTGCTTTTAAAAAAACGAAAAATGCTCAATGGTATAAAATTTGTTTCTCCACTACGGTATATAATTTTTTTTTAAATCTTTAAATCCAAGTCGGCAATCCTTGGACACATTTTATCCATAGGTTTATATTAAGGTTATAGAGTAAATACCTCACTTCTACCCAGACTTGGGTGTATATAATTTGAAGTGGCACTCTAAATGAATTTGATACAAACACTGTTTATACATGAAACAATGTTTATTGAATATTCTTGCACATGTAGAATTTGATTTTACAGCAATAAGCATACGTACTACTTGTACGGAATATATATATATATATATATATATATATATATGCATTCAATAGAATTACACTTTGCCTTACTCACAAACCAGCAGAGAGTCAAACCAGCAGTACTGCCACGTAAACTTTGGGCCCCCTAAGCACTAGCTCGGGATAGTACTGGAGCTGCATCCCTCGTAGCTCCCTATCGCTTATCTATCAACTTTAACAACCTTCCTCCAACCTTAACAACCTTTTTCAAATTACCCAAATATAGTAAATTTTACTATATTTGGACTAAACAATGTAGGATACTCAAATTTAAGTTTCTTTGCGTTTGCAAGAGTGAAATTGGCTGAATAAGAACGGGCACTATCATGCAATTGCACAACGCTTTTAGACTTAAGCTTTCACTTCACATTGTTGTATTGAGTTTGTGAAGAAAACACTACAATTGAGGTCACGGAAAAGAGCAGTGTTTGCTGCTTGTTACTTCATAATTAGTCCCTCGTTTCTAAACAGAACCACCTTACATAGTCATTAAATGATTCTGGTAATTCCAGGCTGTAGCTTGTCAAGAAGTGTCTCACTATAACATGCACAAATGACAATATGTGACTTCATAAATAGGCCCTCGTCTTTAAAAGAGAACCGTCTTACAAACTCGTCCAATTCCATTTCTTTATGCCTCATCTTAAAGCGTATCACTTTCGCGAAAATTTTAAGCTACCCGATTTATTCATAAACATTCCATTACTCCGAACTACTGTTCCCAAATTTTACTATACTAGCTGAAAACCCGCACTTCGCTACGGAGTACATTCAAATTAAATGCAACGGTCAATGTATGCAATTAATGCCAAAAAAATAAATATATACATTTATAATAAATACGACGATCAATGTATACAATTGATGTAAAAACTATATATATATATATATATATAAAATCGTAAAGGATATTTATTTTTTTCGGATAATATCCAATCGTCTGCTGCATTAGAAAGAAAAAAAATTTTTTTTTGTCTATTTAGTTGTTATGCACGTGACGATAAATTTATTTAAAGTACCAGGAAAAGAAATCACGTGATCAGCATTTAATAAATCAAGTTCTAAAAATTAATCATCTAAAAATTCACCAAAAATCAGAAAATCGAGGTAAATATTTGAAAAAGATTTCATTTTAAAGGAATTTTTATGATCTTTCCCGTGATATAAATTTTATAACCCTCAAATTATTATTTTAAATGCAAACTTTAAAAAAGTTACAAAAACAGCTTAAAAATTTAATTTTAAACAATCTAAGAAGAAATTTTCAAAAATCTTTCTTACTGCACCCCTACACCATAAGAAGAATCGCCATGCAAAATTTCAGCCCGATAGGTCCAGTGGTTTGGCCTGTGCGTTGTATGTCAGAGAGTCAGTTACGGAACTGTTTTATATATATAGACTAGCTGAAAACCCGCGCTTCGCTACGGAGTACATTGAAATTAAATACAACGGTCAATGTATGCAATTAAATATATATATATATATATATATATATATATATATATATATATATATATATATATATATATATATATATATATTTATAATAAATACGACGATCAATGTATACAATTGATGTAAAAAAAACATATTTATAAAAAAATCGTAAGGGATATTTTTATAGACAAAATAAAGTCCAATCGTCTGCCGCATTAGCAAGAAAAAAATATTTTTTTGTCTTTTTTTTTTGCACATGACGATAAATTTATTTAAAGTACCAGAAAAAGAAATCACGTGATCCGCATTTAATAAATTAAATTCTAAAAATTAATCTTTAAAAATTCACCAAAAATCAGGAAATGGAGGTAAATATTCGAAAAAAATTTCATTTTGAAGGAATCTTTATGATCTTTCTCGTGATATAAATTTTATAACCCTCAATGTATTATTTTAAATGCAAACGTAAAAAAAGTTTAAAAAACAGCTTAAAAATTTAATTTAAAAAAATCTAAGAAGAATTTTTGAAAAATCTTTCTTAGTGCACCCCTACACTATTAGAAGAATCGCCATGCAAAATTTCAGCCCTTTAGGTCCAGCGGTTTGGTCTGTGCGTTGTATGTCAGTCAGTCAGTGAATGAATGAATGAATGAATGAATGAATGAGTCAGTTACGGAACTGTTTTATATATATAGATTACGACAGATTCCATACCTTTATACGCACCATTACACCGAAAACAGATTGCTGAATGCTGCTTTCGTGTAGAAACCGAAAGCCAGACTGTCATGGTTAACATCACTGCTACAAAAAAAAGGTATTTGCCGAACCATTCCAAACCTTCACAGACGTACAATGCCCCGTTATGCAAACGTAATTCATCCTACAATAAGCAAAAACAATTACTGCATTATGGATAATCAGTGAATCAAGCTTCTATTAATATTTCCTTGGCTTAAGGTTCTTTATGAGTGTTTAAAGATCCCTGCCCCACCTTTTTGCATAAATTTAAAGGAATTATCCAAGTAGAGAAGGAACCCGGGATCTTTATTAACGGAAACTCGTGAACATATTAGGGATGCGACATCGATGTCGATGTTTTCAAAACATCGATGTTTTGATAAAACATCGATTTATTGAAGCCGATGCTTTTTTAACATCGATGTTTTGTGCTCGATGCTTCATACGTTGTCTCGATGTTTTTTTTTTTTTTTTTTATGAAAAAGAACCGTAATAAAAACAATTTACCACGTAGCATAATTTTCACACTCAGTAAATGTAAGTCTGAATTCTAAAAAGGACGAATACAAAAGGGGGAACGATTCCTTAGCAAACAGACAAATGGCAATTAACAACCAATGAACCAATCAGAGCGCTTGGAATGTTCCTGACACTCCAGAACCTTCCATGGGGTTTTATTTTACAAATAGTATATACACGAGTGCATCCCTTTAAGTTTTTGTTTCGTTCTGGTTTTATATAAGTTGACGTTAATGTTATTAGTAAGATGCCTCCCAAAAGTACCGTTTGGAAATATTTTTACAAAACCTCTGACAAATTGGCGAAATGCAATATTTGCCTTAAGTCCCTTAAAACTTCTGGCAATACCACGAATTTATGTGGACATTTGAAGGCAAAACATGGCGGTATTTACAACGAGAATTTTGAGTCATCAATGTAGCCCAAAGCAACCAAGTTTTTGTCATTTATGTCTGCCCAATCAGAGAGTAAAATTAAATCACCCCTCCCCCCACGACTAACGGAAATAACATTAATGTTAAAGATTACTAAACCAGTTTTAAAAAATGGATGTTCTAAAACATCGATGTTTAATAACATCGATGGTTTTGGGGCGATGTTTTATTAGCTTCGATGTTTTAATATTGAATATCGATGTTTCAGAACATCGATGTTTTGTTATCGATGTCGCATCACTAGAACATATATATTTATATTTTTCACTCCCAAAATTATAATCTTTCAGAGCAACATCATGACTACTTTTGTATACTCGAAATCTTACTCGAAGAAATAATACTCGAATAATACTCGAAGAAAATAATACTTCAAAAAAAAATTGAGTGCCCTTCTTTTCTGAAACTATTTAACACTAGAAAGACGTCTGCCGTCATTTTGACGGTTTCGGACATACTGTTGAGCGCTATGCCTGTATATATGTCCTCAGGCTTCTGAAATTTTATGACTTTTTCTAATTTTACGCGAAATATGCACACACATTTACAAAATTATATTGAATAGTGAAGAGGGGGAAGAAAGTGCGTTGTATACCTACTAATACTGAAAGCCGTCAATTTGACGACAGTATAGAAAACAGAAAGAATTTAAAATAATACCGAAAAAATGTGAGTAACTTTTTGTCTCTTCTCCCTTTTGCAAAAAACAAAAATATTGGCTCTTCGGAGATATTGGTGTTGAAAAATAAGGACATCACAAATCATGCATATATTTTTACGGATAAACCATACCAAGTTGTAAGCTCGGCATACCTGTATAAAAATATATCTAAATATATACTAACTAGAAGATAACCCGTCATTTTGACGTCATAATGCTAATAAAGACGTCATAATGGAAAAAGTATATGAAAGTTAAAAAATATCCCGAATTATCTAACAATGTTGCTTTTAATCCACACCTTGTCAAAGCAAACCCTTTCATTATTTTTTATTTATTTAGTTTTTCATGCGATTGGAGTAGTAGACTGCCATCCAACCCGTCATTTTGACGTCATAATACTAATAATGACGTCATAATGGAAAAAGTATATGAAAGTTAGAAAATATCCCGAATTATCTAACAATATTGCATTTAATCCACACCTTGTAAAAGCAAACCCTTTCATTATTTTTTATCTATTTAGTTTTTCATGCGATTGGAGTAGTAGACTGCCATCCAGTTTTTTACAGATCACTACGCGATATGAATACTTGAGCTACTTGATTCATTCACATTCAAGTTTGTTTACTTTCAGAACTCATCGCAAAAGTAAACAGATTTTTAAAAACTGTTAAATATACAGCTAAAAGCATCCAATTTTTTTTA